>NW_004624852.1:4475112-4492181 GCF_000247695.1 Heterocephalus glaber | reverse complement strand
TCAGTAAAACTAAGGAAAAGGGGCTAAAATTGAAACATTAAAAAAATCCAAATAAATTTTAGATGGAAAACAACCACAGTAAAGAGAAACAACAACAAAAAGTTTAGCTATAAGTCATCCATCATTCCTACCTGACTAAGCCAACTGTACATCACCTGGAGTTCAAGGTCCTGAAGGTACATTGCAGAAGTGGATGTGACTTTAGGTATTCTCTGTTAGGGAAGAGTGGTACAGTGTATGAATTTTATGTAAGCATATGTATTTTAAAAAGTGTATGTATGGGAAACATATTGGTATCTAAAAGAATTTTAAAAAAACATACTTTCCTTCCCAGCATTGATTTTTCCCATATTCTAGTTATATCACTTACTATCAGAAGTATCCCAGATCTTGCCACTTTCAGTGGTAATTATTTCTTATGCAGTTATCCTATCCCCAGGAGCTAAACATGACAGGAAATAAGGTTTGGGTCTGCTAACTTGCCATCATGTACAGCATGATAATGGCTAGCATCAAAGACATGTCTCAGAGATAAAGAAAATGCTGCCATGACATTGACTGAGACAAAAATCCTTCCAATAAATTCCTTTTGCATGTTTAAGCCAGTTTGAGTTAGGTATTATCACATGCAACTAAAGGAGCCCTAATTAATTTGCTGCAAAATTGTGGTTTAAAACAACATTCTGCTCACTGCTCTTTGCATAAATTTCCTCATATTTTAAATACTTAAAAAATTTGTATCAGCAAAGTATATCTGTAGAAGAATTATCATGCTTCCTCTCATGTAATTATCATTTAATCTGTTGAGTTTATCGTTATACTTTTCCTATCAGGAAACTTGTAGCTAAATTTAATGTTCAAATAAATTATCTGCTAGCCCTGGCTATTGGCATATTTTTGTATTTATTTTCATAGTCTTTTGTGTTTGACTTTTATCAACATTACTATACATGTCTGTTGCTATAAACAATCTTGAAACTTTTAAGAAAGTGAGTAAATTACATTAATAGTGTCTGGCAGAGAAACACAATACAAACTTGTTGACTATAAAAAGACATCCATTAAAATAGTTTTTTCAGAAATTGAATGATTAGATGTCAAATATGATGGCTTAGTTTAAAGGATTTTATAAACAAAAATGTAAAATAACTATATTCAGAAAATATATCAAGTATACCAGAATGTTTTGAATCATAAAGACAGAATGGTGCGGCCTGAGGCCTAACTTACACAGATTCAGGCAGGTTGGGCAGAAGTAAAAGGGAAGTACAGAACTAGATGGGAAGATTGCCTCATGGTTGACTAAAGCTAGTTCTAGGTTCTAGAAGAAGCCAATAGCAAAAGTACTTGTAGAAATGGGTCCCTAAAATTTTTATTGAAATATCTCTTCATGTAAATATGACACTGGGGGAATCATGAGAAAAACAAATTATGGTTTCTCCTATATGTTTCTCCCTACCGTCCATGAAACCTATGTAGATTAAACCATGTTTAGCCTAAATTATTCCAGGTACCCATTGACTAAAAATGGATTCTCTATTTTGTTAGCAATGATGACAGAACAATGGCAGAATGAAGTAATTTAGTGGGAATAAGTTTCTTAAAGTATTATAATGTGGAAAAGTGATCAGGTAATTTACTGATTGGAATGGGAAATGGGAAGCATGAAAGCAAAAACAGAAAATACATTAAAAAGAAATGCCCAATAGGGAAGTAATTTTTATAGACTTCCCAAAGTTGGCCTAGAATCTTCTTTCTGTTTACAAAGTTGGGAAAACAAAACAAATACAAAAGAGGAGGAGGATGAGAAAGAGGGAGAGGACAAGGGTTACAAGAAGATATTGATACCAGGCTCCAAAAGCATTTCTGAATCATATACACGAAGCTTCTATGTATATGTTATGATTTTGATCTAACAAGTTCCAAAAATTTCTCATATGTGTGGAAGGTGATTGCAACATAGGTCACTATTTTCATTTTTTTAATTCATCTATTGATGAGTTCAGTGGTAGCTGGATATGCTGTTATGAGGTGGTGCATGGTTGGAGGTGGATCACTGAGGGTGTGAACTTCCAGGCTGTACTCTTGTCCATAGCTCCACCCTTCTTTGCTTCCTGGTTGCAATGGTTTGAGGACTTTTCCCTCTGACATTCCATTCTGCTATTATAGTTCTGCCTTGGATCCTGCTGACCACGTATTTGAATCATAAGCAATAATCCTCTTTTCCTTTAAGCTGTGGGTACCAGGTATTATTGTGTCTCACTGATGGGAAAATTACTAAGACAGATATTGATGTCAGAAGTGGGATTTCTGTGAATGTAACTGACCATGTGGTTCAGAAGCCCATGGAAGTAGTTTGTGGAAGGAGTTTGGAAAGGCTTGAAGATGCCAGTTGGAGAAGCTCAAGAATGATGTAAACTGAGCTGGATGGGAGATTTTGGTCAAAGCTCATATGAACAGCACATTGATAGGAATGCAGACATTAAAGGCTAGATTTAGGAGGTATCAGTTGTTAATAAGGATTTAATTGGCAGGTGGACTAGAGACCATGTATGTTATATTCTGGCAGAAAATTTTCCATTTTTCCTGTATACCCAGACATTGGAAGAAACTGAAATTAAAAGCAGCAGACTAAGTAATCTTGTGGAGGAAATTTCAAAGCAGGACAATGTAAAGAGTATGGTATGGGTACTGCTGGTTGCTTTTAGCTAGATCTGCAGGAGCAAAATTGAGATCTGAAAAGTTTGCATTTTTATCAGATAGGAAGGCCCTAAAAGTTGGGAGAATGGAAAGCATGGCTGATGAAAAGACTAATATTAAAAAGATACCAAGGGTGTTGGATCAGAATAATAGTAAAGATGGCTTGAGGGCATCTCAGGAACCAGCAAGACCTCAACCCTTGTAGAGTCAAGGGTGAAAATTTGTAGTTTTCATTAGAAAAGAGCCCACAGGCCCCTTGCTGAGAACTCCCTAGGGAACTGGTTCACTGAGATTCATTTCACAGTGCTCAGACATCCAGGCACTCAAGCGACCTCTGTGGCCATGGCCCAGAACTTAATATCATCCATTTGGTGGTGGTTTTATATGCATGCAGAATGCAAGTGTGAGGTCAGTGAAGCTTCCACCCAGATTTCAAAGGAAGGTTTGGAAGGCCATGCAGTATGCCCCTTTGAAGGCAATCTGAAAAGCTGTAAGAGTGAAGCCCAAAGTCCAGAGGAAAATACACGAAGTTGGAGATGGCAGGAATTTGGAGCATCTTCTAGGATGATTCATAGGCAGTGAACAGATATACCCAATGAGAGAGTTCACGAAGCCAATACCAGGCAAAATGCCACAGGTTCGGAGCTTCCCAAGCCCTTTGGAGCTCACATCTCATCCCAACCTGCCTTGGCTGCTGGACATGGAACTACAAGATTTGTTTCCCCTGCTCTGATGATTCTTTTTTAATCCTCTTATTCATTCCATTTGGAATGGGAATGATTACCCTGTGCCACTTTCTTTTGGGTTTTCATAGGCCCTTGATTCTCAGAGATGACTGTGGACTTCAATTTTTCAGCAATGTTGGAACTGCGAAGAAATTTTCTACTCTTAGAAATGAAGAAGTGCATATTATATGAAATGAAAATCAGTCTTTTGAGGACAAGGAGGGTGGAATGTTGTGGTTTAGATCTAAAATGTCCCCTGAAATTGTGTGCTTCATGGGTGGTTGGATCATGGTGGGTGCTGTACTAATCAGTGTATTCATCCAAAGATGAACTGAGTAGTTATGTATGCTGTTAGGAGGTGAGCCCTGGATGGAGGTGGGTCACTGTGGGTGTGACCTAAAAACATTATTCTTGTTCTCGGCTCCTCCCTTGTCTTTGTGCTACCTGGTTCTCATTGGTTGAGAACCTCTTCCTCAACCATGACAATCTGCAATCTTGTTCGTGGTGCCTTGAAGCAGCTGACCTTGACTGACAGTATGAACCAAGATAAACTTTTTTAAGTTGTGGGTTTCAGGTATTGTGTTCCAATGACAGGAATGTGACTAAAACAGCATGTAAAACTGTAATAATTTAGCATGGCCTACAAATGTGTAAGTTATTTTTTTGCTAAATGTCTGTTATTCTACTTGATTCAAAGGTTAAAAGAATTCTGCCAGTGATTACAGACTAAGGTTTTAGTTTGTCCTTACTGCCGAAAAAATTGTCAACTAACTTTCAGATTGAAGCATTTTTCTGATAAGTTCTAATTATGGTACATTTGCATGCTAATTTTCTTGGACTCCATTGTCCTATATGTTTAGAAAAGTAATTTTAAAGTGGTATTACAATTGAGAAAATATCAAGGTATACACATAACCTAGCAGTATCCTAAAGCACTTGTTATGTTTGGTCCCTGAACAATGTATATAACTTTTCATGAATTCTGCAATTAGCTGAATTTAATAGAAGCAGACATCCACAAATGATCTATATCCATAAATGATCAAGGAAGATCAGGTATAAAATGTTAGAAATTTGCAGCCTTTTTATTTAGAATCCAGAGAATGCCGGTATAATATAACATGGTATCTTGAGAATTGTTGCTCACAGAGTTTTAACAAGAACAAAAATAAATATAATATTATGTCATCTTTGGCATGTTGTAAATTCAAAATCATAACCATTACCTTAGCAGCACTGTGAAGTAAGAAAACACTAAAATGCACTACTAGATTTGGTCTCATATGACAAAAAATGGAGTACAGTGAATAAAAACTTCAAAGTTAAAAGGAACCATGCTTTAAAGAAAATAATTGTAAAATAAATAATGGTATAACATCAGTAATATATTCAAATTAAGAAAATACAGTTATCTGAACATTGGGGAAAATTTTGTTCAATTGCAGCTTTTGCATTTTAAGTATACCACTAATTAAATGTACACACAACTTCTATTTACATTATTTCTGTCTTGAGAAATACAGTGGAATATAAGTGAATATAATACTTCTATATTAGAAAATATAGGAACTCAAGAGTGCTTGGAAGTATTGGCAAACCAATTTTTTAAAATGTGGCTATAGTAATCTATGCTCTTTTCATAAACCCTATGTAATTCACAGCTGCTGGTATTTTTCCTATTTTAAAACCTCGAACACAGCAAAACCACATTTTTCCTTTTTTGTGCTATGGATTTTAATGCAAGATAAATTTTCATTTCCAAACCTTTCTGGTATTTGGATATTTAAGACTTTTTGTATAGCATTAAAAGTGATGTTTCTTTTAGACTGCTTTCCCATGTTTAAAAATAATTCTATCGCCCTAAAAAAATAAAACAAAAACAAAAACAAAAAAGAAAAAACCCTAAAGAGTCTCCTGTAAGTCCTATCAATTTCAGAAACAACAAATTTGAAGACAAATCAAATGTGACCACAGCAGTATTAGTCAACAGAGAAAAGGAAATAATCCAATTGGTCACACAAAGTCAGTTATTAAGAAACTGATGCACTTAATACATATATTTTCTAGAAATGTTCCACATAAAATTAGATGTTTAATACAAATCTTTTGAAGATTAAACTAGTTATCATAACTAGACAAGTAGAATGAAGCAAAACAGTAATGCAAAAAAGTACTTTATCAAAGGTTTAGAAATGTAAACAGAACAAATCCTAACTTTGCTAGCCCATAATTGAATGGTACATAATTTGCCAATATAATGTAAGTAATCTTGAATTTCTGTATTCTAAAAGTACTTTTATATTTTTTTACATAACATATTTCAGAAAAACTAATACCTGTAATTTAGGACTTGCTATATCTTCAAGCATAGTTCCCCCACGTATTAGCACTAAATTGAATGATCAAGCATTATAATTTTACTCAAATCATATAATAGACCTCACTTCATAAAAAGCCAAGGACAATACATCCATGAGTGTAATATATGTTACACATGCCAAAAATGCCTGAAAAAGCTTCAAAATGTAAAAAAAAAAAATTCTAAAGAAGTTCAATAGTTGGTTGGCCAATCTCTATGTATTGTGGCTTGCATTCTTGTTGTCAACTAACATTGTGATATATAGGATCTCTATTTCCTATAATCTAAAGAGAAAATATATGGATAATTTTTATTCAAACTTTCTGTGCTTTTGTTTCCTTGACAATACATTGAACAGAGGAGTATAAGTCCTTATGTTATATAAATCATGTAATGTGATAATCAACAATACAGAGAAATGCGGGCTTAACAATATATACAGAAATTACTGCCAGTTCCTACCTCTCTTCACACCATTTTGGCACACAAGTTCAGTATTTAAAACATTTGGAGAATTTTAAGAGAAAATGTAGATTGAAACATAGAAAGGAAGGAACTGTGCAAATTAGTAATAGTTTACTGGCTACTCTGACCTTGGGACCTACTGTGTAGGTTCCTTTTACAAAGTACATCTTCCCTAATAATGACTGAATTTAAAATTATTCTCATTTTGATCAGTTGCCTGAAATTCCTACAACTAGAAATTCATCTGTTTAATGGATATTTTCTTTGTTAAATGTCACTTGTCTCTTAGTCATTAATATAAAATATGTGAATTAATTTAATGAGATAACTTTCCTTTAACTTAGGTAGCTATACTAAGATAATGGAGGTCCTACTTTGGGGAAGGAAAAAGAAGTAAGACAATTTTGGAACAGAGAATCATTCTGGGGATAGAGTAAACCTTAATAATGGAGTACTGTTGTGAGATGCTCAAGTGGAATGGTATGAGAGGGTTAGAAAGCAAAGGAAAAGAGAAAATACAGAGGGCCAAGGACAAACTTTGCTTAGTCCAAGTGGTGATATTTCTAATGAGCCTTAGAGCCCAAGGTATGGGCTTTTTCTTTTATTCATTCATGAAGGGCTTATTTCTGCCAGGATACTAATCAATATTTAAAATTAAGTTTCTGTGTATAGTACTATTTTAACAAGCTGATTCAGTGGGAGAGACTTTGTAGACACCAAGCATCTGTTCTTAAGTTTGTGGGTTGCCTAACACAAGGAATCCCTTCCAACTAAAAAGAGGTACTATTGAAAATGATTTGCTGTGTTTACTAATGGCAATCAATTATAAAAACAATGTTTAAGCATTTCTTCATTTAACAAAATAGGCTAGTTTCATCTTTATGAAAAGGCTGAAACCATTGTTTTCTGCACATTACAGTCATCAGCACTGCATTCTAATTTGCTTGCAAAGTTTTCCTGAGTTTATTCACAGTAATATGTGGTTTAGGGAAACAGATTATTAGCCTATCTGAGCTTTAGGATGATAGATTGTTAAACCTCTATGAGTAAATCTTGTGTTTTCCTTTGAGAAATATTAGCTTAATATTTCCCTTCCAGAAAAATAATAAAAACTCAAAATTATGATATCAGTATGTACTATCAAAATCATTAACTAGAAAGAAAAACAATACAAAATAACGGTTCATGAATCCATTAGAAACCACAGTATCCTCAAGTCTTATAGAAATAATTTTCTTTAGGGCTCAACCATTTATAGACCCTTCATAAAAGCGTTCCATTTAAATCTGCATTTGTTGACTACAGAGTTCTAGCCAAAAAAGGACATGATTAGGCAGCCCTCTCTGAGCTCCTTCTACAAAATGAGGGTATAGTTTCAAACTTTTTTTATAGTACTTTGCACCCCCACTATTACTGCTAGACTAGCAGAAAACTTTCTTCACAATTATTATGAGCATGCTGCATGTTTTACGCATTATCAAAGCTCACTGGATAATAAGAAATTATGCTATTCATTGCTTATTTCTCATAGTTTTCCTTTCATGATGGTACTATATGACATGACTCTTTTGAGCAAATTAAATAAAAATTAATTAAGATAATCTACTTTTAAAAATCACTGATTATAGAAAACCTGGAGGTTATTTTGTGATCACTTTTCGTTTTCCAATTTTATGTCCCCTAATGTTATTACTTCAAAAGCATACGTGGAAATAGTATATGTCCTGAATAGTTCAATATCAAAATTATACTTGACTTTGATTTATGAATTCTGATAGGAAGAAGGCAAACAACACAAACAAGATGACAGGAGAAAAATAATTCAAAATATATGGACACAAATTGTTACATGCATGTAGTTTATGTAATGAAAAAAAAGAGGAAAGAAAATGCCACACTGGAAAATAAAAAGCCACAAAATATTATACCAGCCTATTTCTAAATAATGTTTTCATGTGTCACTATATGTTTTGTAATGTCTTTCAATTATTTCAAAAAGACACTTCAAAAGAATACATTAATTTATATATCACATTCAGGAAACAACTTTGTGCATGGAGTATAGATTACTTACATTATAAAGAGAATAAGTATAGGTTCTTTTATTAGATACCAAAGTTACATGTCTCCTAACCTAAACTATATACTCAGTAATCAACTCTTTGAAAATTAAGAAAAATAAAATCCACAGCAAATAGTACATATAGCACGCACAAGTAGCTTTCTTACATTCACTAGACAAAATTCATATTCTCCAGTTTATATTCATGAATTCTTTCTGTCAGTAATAGTAGTCATGGTATTTTCTTCAACAGCATAAAATGATTCTTTAAAATTTCAGCATTCAGAGAAAATAATATATATTACACAGTGGCTCTGAATCATAAATTTAATAGTAAGATGCTTTGGCCAGATTATATATAAATATGAATTTTTTAAATGTAGTCAAATTTTATGTAGATCATTAATATTACTTCCTATTTAAAATGTTAATTTATTTTCTTGAAGTATAATTATTATGTAGCAATGTCTAAAGTTTACTGAGATATATTATACTGTATCATATGTGCTAAGTGCACAAATACATTATAGTTAAACTTAACCCAAATAACCATAGGATTTCAGGTAAATTCATGTGTAACACTGTACTTCAAAGCACATGGATGTCAGAAAAAAACAACAGTGCAGCTCATGTATAAATGGTTAGAAAATGAGTAAATCCAATTGATTAACCTGAAAGTTAGCTTACATAATGCCAGAGAGTGTCAACATTATGTAGTTTATTTTCAAAATCTTAATTGTGGCATACTAAGAAGATTATAAGGCCAGTATAAACCCTTTGGCTAAACAGTTATTCACTCGTACTGCAATTCCTTTATATGTAAACTGTTAAAACCCTTATGTAAACCTCTCTAGATGTGGCCACTTATGATTAATATACAGAACTGCCAGCAAACATTATTGATTTAGCTCTTGTGGAAAAACTTTGGCACCAATCATATCAGAAATTTGTATTTTAGCACAAATGTATTTTGTTCTGGCACCAAAATACTATGACTACATTTTAGTAACTACAAAGAGTCAAATAAATTGAGTCCTTCGGTTGTGCATAACAAGATTCTATAATACAGTACTTGATTTTTTTTCTTAAGAAAAAAGTCTGTATTTCAGGACCTGATGTTAAAAAATACTGACATTGCTTGGCATTATGCTATAAGCATTTGGTTTATGGTAACCGAGTCCCCAAACAAATACTGTATAAAACAGAAAAACTAACAGAGTAACTTTATTTTAAATAAATTTTAGAAGCTAGTGTGCAGAGAAGACTTGTTAAGACCAATTATATGATTAAATAAAAACTTGGACACTACTGCAATACAACATAATATGAATATTATGGACCTGTGTATTTTTAAAAATCTTATTTGCCTTAAAACGGGGACTTAAATTGAATATTCAAGTAATGTGACAGAAAATAATGCCTTTGATATGAAATTAGGCAAAAAGCCACATGTTTAATTTTCTCTTCATCCAGGTTAGCTGAGGAACAATGCAAATCTTACAAGCCAGTTGATGTTCGCTTTTTCATGCACCGTCGCTGAGCTAGGCTCGAAGCAGCAACAGGCTCTAGGATTGGTTGAAAAGTCTCATGCATCAGGGCAGAATATGTGGCAACCACTGCTCCCTTAAATAATAAGAAAACAACCAAGTGAGTAACAGTCTCTGAAGTAAAAAACAAAAACAAAACTCCTTCTTTATGTCATGAGCCATGTTCCTAGAACAAAACTTTTCCATGGGAAAATAACAGTATATTAACAGTATTGACACAGCCTTGATAAATCAATACCTGATTATTGTCTATTTTTCACTTAACCATGTTTCTTACAAAAAATTCTTAAACAATAACATTTAAAATCTAGGTTCAGTGACTAGATACAGGAACTGGTATGAAAGGTTTTAAGGTAGTAGTAATTAAATAGAAATTTTTGTTTGCATCTGAAACTTAAAATTTAGTTCACTCCTAGCCAAGGTGTCAATCAAAAGAAAACCAACTAAAACTAAAATATTTTTACATTATAAGAAAGAGAGTAGTAAAGAAAGTGAAGAGGAGTACGTGACTGCTATTTCAAAGAAAACAAAAATTTTAAAAATATCTTTAAGAAATAAAGGTGCTTTAAGGAATTATTTAAGCACCATCAATGAAGATCATATGAAAACTTCATTAAGTGATAAGTATTTAGAAGTCACATACAAGTATGTTTGTTTTACCTTAACAACATGTGATGTGTCATTACTTTTTGGCTGATCATTCGGCAGCTGGTCTCTGTGGGCAATCCATGAGTGCTTTAATACTTGTTGAGTAGTGTACCGCTGATGTGGGTCCACATGAAGCATGTGAGACAGCAAATCCTAAATGAAAATGAATAATTTATAAGAAAATATGCAGCATTTCATATTTTCTTAAAATAAGAGAACATCAGTAACTTTGTAATATGTTTTCTTTGACTATATTTAGGAAAAACAAAATCTGTGCTCTGTAGTTATCTGTCAAAAAAGATAAGTAGAAACAGATTTTCTAATAGAGTAAATCCTTGTTCATTATTTTTAAATCAGGGAATGCCACATTTCTGGAACCAGGATATTGTTAGTGATAGAGGAGGAAAATATAAAGTGAGAGGAGTTACCCTGGGATAGGCTAAATAGTCAAGAGGAGAAAAGAGCTACTGGACTTTGCTGGTAAGCTGGGCCCTACACTATAAAGGCACAATATAGAAGGAAAGGTCCCATGTAGTTAATTATTCAAAATTTAGGGGCTTCTTGTATAGCATACTAAAGAAAACAAAACATAAATTCAAAGTTATCAACTGGTTTCTAACATTGTGGTGGTATGAACATCATGTTTTTTAAAAATCACAGTAGTTCTGAATATGCCGGTTCAATCTCTATTGTAATAAAAATGTTGTGAATGTAACATATCCTCATAATAAACCACAATTTTAAATATATTACATTATGCAATACCTTTAAATAAACTATGCCTACTCTCTTTTAGAAAAAATAAACTTTCCTTAAGAAGTATTTTTAATATGAAAACAAAATTATCATTGCAAATTTTTCATAAATATCAAAAGCACTGAAATATAATATTAAATCATAATATCAAATTCTAAATAATAACATAATTGTTTGAAACTATGTAAGGGAGCAGGACAAACACAACAATCTATTGGGAAAATGACAGATATGCAGAAGTAAATGTAAAATTAATAATAAACATAAAATAATGGATTATTTCAATAAAACAGACCTAAATGCCAATCATAAAAATTAAAAATAGAACTACCACATGGTTTATCAATCCCACTATTGTGTACATATATATATATACAAAGGAAATGAGATCAGTATCTCAAAAAGACATCTGCAATTCCAAGTTGATTGAAGCATTAGTCAAGTAATAGAACCACTTAAGTGTTCATTAGCTAATAAATAGGTAAAAGAAAATCTGGTACATACACAATAGAATAGTATTCAGCCATAAAAACAATGAAATCCTGCCACATGTGACAACATGGATGAAACTGGAGGACACTATGTTAAGTAAGCCAAGAACTGAAAGAAATTATCACATGATCTTACTCATTACATAGAATTTTGAAAAGTCAATCTCACAGAAATTGAAAGTAAAATGGTGTTATGAGAGGCTGGGGAATGAACAGAGGTGAGAGGGAGGGTTGGAAAATGGGTGATCAGTGGGTAATAATTTACAGCAGCAAAAACTTCTACCATAGAGAGGATGCACGCTACATTTCAAAAGACAAGAAGAAATGATTTTCAAAGTTTTCTCCAGAAAAACAGTACATATTTGAGATATTTACCCTCATTTAAACACTGCACAATGTATACGTGTATTGAAACATCACACTGTATTACATTAATAGGTACAATTTTTATGTGACAGTTAAATAAAAAACTGCACCACAACAAGATAAATTTCAATACTCCACTGCTTCCTGCCAAGATGGAGTACCAGGGATTAGATTGTCCTAACCACCCAAACCTGAAACCAAACACCAAAAACCAAAACCAAAAATCAGCAAACATAATGAAACAATAATTTTGAGGAAATTAGGTCATATTAGTCATGGAGGAGATGACTCCTAAGAAATGGGAAGCAAATCAGGTAAACAATACGACTCCCCTATCTTATCACCTCTAGAGAGGTTTCACACTACTGTGCAGGTAAGGGAAACACAGAGCCTGTGGGTTTGAGGTGCGGAGACAGAACTAAGAAGAACTCAAGGCAGATGGAGTTAGCAGGACAGAGTAAGAGAGAGGTAAGAGGAGCAAAGAAAGAAAGAATTATGTTCTGTAGAGGATTACTCTCAAGTATTCAAATTACTACTAATAAATACATGTTTGAGAAAGCAAGGGAAGGCCTTGAGAAGAACTATCCAAAGTGACTGGAGAGAAATTTGAACTAATAATACAGGGTAGGTCTTATAAATTTGTATGAATAATGTACCAATTCAAACAGTATTTAGTTTCAAGTTGGAAAGGCAAAATTCAGAGAAAATACATTATCATGACCCTTTGATTATAAATGTTGAAAAATGCTACTTTTAAATTTTTATATATAATTTATTTGTGTAGTTTACAAAATGTTTGAATAAAAATGTTACCCTGAAAACAGAAGAAATCACGTAGGGTGAAGAATACTATGTTTTCACTAGCTGGTCTGAAAAACCTCATAATTCATAAAGTATTTGACAGATTATTTGGAAGGATCATGCCTGAATTTTAAGTAGCCGCAGAATAAACACTGTTCTAGTCTTGCTTTAAAAATCTTAAAATAAGACTTAGAATAAAGCTCAAGAATATTAAATAGGAATACAAATATACAGTACTCACCAAGATAAAAATCAATATGCCTGCCATCTTACCTAAATAGTAGGTGTTCAAAAACTGCAGAAAAGTATGATAAGAAAAACTGAAAGTCAATCAAAACTGACTTAGAACTGAGATATTAGAATTAGTAGACAAGGACATTAAAATACATATTAAAACTTTATTCCAGAGGTTCAAAAGTTAAATAGAGACAGAGAAGACAGAAAAAGACCCACACCAAAAATGTAGAAATGAAAATTAAAATGTAAGATTAAAAATCAATATAACAGAGTATTTAGGAGAAAAAGATTGTGAAGATAGAATAGAATCAGAGTATGAAACAAGCAAAAACACAGAGCACCAGTTAGCTGTGGGAGAACTTCAGGTTGACTAGAATATATGTACAATTGGAGCCCTAGAAGAAAAGAGGGCCAGATAAAATAATTGAAAAAATAATAATCCAAAATTTGGTGAAAATCTGAATCCAAAAAGCTCACTGAAGCCCAAATATAAGAAAAACAAAGAAAATTGCATAAAGGCTAATCAAAACCAAATTGTTCAAAAACCCACCATATAGAGAAAATCTTATAAGTAACAAAAAGGGGGAAAAGAATATTACACATAGTGAAACAAAAATAAGAATAAAAATGGATTTATTGATCCAGCCCGTGCCAGCCAGGCACATCCGTGGATATCAGAGAGAGGTCCCCGGTCACAAGGAAACCGCCCCATCCAGCCCGCACCCGGCAGTGATCCACTAGACCCCCCCCCCCACTCCTCTGGCCTCTGGTTGTACTGCCACCTGGCTCCACACTACAAAGGCACAGGGAACATTGGACCACCAGACCACCATACTGGGTAAGTTGGAGGGATCATCACCTACCATCGGAACCGGGACTATCTTCAGGGGAAGGACAACTGGAACCTGCAGTACAACACTGCAGACTTCAACCCTACAGGAGGATAGGGAGCTCAACTTGGGACCTGCAGCCAGAAATCTGCCTGAATCTCACGAGTCTGTGACTGGCTTTCTGAGACTCATTGACTTATATCTGCACACTGCTACTCACGTTGTCTATTGTGGCAGCAGAATAATACCCTGAAGGAGGTACTTCATTTTCATTTTCATTTTTTTATTTCCAAAATTAGTATTATTGGGTTTTTTCTCATCTTTAACTTTTTTTTCCTATTCTTTGTGAATTTTTGTTTTTCTCTCCTTTTTTTTCCTCTTTCTTTTCTCTTTCCTTTCTTTCTCTCTCTTACACTCACTCTCTTGCTGTCCCACTTTGCTCATCTCCCTTTCTGTTCCTGTTCTGGCCCTCACTCGGATTTCTTCTTTATTTTTCTATTATTCTCTTTGTCCTTCTCTCACCTGTGTCCTCTGGCCTCACCACTGCTAACCTTCACCTATCCTTCTACCTATCTATCCCTTCCTCCCCAACTCCTAACTCCCCATTCCGAAGGGTAAAGTTGTTATACTGAAGAGTTTATTCACTATAAACATATGTTGGGTTGATCCTCGATTTTGATTTAATTCACACTGTTAAAGGTGATAGATTAATAACTACCACAAAATGTCATTTAGTAAAATATACTTCATACTATGGTGTTGCTGATTGTATCACTTCAGCTAAGGTGTTGTTATTGATCTAGTTAGAGGCCCTACCTGGTATAATGAAAATGAGATAGCCTCAGAGTCATTAGAGACTCAAAACTTAAAGACCAGCTATATCTGGAAGACACCTCTGAGAAGCAATCATTCCATAAGTGTTCTAATTGCAAGCAACAAAGATACTTACAATAAGCAATTTTAAAGTATCAACCCAGGAGTTAAACCAAGGAAAGTACCAAAAACAAAAATGAGAAGACATTTAAGGAAAGCACAAACTCAGACTTCCATCCCACCAAGAGTAAACCTCAGGGGGATCCAAGGTGGAAAAGTCCGATAATCAACCACCTGGACATCCTGAACTCATTGCACAGTAAGTAACAAAACAGATGAATGAGGCTCTAGAAAAATTCAAAGCAGAAATAATCTCCCAGATATCTACAGAGATGGTGAGCAGAGTGAAAGACATGATTAGAGGCTCTAGAACAGAAACAGATAAGAAAATAGATGAGCTCAGAAACATGCTGGAAGCCATGAATAGCCAGCATAAGAAAGAAATGGAAACCACGGAACAGATTCAAACAGATATTCAGGAGATTAAAAACTCCATTGAAAGTATCCACAGAAGATTAAGGGAATCTGAAAATAGAATATCAGATATAGAAGACAGGATCACAGTTAAGGACAATGAAAACAGAAATTTCTTAAAACTAGTAAGAGACCACGAGAAATCAATACAGCAGCTGATAGATGATGCAAAGAAGAATAGCATAAGACTGATAGGAGTCAAAGAAAAAACAGGAGAAAGTACAATTGACGTAAAAAAACCTGTTCACAGAAGTAATAGTAGAAAACTTCCCAGATAGAGGAGGAGAATTGGATATACAGATAGGTGAGGCATATAGAACTCCAACTAGCCATGATAAAAAATAATCTACATCTCGACATATAATAGTCAAGATCCCAGAAACCCAACAGAAGAACAAAATCCAACAAGCAGTTAGAGAAAAGAAATAAATCACCTACAAAGGAAAGCCCATCAGAATCACAGTAGACTTCTCAACACAAACCCTCAAATCAAAGAGACCCTGGAGTGAAGTATTTCAAGCCCTAAAAGAAAATAACATCCAACCTAGACTATTGTGTCCTGCAAAATGACCTTTCAAATTTGATGGGGAAATTAGATACTACCATGATAAAGAACCACGGATAAATTTCATGAACACCAAACGAGCACTCCAAGCAATTGAAAACAATATCCTAGAAAAAAACAATGAAAGTCACAACTCCATGAGGCCCAACAGAGGGAAGCCACCAGGCAAAGTAAGACACTAAAGGAAAAGGGGGAAAACTAAATAAAAGAGCCAACAAAAGTAAAACATCATAACAAGGATGAATCAATATCTACCAATTATAACCATCAATGTTAATGGCCTCAATTCACCAATCAAAAGAAATAGACTGGCAGAATGGATTAAGAAGCAAAATCCAACAATATGCTGTATACAAGAAACACACCTAATTCAAAACGAAATTCATAGACTGAAAGTAAAAGGATGGAAAACAGTTCTCCACACCACAGGAACCCAGAAAAAAGCAGGGGTAGCAATCTTATTTGCAGACAACGTAGATTTCTAACCAAAACTAATTAAGAGAGACAAAGATGGTCACTACATCCTTGTGAAAGGAACAATCCAAAACGAAGAGTTAAGAATCATAACTATATATGCACCAAATACGAATGCCTCCAACTATACAAAACAAATATTAATGGACATGAAAAAACAAATAAGCACTAACACAAATGTAGTGGGGGACCTCAATACCCCACTATCTCAAATAGATCATCTAGACAAATAATTAACAAGGAAATGCTAGAACTAAACCAAGTTATTGAACAAATGGACTTAATAGATGTTTACAGAGTGTTCCACCCCACAAAATCAAAAAACACATTCTTTTCGGCTGCACACAGATCATTCTTCAGAACAGACCACATGCTAGCTCATAGGACATGCCTAAGTAAATGTAAAAGAAATGAAGTTACCCCCTGTATTATCAGACCATAGTGCAATAAAATTGGAGATCAATAAAATAAGAAACCTCAAAACCCTGACAAACACATGGAAACTGAATAACACCCACCTGAACAACCAATGAGTCACAGAGGAAATTAACGAAGAAATTAAACAGTTTGGACAAGTAAATGATAATGCCAGTACAACATACAGGAATCTATGGGACACAATGAAAGCAGTTCTATGTGGGAAATTCATAGCAGTGAATGCCCATATTAGGAAAACAGAGAGAACTCAGATAAATA
>NW_004624852.1:4461544-4473472 GCF_000247695.1 Heterocephalus glaber | reverse complement strand
CAATGCTGATTGAAATTCCAACAATATACTTCACAGAACTAGAGAAAACAATCCAAAAATTCATTTGAAACCAGAAGAGACCTAGAATAGCAAAAGCAATTATAAACAAAAGAGACCTGGCAGGGGGTATCACAATCCCCAACTTGAAGCTATACTACAAAGCTACTGTGATAAAAATAGCATGGTACTGGCAAAAGAACAGAAATGAAGATCAGTGGAAAAGATTAGAACAGGCAGAAGCAACTCCATACATACTCAGCCACCTCATCTTTGACAAAGGAGCCCACCACCCGCATTGGAGGAAAGATAGCCAATTTAATAAATGGTGTTGGAAAAACTGGATTTCAAACTGCTAAAGAATAAAACTAGAGCCATACCTATCACCATGCACCAAACTAAGATCAAAGTGGATCAAAGAGCTAAATATCAAGACAGAAACAGTAAACTTGCTGGAAGATAAGTTAGGTAGAACTCTTGAAGACATTGGCATAGGAAAAAATTTTATGAACAAAACCTCAGTAACACAGCAACTAGCACAAAGTATCAACAACTAGGATTTCATCTCATTAATAAGCTTTTGCACTGCAAATGAATCCATGAACAGAGCTAACAGACAGCCTACAATGTGGGAAAAAATTTTTAGCAGCTGTACCTCAGGCAAAGGACTACTATCTAGAACATATAAAGAACTGAAAAAAAATCAGACCCCCCAAAATCAAAGACCCAATTCAAAAATGGGCATCTGAAAGGAACAGACATTTCTCAGACAAAGAAGTAAAAGCAGCAGATAAATATATGAAAAAATGTTCAACATCACTGGTCATTCGACAGATGCAGATGAAAACAACACTGAGATTCCACCTCACCCCAGAAAGTATGGCTGCTATCTAGAAATCAACCAATAACAAATATTGGTGGGGGTGTGGGGAGAAAGGAACCCTTCTCCATTGCTGGTGGAAGTGTAGACTGGTGCAACCACTGTGGAAATCAGTATGGAGATACCTCAAATAACTAGGAGTAGAAGTCCCTTTTGACCTAGCTATTCCCCTGTTGGGTATCTTCCCAAAAGATTTAAAAGAATTATACCACAGTGATATATGTCCACCCATGTTTACAGCGGCACAGTTTGTAATAGCTAAAGCTTGGAAGCAGCCCAAGTGCCCATCAACTGGAAACTGGATAAAAGAGATGTGGTTTTTTTTTATAAAATGGAGTACTACTCGGCCATAAAGCATGAGAAAGTAGAGTCATTTATAGCTAAATGAATGCATATTGAGCACATACTCTTAAGTGAAATAAATAGGACACACATGTGTAAATACCGAATAGTTTCTCTAGTGTGAGAAACTGAAAGTGGAAATAAGGGTTAAAATGATTAAAATGAATAATTGATAATTTGAAACAGGAAAAAAAGGTCCAAAGAGATAGGGGTGTAGGGAGGGGAAGGGGAAAGAAAAGAAGGGAAAGGAACAATTAGGAGAAAAGAGAAAAAATAGAAATGTTGTCTATGTAAATAGGGAAGATTGGAGGGGATGAAGGGCACACAGGTAATGAGGAAAAGATAAGAATCAAGATACATCAGGTACAGGTATAAACACCCAATCATAAATGTAAACATACTGTATACCTAAAATGTACCAGTAAAAGAACTTAAGATTAGAAAAACAGATTTATTGTGAGAAAAAATTCAAATGAGAAGAATGAACAATAACTTTAAAATAGGTGTCTGATTTATTTTACTCAAAAGTATGGGGTAAAGGTGCACCCATTTACATAAAAATGTCTCAAGTTTATCCTTCTTTATGGCAGTGTAGAATTTGATTGTATACAAAAGACACATTTTCTTTATTTATTCATCCATTATTTGGCATCTACGCTGTTTCCAAGATATAGATATTACAAATTATGCTGTTATAAACATGAGTATGCATATATCACTGTGGTATGATGCTTTTAACTCTTTCAGGAAGATGCCAAGAAGGGGAATAACTGAGTCAAATGGAATCTCTAGTGTTCGTTTTTTGAGGAATCTCCATACTGATTTCCAGTTTGGTTGTATCAATTACACTCCCACCAACAGTGGAGAAGGGTTCCTTTTTCCCCACAGCCTCACCAGCATTTGTTATTGATTGATTTCTTGATGATAGCCTATTTGCATTGTTTCTCTTGTGTGAGAAACTGAAAGCATAAATAAAGACCAAACTGGATGATAGATATTGCGAAGTATGTAGAAAATGTTCAAATGGGAAGGCAAAAAAGGGAGGGGGCAGGAGGAAGGAAGGAAGGGAAAAGGAAAAAAAGAGAACTGAAGGAAAAATGGAAGCAAAGCTCTTTTAAATAAGCATGGGAAAAAGAGTTGAAAGGATGGGAGGGAAATGGGGGAAAAAGAAAGAATCAAGATAAATTATGTACTGGTACAAATTTCCAAAGATGAATGTGATCATTATGGATATCCAAAGTTTACCAGTAAAATTAATCAAAAAATAAATTCTTAGTGGAACAAAAACTGCCAACTTAGAATTTTACATTGAATGAAAATATCTTTTAAAAATAAAGGCAAATATTACTCAGGGTAAAGAAAGTTATTTTATATTGGTAAGAGGGACAATTAATCAAGAAGACAAACTTATAAAACATCTATTCATATAAAAATGGAGTTTCAAAATACATGAAAGCAAACACATTGAAAATGTTAAGAGGAATAAACTAATCCAAATTATACATGAAATGAGAAAGTAGACATCATAAATTCTACAGATATTAACAGTGCAGGGCCAGGGATTTAGCTCAGTGGTTCCGCCGCCTGCCTCGCAAGCGCAAGTCCAGAGTTCAATCCCTGGTATAAAAAAACCCAAAACCCAAAAACCAAAAAACACAGATATTAACAGGCTAGTAAGGAAATATATAAAAAAACTTTAACAATGGATAACTTCCTTGAAAAAAATGTCAATGCTCATTCAAGAAGGAACAACCTAAACAACCATGTACATATATAGGTTTAGAGCTAAAAACTTAGAACAAAGAAAATTCCAGTCTCAGATGACTTCGATGGTGAATTCTAAGAAACATTTAAGAATAAGCAACTCCAACTCTAGATAACTCTTTCCGAAATTTGAAGAATAGAAAATATTTCCCAATTTATTTGAGCTATCCATTACCCTGATATCATAACCAGACAGACAGTACTAGCAAACAAACAACAAATCAATACCTCTCAGGAATGCAGATGTGAAAGTTACAAAGAAAATTTTAGCAAATAAAATTCAGCTACAAGAAGGGAAAGGAATAAATATGAGAAAAGGAAAAAATGGAAACAAATTCTTTGTAAATAGGGAGGGGTGGAGGGGTTAAGAGGAGAGAATGCTTACATGAGATGATGAGATTTCATTGCAGTACTCAGAATGGTGTACAATTGAAATCTTATGAATTATATCTAAAATTTTCTATTTAATATTTTCATACTATGGTTGACCAAGAATAACTAAAACCATATAAAGTAAAACTGTGGTGTTGTTTATTATTTAGATTTAGAATTTCCCATCAAAAAGCTTCATGTGTTTGTTCAGAGGTTGGGCTTTTGGAAGGGGATTAGATTATGGGGGCTGTAGGTGACATGCTGTTAGAAGGTGGGGTCTGGTTGGAGGTGGGTCACTGAAGGTGTGACGTGGAAGGGTAAATCTTCCTTCCCAGCTCCTCCCTTCTTTCTCTGCTGCTGAACCTCTATGACATGAGTAGTTTTCCTGTGCTATGCTCTTCTCCCATGATGTTTCTGCCTTGGAGCCAGCCAACTGTGGACTGAAACCTCTAAAAAACATGAGCCTAAATAAACATCTCCTCCTTTAAGCTGTGGGTATTGGGTATTTTGTCTCAGCAATGATAAAGTGGTAAGGGTGGACTACTTTGAGTAACTTTAACAGGATAAAGCAACAGTAATAAAGTCAATGGGGTACTGGTGAAAAGATAGAAAAATAGGTCAATTAAATAGACTAGAGCAATGGTGGTGAACCTAGAGCACGCATGTCTCAAGGGGCTGTTTGTATTATTGAAAGCTCTAAAAGGTTTGCTATCACTGGACCCAAGTATAGAAATAGAAACATGCATATGTGGATTGCTGATTTTTTATAAAGATACAAATGTTACTCAGTGAAGAAAAATCTTTACTTTCAATAAGTGACACAAAAAACCTTAGATTTCCACATGCAAAAATGAACTTTCACCATAGTTTGTATCATGTAAAATAGTAAATCAAAATGGATTTGAGACCTAAAGAAAAACTTTAGACTAATGTCTAAGATAAAATTATTATAGTTAAGCTCACTGCTCCCACTGCACTACTAATGACACTGATCTTTACTGAATGTTCAACAACTAAAGTTTGGAGACCAGAACTAGACGGGTAACTGGGCTAAGAGGAGAGCCAGTATTTTGGCCCTGGTCCTCCAAGGCTAAGGAGGACCCAGACATGAGGGAACCTTTTCTAGAGGATCCTACAACTTTGGTGAGTCAGCAAACTTCCGGAGCAGGGAGATTGCTGGACTCCAGAGGATAAGAATTAACAAAAGTACAGTTTGCCAAAGGAGGTCACCAAGAGGAAAGAGTCTCCCATGGTTTCACTGCAAGCAACACAATCAAGCAAGGCTTTAACCCATCCTGATGGCTGACACTGACAGAGGAGTTGAAAGGCTCACTGCAAGGTTCCAAAGAAATGCCTGAGCAGACTTAACTGACCTTGATAGATAAGAGGTTAATTTCAATTAATACAGGTCTCACTTTAATTTGGTCTTACACAGCCAGTAGAAAAGTATAACTGAAGATATTAAATCAAGACCATAGTAATAAAGCTAGATACAAAAAGGGGCTCCCGTCACTGACCCCTTCTGGCAGTGTCCAGCTGCACTGGTAGCTGACCACTATTATGGCTCATTAGGAAAAATTACAGTAAAATCTTTAAGAGCTCAACAAGAGTTTTTAGATTCCTTAGCTAAAATTGTCCTTCAAAGTCACCATCCTCTCCATTTTCTTATGGCTAAAACTAGACGGACTTATGACAAAATATCAAACTTACAGACAACCTCCATCAGTAGAGGGGTCTCAGAGCCAGGGGGTTACAATTGCTATTTCAGTCCCTTATGAACAGTTTCTAAACATGCTCTTTCCCCAACCTGCCTTTCTATTCTAGTGCTCATTCTCTGATTATGCATGCTCTAATTTCTTGAAAAAAATGTTTATTCTTGCCTAGAGGCCACCAAACTCTTAAGTGATCATACAGATGGAATCAACAAGCGTGCTAGACTCCTTTTACTGGGATCCACCAGATCAAACTTGTAAAGAAAGTTCATAACTATTAAACTACAAAATGACTTCTATCTGAAGCCCATTAGGTTAGCTCTCTGGAGAGGGCCCCTGATTGTGGTCTCCCCTACATCGAGCCTTCTCAGCTCAAAGCAGTTAGATGAAAACTATGCCCCTTCTCTCCTAACTGTAGTTAGGGATACTTCTTTAGAGGGGAGAATATTGTAGAAAGCTAAGTTAGTTGATACATTATAGGCAGTTAGACAGGGCCAGGTCCTCAAGGGAGTCATTACAGAAGGCAATTGAGGCCCATTTGGTGAAGGCCAAGATTCAAAAAACAGGAACTACTACACTCACAGGCTTCCCCTAGGGATGAACATTTGTAATTGATATGCTAAATAGGCATCAATCACCTTGGGTGGGGACCAAAACCTCCTTAGCCCATTCCTTCCCAGAAAATCCTTGTTTACTCCAGGTAGGCTTGTTATGTGACTTGCTTTCTTATTTGATCCCATTTAATCAATATCACCTAAGTGACTACAGTTGTTGTGATCTTATTGGCTGACCACAGTTTTTTCCCACCTCATATCCACCTTGTGATTTCCCATTGGCTCAATATTACCTAAGCCACTGTACTTTTAATCTTATTAGTTGACTACAGTTTTGTCCTAACTTGAACCTGCCTTACCTCATGGCTTTGCTCAATAAAACACCCTTGAGAAGCTTTGAGAAGTGAGGTTGGTTGGCTACCCACTTTCCATACACTCTTATGTCTCTGTTAAACAGAAGCTCTTTCTCTCTATAAATTCTTCCTACTCTTAACCTCCATTATTCTTTGAATTCATTGTTTGATTTTAGAAAACACAAACTTAGTATTTTGGACATTCAGCAGGTTGGGAGTTATAATATTTCCATTATATAATTTGGAGGTCCATATATCATATTCTCTATATCAATAGTGGCAGGTAAGTAGAAAGAGAAAAAGAGGAGCCAAGGAGGGAGATAAACCCTTCAGACCACACTCCCAGTGACCTGCCTCTTCTGAATGGAACTCACCTCCTAACAGTAAGCTGCTATAAGGTCCCATAATCCAATCATGTTCTCAAATTTCTGCCTGTGAATTCATGAGGTTCTTGGGAAACATCTATATACAAACAATAACACATCAAATATCCTTTCCTATGTGAATTTCTCTAGACTATCAGACTGAGATCAGAATAAAACTAAATTTTATTATGTTATTTTTTTAGCACTAGAAAGGCTCAAACATAAAACATACATAACTTGGAAAACAAATGATTTCACCAAATCTGCCATAAAAATCCCAGTCTACTTCAACATTTTATGCACGATTGTCAGCTATTTTTAAAATTTTTAATGGACACATAATGTATACAGCTATGGACCTCAATGTGATATTCTGATATAGAAACACTGTATAATGATCAAATTAGGGTACTCAGCATATCTATCATTTAAGACATTTAGTATTTCTTTGTGTGACAACATTTAAAATCTATTCCTTTAGCTTTTCAAAAATTTCTATTATAATTGACTCCAGTCACCCTGCGAAATAGTATACCAGAACTTATCTCTCCTAATTATAACTTCATACCCAGTGACCCAACTTTCCTCTCTCTCTTTCTCAAATATGATCCAGCTATGCCATTACTGAATATACCCAAAAGAAATGAAGTCAGTTTATTGGAGAAACTTCCACACTCCTGTGTTTATTGAAGCACTAATCAGAACAGTCAAGATATGGAATCAATCTAAATGTCTAAACAGATGAGTGGACAAAAAAATGTGCTATAGATACACAACGAAATCCCACTCATTGATTGAAAAAAATGAAATCTTGTTATTCATGATAATGTAGATGAACCTGTAATACTAGTATGAAGTAAAATATGTCAGTCACAAAAAGACAAATAATGTACTACATGATCTTAGATGTGGAATCTAAGGAAGCTGACTTCTTTGATTCAAAGAAGAGAACAATATCTTTAGTTTGTTTTTTTTTAAGAAACACAAGAGTGTCCCTAGGAAAATGTATTTTCTGAAGTAAAAACTGGATGACTGGAATATATATATTTAATAAACAGTAAGAGTAGTTTCAATCACTTTATATAAATAAATTTGAGAAATTATTAAGAAACTAAACTGTACAGAAACACAATTTCGTAGTTAGAAGTAACCAAAAAGAGAATTCAGTCCCTAAACTTACAGACTGAAAAAAACTGTTACTCCAGTTAGTAGACAATCAAGTTTGAGCTCTCAATTCTCCTGCCTTCCAACTAGGTATTCCATTTACTGCACCACACATCATACTTGTGTTAGTGTCTTGATACAAATACAATCTCATCTATTTTTCTTCTGATTAACAGGTAATGACAAATTGATGGCTTATTTATTCCAATATAAACATGATATTATACTTAGTAATATACTATACACATTGGCTAGTGTTTTTGAGATAAGGTTTTATAATTACTAAATATTAACTATAATTCCTGTTGTCTAAAAAGTTTATTATACTTCAAATTGTAGCATAAAAAGCATCACATTCCAAGAAGCTACATGCTCACAACCTGTGGTTTTTTTCACTTTAAAGTTTAAAAATTTAAATTACACATTAAATAAATTAGCACTCAAGCTTTCATTGACTCTTTTTCCCTAAATTAAAGATGGCCAGTTACTCTGATACCGCACTATTGAACATGGTAGTCACTAGACACATGTAGCTATTAAGCACTTAATATCTAGTCTAGATTCACTTGGGCTGTAAGTATAAAATACCATATTTGCAAATTCAGGATAAAAAAGAGTTTTAAACACTGCACCAACTTAATGAGAACCTGTCTCACAACAAAACAAAACAAAATAAAATGAATTAATTAAAAATGGCTGAGGACATAGCTCAGTGCAAAGGCCTTGGATTTAATTCCTAGTACGATAAAAAGATATAATTATGAATGGCAAGCGCTTATGTGAAAAAATGCTCAATGTCACTCATCATTAGGGACATGTAAATCAAAACCACAACCAAATATCATCTGACATCAGTAAGAATGGCTATTATACAACAACAGAAATACCAAATTCTCTTAAAAATGCAGAGGAAGAGGAATTTTATCCTGGTGGTGAAATGCAAATTAGTATAGCCTCTATGGAAAACAGTATGGAGGTTCCTCAAAAAACTAAAACTAGGACTGCTATATGATCCAGCAACCCCTTTACTGGGTGTGGATCCAAAGGAAATGAAATAGTTATATAAAAGAGACACCTACATATCAATGTTTATTGCAGCACTATGCAAAATAGCCAACAAATGGAATCAACTGAGATGTCCATTAACAGATGAATGGATTTAAAAATGATACATGTAATATTATTCACTCATAAAAAGGAATGAACTTCTGTCATTTGTAAGACTATAGATGGAAATGGAATATATAATGTTAACTGAAATAAATCAGGTACAAAGAAAAATATCACCATGTTCCCATTCATATGTAGACACTAAAATATTGATCTCATAGAAGTAGAGAATGGAATAGTGGTCACCAGCGCCTTTTAAGAAAGGGTGTTAAGGAGGTGGTAAGGAGGTGAGCAGTAAGGAGAGAATGGCTACAGACTATAGAAGTGCAGGTGGACAGGAGTAAACTCTGAAACTCTAGTGCACAGTATAATAACTATGGTTTTCAATAGTTAAATGTAGTTCAAAATAGCTAGTTGAGAGGATTTTGAATGTTCCCAATGCAAAGTAATAATAAATATTTGAGGTGACAGATATGTCAATTGCCCTGATCTGATCATTACACATTGTATAAATGTATGGAAGTGTCACATTATACCCCATAGATATGTACAATTGTAATATGTCAAGTAAAATAAAAATACAACTTAAAAACTGTCTACATATGCAATCAATAGTCAATTTTTGTGCTTAAGAAAAAGTGATGTGGAAAAATACACTAAATCTGGAAATATACTTTAGTTGGCTTTAAATATGCATTCTTCCCAGATTTACATTTTTAGTTTTGGTTAATAGAGAAATACAGTGTTACCTCAGTTCATGAACTTAATTCTTTCCATGATTCTGGTCGCAAACTGAATTGGATGAAAACTGAATCAAATTCAATGTTTAGGGTTAAGGTTGATCTGATGGGGGAACTGAATCAAATTCAATAGTGTCAAGGTTGATCATATCAGGAAATTTGATTCAGTTCTCATCCAATTTGGTTTGGGACCAGAATCATGGGAAGAATTAAGTTCATGAACTGTGGTTCCACTGAAGTTTTATACACCTTGAACCCATTTAAATTGATAAGGAAGAATGGTAGGCCAGAAGCACGGCAGACAAAAGTCAGTCTATGCCTAATTTAATCTATAGATATGAACTGAGCTAATTAAAACAAATGCCAACACAACACCATACTCTGCAAATATACAACAGAACATAACGAAGAGTTTAGCAATTGAACATGAATGCAACAGAATAAAACATATAACGTACCTTTGCTCCATCTGAAATATTGTCCCAGTTTCCACCACTCAAAGAGAACTTTCCATTGCCTATACGCAGCAGTATCTCTTCAGGAGTATCATTGGGTCCATTAGCAAATGGAGTGTAGCTATAAATAAAATAGATTTTAATACATATGAGAGGATAATATACATCTAAATATCACTGATTATTAAAAAAACTATATAAAACATTTACTGGAGCAAATTAAGAACAACATATATTTTGCTTCACTGTTAGTATCAAATTTTACATTTTAAACAATGAACTCAATCCTAACAAACTATTTTAAAAAATGGAGAAATTTGCCCACATCAATCCTTTGGTCTTTGATCAGTTACACAATGTAAAATAAGGACAACTTTTCATGTAAACCTAGTCTTAAAACCAGACTGCAGTAAAGCACACAATTTTCTATTTTCCCGGGCATAAATTAACAAATAAATATATCTACTATGAAGAAAGTGTTAATTTTACATATTTATAATGTATTGTATTGGCTCAATTTATTCATTAATATTTTATTTTAACAATATTATTAGTGCAATTATGTAAACAATATTTTCAATTAATATTATAAAATGAGCTGGTTAAACATTGATATCAATGCAATAAAGATTTCATAGTTATTAAAATTATAATATAGGCCAAATTATCCAAGGATGGGAAGATATGTTAAAGTAGTTTTAGAAAATAATTATAGAATGAGAAAAAGTAATCATTTTTATGAAAGAACTGAAGCTGATATTCAAATATGGGAATTTGAAGACTGATTTATGGATAAAAATTTGAGGAAGGGAATGAATCAATACCTTAATTCCCTCATATAACATTAAGTTGAGAAAATACTAAATACACACAAATCTATACAACCACTTCTTTTTTAGTCATGATGTAAATATTTGAAAGTGGTAAGCTAGAAATACAACACTATGGTTTAAAATCAACAAGAGTCATTGCATTTACATGTAAACTACTTGTTCAGTAGTTTCAAATTAAATATTCTGCATAACTTCATAGAATCTAAAAAGGCACACAAAATACATTAATATATATACTTATGATGAATTAATAAAGTCATCAGTTTTGTAACATATTCATATGTGTAAATTTTATAATTCTACATACATAAAATTAAATTTGATTAATTAAAATAAAGAATAACTAAATATATTATATTTGCATGCTAACCTGGACTTTTTCTTTGTAAGAATAATCTCTCTTTTTTTTTTACTTAAATTCTTTTATTAGTACATTTTAGGTATGCAATACATTTACATTTATCTTTGGGTGCTTGTACCTGTACATGACATATCCTGTTTCTTATTTTTTCCCCATTATCTGTGTGCCCTTCACCCCTCCACCCTTCCCTATTTACATACTTCATTTCCATTTTTTTTTTCTTTTCTCATAAATTTTCCTTTCCATACTTTCCTTTCCCCATCGCCTCCCACCACCCCTACCCCTTGGGATATTTTCCTATTTCAAAGTATCAATTATTAGTTATTAATCCCTTCAGTCCATATTTACACTATCAGTTTCTCACACTAGAGAAACTATTAAGTATTTACACATGTGTGGCTTATTTATTTCACTTAAGAGGATGGCCTCAATATGCATCCATTTAGCTATAAATGACCCTAGTTTCTCGTTATTTATGGCTGAATAGTACACCATTTTTTTAAAAAAAAACACATCTTTTTTATCCCGTTTCCAGGTGATGGGCATTTGGGCTGTTTCCAAGCTTTAGCTATTACAAACTGTGCCACAATAAACATGGGTACACATATATCTCTGTGGTATGATTCTTTTAATTCTTTTGGGAAAATACCCAGCAGGGAAATAGCTGGGTCAAATGGGACCTCCAGTCCTAGTTCTTTGAGGTATTTCCACACTGATTTCCATATTGGTTGCACCAGTCAGCACTCCCACCAACAATGGAGAGGGGTTCCTTTCTCTCCACACCCCTGCCACCATTTGTTATTGGTTGATTTCTTGATAGCAGCCACAACTTCTGGGGTGAGGTGGAATCTCAGTGTTGTTTTCATTTGCGTCTCCCGAATGACCAGTGATGTTGAACATTTTTTCATATGTTTATTTGCTGCTTT
>NW_004624852.1:4399076-4456259 GCF_000247695.1 Heterocephalus glaber | reverse complement strand
GGGGGGGTCCTCCTCACCCTGTCCTGGTGGCTGGTGGTAAGCCTGTCCTGGTGGCTGGTGGAAAGCTGGTGGAGCAAGCCGGAGCAAGCACATCCCGGTCAGCCTGCAACTGCTCGGCCCCACTCTGCCCTGGCCCTGCTGGCTCTGTTCAGCCCATCCGTCAGCTGGTCTAAGAATAATCTCTATAGCCATAAATTTGCTATTTTAGCTAAAAGTGTTACTCATTATTAAGAGTAAAAGGGCATTTTTATTATTTATAAATTATCAACATAAACACAGTCCAATTGTTATTATATTTGTTTTGAGCACATCTTTATTCTTTTAAGGGAGGGAAACTCTGTGTTTCTGTAATTTCATATTGCTTAGTATAGCATTTAAATGTGTTTTAAAGTAAACTTTTAGTAAATCTCTATTGCCAGGAGAGCCAGAACTCAAGTTCTTTTTTATTTTTGTTAGCAGGGATCGAACTCAGAACCTTGCGCTTTTGAGGCAGGCTGCGGGGCCACTGAGCTAAATCCCCAGTCCAAGAACTCAAATTTTTTTTAAAAAAATTAATATCAACAGGTTCAGTGGGCAAGTTCCCATTTAAATATGCAATTATTTTGATTAAAGGAATATAAGGATTAAAGGAATACAATACAAAAGATCAAAATAAAAATGTACATTTTATTTTTTTAATGTGAATCATATTAACTTATTGTTGTCAATTGCAAATGTACATTTTATTTTTCAAAGTCTTATTCAAGTTGAAAACAGTTTCCTAACTACTATATTTTAACAATGCCTCATTATGTGCCTTACTTTATGTTTTTAAATTTGTAAGAAAAAATATATCTTGAAATGTTAGTAAGATTTTTCATAAGGTTATTTTCAGCTATCTTTTTCTAGATGAAGATACAGATAAAATTCAAGGAACGATGTGAGTATAGAAGTTTCTTACCCAGCCAACATTGTATAAAAAAGGACTCCTAAACTCCAGATATCACAAGCAGCATCATATCCCTGTTGCATAAGAACCTAAGAAAAAAATATTCATTATATGGTATTACTTGGTATAAATTCAATTTTCTTATCCAACTAAGTTGTTTTTGCTTCTAATAATCTCATAAATGGGCAATATATAAAAACTTAAATAATTTTATACATTTAATGTTAATAAACATTTTCTGTAATTAGCAAGCATTGAATAAAAAAGGTATTAGTATAAGCTGATTAAGTAACATAGGCTATCCCCCAAAACAAACTTGTAAACGACATAAACCTTGACCTCAATGAGCTTTCACTCCTCTTAGGAAACCAGTAATACAGACATCTAAACTTAAGATTAATAATGTTCAAAGAATTTAATATACTATAAGCAATATTAAAGCTCTTAATGTTAACACTGACTGCAAGAGGAAAATACATTATCATTCCAATTTTCAAGATGAGGAAACTGAGATCAGTGTTACTTACCTTGCCCAAAATCACAAAACTACTCAGTAGTAAAGCAGGTGTTCTGACCCTAGAGCCTGTAACTTTTATAATAAGTAGCTCCTTACTATACAAGAGATGGTAGGATAATATATGCTTTTACAAAATTAAGACAAGTTTACACGTGTGCCCTACTTATTTCACTTAAAAGAGTATAGCTTCAACATGCATCCATTTAGCTATAAACATCTCTAGTTTTTCATTCTTTATGGCTGAGTAGTACTCCATTTTATAAAAAAAACCCCACATCTTCTTTATCCAGTTTCCAGTTGATGGGCACTTGGGCTGTTTCCAAGCTTTAGCTATTACAAACTGTGCCACTATGAACATGGGTGCACATATATTGCTATGGTATGACTCTTTTAATTCTTTTGGGAAGATACCCAGCAGGGGAATAACAGGGTCAAATGGCACTTCTAGCCCTAGTTCTTTGAGGTATCTCCACACTGATTTCCACAGTGGTTACACCAGTCTGCACTCCCACCAACAATGCAGAAGGGTTCCTTTCTCCCCAGAGCCCCGCCAGCATTGTTATTGAAACTGAAATTGTAAATGAGTATTAAAATGATTAAAATGAATAATTTATCATTTGAAATAGGAAGAAAAGGTCCAAAGGGGTAGGGATGGTGGGAGGGGTAGGGATGGTGGGAGGCAAAGGGGAAAGGAAAGAAGAGAAAGGAAAAATTATGAGAAAAGAAAAACATGGAAACAAAGTCTGTGTAAATAGAGAAGGGTAGAGGGGGTAAAGGGCACACAGATAATGGGGAAAAATAAGAACCAAGATACATCATGTACAGGTACAAGCACCCAATGATAAATGTAAATGTATTGTATACCTAAAATGTACCAATAAAAGAATTTAAGCAAAAAAAAAGATTAAGACAAGTTTACATACAAGACTGTTGTAGAAAACAGTAGTATATTTCTAGATTACAAACCCAGATTTGGTAAATTCTAAATAGCTTCATTATTTTTTCATGCCATGATTTACATAACTGGTTTTGCTCTTGAGATCAGTATTAATAAAAATCAAATAATATTTTTACTACCTATTCAGGTGATATTTTTCTATGAAGTTAATACAGCTTGTTAGAGAAATAAAAAAGTGAAACCACCTTTTTCATTTTCATAAACAAGCTCATTGCTAAAGCCCCTAGGTAAAAGAACAAAGTAGAAATGTCATTAATGCATTTGTACTGGGGGTTGCATAAACATTAGTATTGAGTTTTTATTGATAAAAGACTAAAATATTAACATTTGATCTTGACAATTGCCAGGCATTAATAATGAGTATATAATTAACTTAAAGTTCAAGATATGTTTCTCCTGCTCAAAACGTATTTATAAGAACCATGAGCAAAACTGAGAAGCTACAGAAGTAAAAGAGCATATAGAGCTGCCTTAAATAAATAATACAAGTACTCTAAAGGCTCTAATAAATAACAATGTAGAGATACACTATTCACATCATGATAAATGTAAATTCCTCTAATAATTAACTAAACCTCTACTGTTTTTATAATTGTATCTCTTTTCTCTTTCTCATCACCTTTTTTATATTTTTAGGGAATCACATGTTTTCCCTTAAAAACTTTTTGAAAGCTTTCCTGATGATTCATTGCATAACTACAATTAAGAGCCACTACTTAGGACAGGCGAGGGTTAATCAGCAAGTCAGCTACTGGTATTTCCTGTTGCCACAGCCTTGCAGGTCAGTGGTGCATACCTGCAGTCCCAGTTACATGACAGGCTAACACAAGTGCATCACTTGAGCCCAGAAGTTGGAAGCCAGTCTGGACAATCCAGTCCCAAAAAACGAAAAATATAGTAACCCCCTCCATATTTCCATAACCTTCCTGGTTATGTGAAGAAGAGTTACACTGGAGGTATCATATTGCTTAATTAGGGCCAACTGTGAAAAACCAGATTTAAATTTACCATATCCTTAAACACATTTTGCACGGAAGAAGAAGTGGCAGTTTCACTTTTGTTCTATAGCTAATCTCAATGCCCTACAATAGAGAGAACATGTAATCATAAAAGAAATAAGGCAAGGAATTGGAATGAATGAAAAATGTATAGTACAAAGGCTGTGTTTCACAATATTTTCACTTGTACCAAGATAAATACAGAGAAAAAAGTCATAATTGAAGAAGTCAAGCCTCTCTTTCATTTGGCTTCCCAAATCTGCCAAAAGAAACATATACAGAAATTCTTATTACATTTGCTCTGCATTTTAAATTAATTCATATTTGGAGTAAAACTTATGACAGTCCAGAGCCACAGAGAACGATTTCAACATTATTTTATCAAGAGCTGCAAATGCCACATTCTTCAGCTTTAATATAAGCTCTATTAATTCAGGAACATTTGTAGAGCTCAGGAGGCATTAAATATCAATTGAATAATAGAATGGATTTAGCTCATAAAAGGATAAAATAATTTGGAGATGTATTAACTCTTGTGACATATGTACATAGGAAAGAAAATCTATGAAATAAATCTTAAGAGGTTAACTGAAATGATACATATCCTAAAAAGTGAATGAATATTCTCTCCTTACTGTTAAACTAAAATTATAATAATCAGCTTTTCTCTTTGCAAACTAGGAAGCTTTATGCACTGTGATGAAATAATGAATGTATAGACCCATAAATACTATTATTATTCAATTGTTTGATGACTTTCTGATTATATTTTAGAAGAGACTACATCTTATATACTTCTCTTTTAACTTTTGACAAGGTCTGAAATTTTGGAAACAAACATTGCCAAAAACAGTATCTTTATTCATAACAAATAACAAATATCTATTCATTGCTAGCAGGGGCTTTAGCACTTGATAAAACTTTTCAGAGCATTTCAAAAATATAAGTAACAACCAAAAGTAGTTCAGGAAGTAGTTATATAGACATAGTCTTCCTATACCCACCTCAACACCTTCACTATTACACTGGTAAATGTGTCTTACTACAGTGGAAGTTTCTTTGGATGAAAAACATCATTGGGCTACAGTCTGTTCTATATTTGCACTCATTTAAAATGTTTTTCTAACTATTAATCTTAAAATGTTTACCTAATCATTGATCTAAACAGAGACATGCACATACAGAATTTTTCATTTCATTTGGGACATTCTCCCTCTAGTGTCTTTCTAGTGAAAAGTTTCCATAATACCAAGGGGTCCAGATCAGCAAAAGTCATTATTAAGACCTCTAACAATTAAAATTGTTACTCTGTAATCTAATCTTCTATTGCATAAATCTCTTATAACATCTATGAAGACCATATAGCCTATAATTAATAGAAAAGCCCTAACCTCAAATATTCTATTCTCTTATAAAAATGCTGAAATGTTCCAGAAAGGCTAATATTTTCTATGTCCAAGCCCTTACTTCATGCACCAGGAGGTAAAACAATGACCCCTTGTTGGATCAGTGTCCCAATTTTTATTTTGAAAAACACAGTTCTTGTCCCACATAAAGTGGTAAAACTTGTACATTCATTATTCTGTATATTTCACTAAAATATAGATTTAATCACATTCTCTGAATATATGCATAATTTCTCTAAGGGAAATCTCATAAAAAGCCTATAAAGCAGGTGCTATTCCTATACTTCAATACTAATACCTTAAAGCAAGATAGAGAAAGATTTTAAAAGAATTTTTCATTATCAGAAAGTTATCTATGTTTCCATCTTCAATACTAGAAAAATTACTTTTCTAATAGTTGCCTTAAAAATAGAATAAAATGCAATACTAACCAGAAAAGGCTAGTAGTTAATATTTGCATATGAGAGAGGAATTCATCTTCAAATTATTTTATTCTGCTTTTCCTCTGATTTGGCAAATTTAATTTTTTAAACTTTAAATTTTAGGCACTTTAATTTGTATTGAACATTCAATAATGTATAGTGGTTATCACTGTCCATAACACATAAGAACAATTTTTGACTTACAAACAAAAGTTTAAAGAAATGTACATGTACAATGCCATCCCTGATTCATTTTTCATCAGTCTTACTTTCACTGCTATGGGAATGCTATTTTCATAGTTCCTACCACCATGATCAGATGGTTGGAACTTTCCAAATCTGAAGTTTGTATCTGAACCTCTCTAACCTCACTTGTCCTAATTTTTCCCCCTATGTATAATTCGTACTGTTGATGAAACACAATACTTAACACCCTCAACATGAAGGAGGAGTGGTATATTTTGGCTCATGGTTTATTTCACAGGTGGCTCCAGGGCAGAACCATCATGGTAGAAGAGCATGGTGGAGGAAAGCTGCTCAAGCCATGATAGCCAGGAAGCACAAAGAGAAAGGAAGAAGTGAGGACAAGAATACACCCTTCCATGTCACACTCTCAGTAACCCACCCCTCCAACCAGATCCCACCTCCTAGAATACACCCTTCCATGTCACACTCTCAGGAACCCACCCCTCCAACCAGACCCCACCTCCTAACAGCACATGAACTACTGAATTCACCTCTTGATGAATTACCATCTCTTGATGGTAAGTGTAGCAATCTAATGATCTAATCAACTTCCAAACAAATAAGACTTTTGGGAGATACTTTAGATCTAAACCATAACACTCTAAGATCTGCATACCAATATTTTTACCTGTAAAAAATCCCACTGTTCATTTGGAAAAACCCATTGAGGCTATTTTCTCTGAGAGTTACAGAGCCTAGCCAATCAGGGACGACATTGCCTCCACATGCTTTGCATTGCTAACTGACATAAATTATCTACAGAATGAATTGACTTTTTTAGTAAGTGGATGCTGGATCATGAATAAGTAATATAAGTGTCTGGAGCCTCATTTAAAGTATGTAATGTGGTGAATTTGTGGCCATCATTACCCTTTTTACCAGTTCTGAAATGGTATAATTCTGACTCAAGTATATAACCCAATACAATAAAAGAGTTTGCTTATTACATTTTCATTGATTTTAGATGCTAGTGACCTACTGAACACTTATATTAGGCATTATTAGAATTTAGTAATTTAAAGAGCATGACAGTTGGGAAAGAACAAAATAAATCAACTTTAATTTGCCTGCCATAACATATACATGACTTTATAAACATTTAACTAAAGGAAAAGAATGAAAGGTAAATGCTAAAATTTTTAAAGAATACCTCAGGTGCCACAAAGTTTGCAGTGTAGCATGGGGTTAAGAGAAGTCCATTTTCTCCTCGAAGTTGTTTTGCAAACCCAAAATCACAGATCCTAATTGAATCTGCATTAGCTGATTCATCCATGTATAAAATATTACTAGGCTTAAGATCACGATGAACAACCTTAAACAAAAAGAATAATGTATTAAATTTCTGTAGCAAACTATTTGTGAGATAAATTTTTTTGTATTTGCTGGGAAAGAAAATCCCAATTATAAAACAGAATTAAGATGTGTTATGTACATGTCCCAACTCCCCACATGGAATGTGAGCATTATGCATTGCAAACATGTATTAATAAAAACATGAAAATTGAAAAAATAAGATTTTAAAAATTACATTTTCTCCAATCCATGGTCTAAATTATACACAGGAAATTATCTTGGGAAGTTCCTGGGAAGATAGAGAATAGAAGTAATCTTTGTGTGATTCTGTGATTGAGAAACTTCAGCCCAAAAAAGGAAGAACTATTTTTCTGCCATCAAAAGTGAGGAAGAATTCTGGGAACCAATAGAGGAGCAAAAGGGTATTTTAAACAGCAGACAAATCTGGAAAGACAATGCAGATATGGGTATGAGACAATTCATAATTTCAATCCTAGCTCCTTAGCGTGGAGACAGGTAACACAATGCCAGAAGTATAAGGCAAGTGGTCAATGAAAGCAATTTCCAGTATTACAAGCTAGCCGGTGGCCCTATCCATGGGGGAAAGTTATAGTTCATACAAATTTCTACCCAGGATCAGAGATTTGTTCTGAAAGTGACTCTACCTGCAACACAAATCTGACATTAAACTTCGTAAGTGCTGAGAGGGCTATAACCAAAAGCCATCTTGACAGGGTTCCTATTATTAGGAACTAATCCCCTCTAGATAGTTGAGGGCACAAAGCAGTCACAATTATGGCTCCCTCCCAGTAGAAGGGAGCTGCACTGAGTGGGCAAAATAAGGCCACAAGTGACAGACCTGGCTGCGGGAAGTGTGGAATGGGAGCCTGCCTAGAATCTTGAGTAACATCAAAAACATGGGCTACAACAGCAAGAGAAGTACAGAGTGCAAGTGGCCATGCTCTCAGTAAATAGAAGTGAAAGCATCATGTTTTAAGAACAGTATGCATTTCAGAAGAATAAACATAAAGTGCTTTGTCCTTATGACCACTTCTCCATCATAGAAGTCAATGGCTTAATTGCTCCCGATATGCTTTAAGGCTTGTTCAGAGATATGGGGGCATACCAGAGTTTGGCCATTTGCCACACCCCCAGGTGCACAGTCTAGAATCATCTGGACTAAGGATATGCTCAGTTGGGATACCCCACAAGTTATCAAGATCCAGGTACTGAAGAGGGAGAGCTGCAGTCTAAACATAGACTTCTCCATGGGTCAAGCAGATCAAGGGCTCAGGAGAGGCCAAATACTTGCCTTATATGGTCCAGAGGCTGCCAGGCCTAGACTAGTGAAAAGGGCTCCTACCAGACACTCGGTTATTTTCCACACTGCTGTGCACTCAGACAGAGGAGGTACAACAAATGTACACATGTCTTGTGTACTCCAGATACCACTGAGGCTGGACTGGAAGCAAGGGATTCTGGCTGCCACTCATTCCACTGCCACAACCTTATGTACACACACAAAAGCTCTCCAGAAGAACTACATCCTGGAAGCAGCCAACATTATCTCAGCTTGCCAAGCAACAAATAATGTGCCATAGCAAGTAAATAACCCTAACCAGCTTCATGCAACCGCAAAGAAAGCAAACAGATTGCAGCTGCTTCTCATTATCTGCCCTCACCTGGCAGACTGTCTCTTCAAATCAAATTCTTTAGGCAGGATGAGTTCCTGACTAGTTTTTAGATTTAGTTTCTATTTTTTGTTTTTGTTCTGTTCTTTTTCTCACCTATCCTGTTTTCAATCATTTATACTTTCTCTTTTTTTAAAAAAAATTTCACTTTATTTGCATTTTTTTACTATTTTCCTTACATTTACTCTATACTTTAATTCCCCTCTCTTCTCTATTAATTGGATTTTATTTCATTCCTTCTTTTCCATTTTCACATTTTCCCTATCTTTTTTTTCTCCTCTTCTTTTTTTTATCATTCTTGCAATTCTTTTTCATTTTGCTCTTATTTGTTTGTTTTCTTATTCTTTGTTTCTTTAACTTATTAGTGTATTGCGTACTACTTTTGCTGCATCTCTTCTTTTGGATGTTGTACTTGTGATTTTATTTGGTTTTTACTCTAATGCTACATTGTGTTTGTTTACATTTGAACACTGCCAATGTTATCTTTTGTCTCCCCTCTATGCAGTGCTGGGGATCAAATCTGGCACTTAAGTACACTGGGTGGGTGCTATACTGCTAAGCTAAATTACTAACCTAGGTGAGAGAAATTGGACCTGACTTAAGCCACAACTTAGTCTGACTTGAATCTCAGCAGACACTTTAACCTAAACAAGGGTTATAAAATTCCCCCGCCAACAAACTGGCCCCAAGAAGGCACAACTTGAAGGGGGTGGGGGGGGTTTGAAGTCTTGATTTTGGACATTTACCCCCATAACAACATCAGAAAGAAACAATGCTTTTGTCGAAATACACCTACAAAACAATCCAGAAGACTGCACCATTTATCTTTGAGACAACATTTTGCTGATGAAATTAGAGAAAAAATCCAGAGGGTACACCACACATATATTGCTGTTTGAAGTACACCTGCCTTACTTAATACAGGGAAGCTACCTTTTCAAGATTTGTGGAGGAAATAGATCACTCAGGCTGTGACACAGCACATGCTGCATCAATTTGCACTAATCATAGAAAAAGAAGCCACAAAGAAAATACATAGTTAAGTCCTCTTAGGCCAAAACTCAATATTACATAACAGACTGATACCCAGGACCCATGGTCAAGAGCAACCTTGCCCCTAAAGAACACCCTCTCATAAAAGGTTAAGATAATTCCATCCCAATAGATGTGAAAATCACAAGGTAGAAACTGAGGAAATATGAAAAAAAGGCAACATGACTTCTCCCAAAGTTATTATTTCTACAGTAACTGATCCCAATGATATTGAAATGGACAAAATACCAAAAAATTCAAAAGAATGATTACAAAATGATCAATGAACTCAGAAGATAGGGAATGGAAAAAAAAAAGAATTGAAGGGGAAAATGATAAAAATAGAACTTTTGAAAATGGGAAGGGAGCCAAGAGTTAGAAGTAGCAGGAGGGAGGGGAGGGGTAGGAAATGAACGAAAAGAAAAAAAAAATTAAAATGTATTATGTATACGTACTACTTCCCCACAATAATTGCAGTCATTATGTACTAGAAACATGTACTAAAAGGAAATAAAAAAATTAGTGACATAAAGGAGATATAAAGGATAACAAAGAACATTATAATAAAGATATAGAGATTATGAAAAAGAAAACAAAGAAATTCTGAGAATCCTCAATTAAAAATTTTTGAGAAAGCTCAATTAAAAAAAACTTTAAATAGAAAGCTTCACCAATAGCCAAGATCAAGCTGAAGACAGAACTTCCAGGCTTGAAGATAGGTAGGTAAAATATTACATTCAGAAAAGAATAAAGCAAAAAATATAAGAAAACATGCAACATATCTGGGACATGAGCAAAAGAACAAAACAAGTTTCTGGAAATAAGAGGGCTATGAAATATAGATTACAGATAGAAAATCTATTTAGTAAAAAAATACCAGAAAATTACCTAAATCTTGAGAAATATATAGACATTCAGGTACAGAAGAAATCTTAAATATAAAATAATTGAAATAATTTCATGCAATATCATCAGATCACAATGGAAGGAAATTAAAAATCAAGAAGAGAAACCACAGAAATTATATAAAAAGATGGGAGATTAAATAATACACCTTTGAACTAGCACAGTCATTCCAGAAATTAGGGAAGAAATTTTTAAAAATCTAAGAATGAAAGGAAAATGGAAACACACTATATGAGAATGTGTAGGATTTAGTAAAGGCAGTTCTGAGAGGAAAGTTTACAGCTAAAAGTTCCTGCATTAAAAAACCCAAGAGATCTCAAGTAAGGAAACTAATAATAGATCTCAAAGTCTTTCAGACACAAGGAGAAATCAAACACAAAACCTATAGAAGGAAAGAAATAATAAAGATGAGAGCTTAAGTTAGTGAAATATACTAAAAGAATAACACAAAAAAGCAATGAAACAGTTGATTCTCTAAAAAGAAAAGCAAGATGGATAAACCTTTAATGAAACTAACCAAAGAAAGACAAACGGGGGTATTACAAAAGGGGTAAATGAGGGATACTACATTGGCTACAATTGAAATCTAGAGGATCATTAGGAACTACTTTGAAAACATATTCCAATGAATTAAAAAACCTAAAAGAAATGGATACATCTTTAGAGACACACAACCAATCAAAATTGAACAAAGAGTATACAAACCCTAAACAGACAATAAAAGGCAATGCATTGGAAGAAGTAGTAAGTCTCCCAACAAAGAAAAGCCCAGGAATGAATGATTTTACTGCTTAATTATATCAGACCTTTAAAGAAGAACTAACACCAATGCTCCTAAAACTTTCCCATGAAAATGAAAAGGAATGTTTCCAAATTCATTACAGAAAGTCAGTATCGCTCTGATCCCAAAAGTGGACAGACTGAAAAAAAAAAAAAATCCCAGGGGCTGGGTTTTAGCTCAGTGGTTCTGGCGCCTGTCTCGCAAGGGCAAGGTCCTGAGTTTGATCACCAGTACCAAAAAAAAAAAAAATCCCAAATCTGATAATGAACACAGATCTTCAATACATTTCTTACACACAGAATTTAACACATTAAAAAGTCATACACCACGACCAAGTTGGTTTCATTCCAGAGATGCAAGGATGGCTGAACATAAACAAATCAATGAACATAATAAAATATAAAAATAGGATCAAGGATTAAAAAATGATTATCTTGATAGATACAGAAAAAGCCTTCAAAAATCCAACATCTTTAATAAGAATCACCTCAACATAATAAAGGCTATGTACACCAAATCCATGTCCAACATCATACTGAGAGGTGAAAATATGTAAGCATTTCTTATAAAATCAAGAAAAAGACAAGAGTATCCCTTCTCAGGAGTCGTGTTCAATACAGTACTTGAAATTTTAGCCACAACAATTAAACAAGAGAAAGAAAAAGGATACGAATAGGAAAGAAAGAAGCCACAATATTTTTACTTCCAGGTGGTAGAATGTTTTATCTAGAAGACCATAAAAACTCAACCATAAGACTTTTGACTCTGATAGATAATTCAGCAAAATGGCAGAATACAAAATCTACACAAAAGTATCAATAACTTTTCTATACACCAATGATAAAACCCCTGAGAAAGGAAGTAAGAAAACAATTCCATTACAAAAGCTTGAAAAAAGTACCTAGAAAACAAACTAAACAAGAAGGCTGAAGACCTCCACAATGAAAATTACAGAATATAAAAGAAAAAAAGATACCTCTCATGGTAATGCACTGACAGAATTAATACTGTTAAAATGGCCACATTTCCAAACACAATATACAGATTCATTGACATCTTGATCAAAATATTAGGCATTCTTCAAAAAAATAGAAAAGAAAAGTCTTTAAGGAATCATGAAGGACCAAGCATAACCAAAGCATTCCTTAGAAAAGAGCAATGGTGAAGATACCATACTACCTGATTTCACAATATACTACACAGATAAAGTAGCAAAAACAGCATGGTACCAGGATAAAAACAGAAACACTGACCAATGCAATAGAGGACCGGAAAAGGAGGAAAATATGTAGAAGACACTCTTTAACAAATGATGGTGGGAAAACTGGATATCTACCTGGAGAACATTGAAACTAGATCCTTATCTCACCCTGTACAAAAATCAATAGAAAACAGATCAAAGATCCAAGTACAGGATATGAACCTTTGAAACTATTACAGGAAAATACAGGGGAAACACTTTAAGTCATAGGAATTTGTGAAAACTTCCTGGATGGGAATCCAATGACACAAGAAATAATAAATGATACTGTATCAAATGAAAAGCTTCTTCACAGCAAAAAAAAAAAACCCAATCAACAAAGAGACAGTGTATACAATGGAAGAAAATGTTTGGAAGTTACTCTTCTGACAGAGCATAATATCCAAAATATATAAAAAACTCAAAAACCACTCCAAAATTCAAATAACTCAATCAATAAGTTGACATATGAAGTAAACAACCACTTCTCAAAAATATGAGAAACCCAAATTATAAATAAAGAGCAAAATAAGAGATAAATAATAGGAAGTAGGGAGATAGATATTTCTCAATAGGAAGGAGATCAAGAGATGGAGTGAAGGGGGAGGGGGGGGGAAAGGGGGGAAAGGAATCAAGATGTATTGAGTACATGTACCAACTCCACACAAGGAATGTAAACATTATGTACAGACATTTCTCATTTAATGACTGAGGTCCATTCCTGTGACTAGGTTATTAAATGAATTGGTTTCTAAATGAGGAGTTGTATATAGTATGTATATTACAATATTCAGAAAAAAGAAATGGTCAAACGAAACTCCAACTTAAAGACTGCTTTTATTTGCATAACTCTTACATGCAGTACTGTAATGAATAACAGAACATAAAGCTACAGTATTGTACTATACAGTACAACCAGCAAATAGTACAGTACTGTATAAACAGGGTCTACTGTACAAAAAAGACACTGAGGCTCTGTAAACAAGATGTACAGAACTGTACAAACAAAAAAAAACGACTTATAAGTCCAAGCAGTGCATCATAAGTCTGAACAGCACACTTTGGTCTTAATTCCAAACAGTCATTAAACAAGTAGGTTGTTAAATAAGGAATATGTGCACTGCAAACACATACAAATAAATAACACATAACAAATAAAACATAAAATAAAGAATAAAGAAAAAAGTACAAATACTAATAAGGATATAAAAATATTCAATATCTTTAGCTATTAGGGAAATACAATTCAAAACTACACTGAATTTCATTATCGTAAATCAGAATGTGTATCATCAAGAATACAAAAACAGGAGCAGAACCGCCTGGAGCCCTCAGAGCTACACCACCAGCTTCCGGGCCTCCCTGCCCCTCACCCCATGGCTCTGGCCTTGTTGTTGCGCCCGTACCTGGATCCACACCCCAGAGGCACAAGGGGTCATAAAGGTCATTGTTCTGAGCTCCAGAAGATAGAGCAGAAGTGAACAACAGAAAGAGGGCCTCTCTCAGGCTCCTTGATGAAAACTGAAGCTCATTGGAAATGTGAAGAGAATCTCTGCAATAAAGGCACACCAGGCCACCGTAGTTGGTAAGTTGGAGGGATCACCACCTCCCATCAGAAACTGGACTATCTTCAGGGGAAGGGCAGCTGGAATCTGCAGTAGAACCTTTCAGAGTTCAACCCTGCAGGAGGTCAGGGAGCTCAACCTAGGCCTTGCAGCCAGAAATTACCCTGAATCTCAGGGGTCTACTGCTGGCTTGCTGAGACTAATTGACTTAGACCTGCATACTGCGGCCAACATTGTCTACTGTGACAGCAGAGACACGCCTTGAAGGAGGCCCTTCATTTTTATTTTTTATTTGTTATTTACAAAATTTTTTTTTCTCTCTTTTTTGGTTTTCTTTTTTTTTTTTTTTGGTACCAGGGATTGAACTCGGGACCTTGCGCTTGCGAGGCAGGTGTCGGAACCACTGAGCTAAATACCTGGTCCCTTTTTTTCCTCTCATTTTCAATTTTTAATTATTTGTCTTCTACTCTTTTCAAATTTTTTTTCTTCTTTTTCTTTTCATTCTGTCATGCTCTCGCTCTCTCACTCTCCAACATTGCTTTTCATCACCCTTTTTGGTTACTGTTCCTGCCCTAATTCAGATTTCTTCTTTCTTTTTCTTTTCTTGTTTTTTCCTTCTCTCAATTGTTATTAGTTTCAAAGGAAAGTGAATACAGTTTTGTAGCTTCCCTATTGCTGATAGTTTCTTCTGTTCTTGTCTTTGTTCTTTCATTCTGTCTCTACCTCTTTTCTTCAAGAGTTTCCTAGAGTTTGAATGATCTTCCTGTGTCCTCTGGCCTAACTATTAACCTTTCCTTTTCCTTCTTCCTATCTATCCCTCCCTCCCAACTCCCTCTAAGTCCCCATCCCAAAGGGTAAAGTTGCTATATTGAAGAGTCTATTCACTATAAACATATTCTGGGCTGGTATCGATTTTGATTTAATTCACACGGTTAAAGGTGATAGACTAATACCTAGCACAAATTGTAATTTTCAAAACTGTACTTTATATTAATGTTATTGCTGACTGTATCACTTTGGCTAAGGTGTTGTGATTGATCTAATCAGTTATCCTTCTGGTATAATGAAAATGAGATTGTCCCAGAGTCATTAGAGACTCAAAACCTTAAGACTAGCCATATCTGGAAGACACCTCTGAGAAAAAATCATTCTCTAAGGGTTGTAAATATAAGCAACAAAGATACCTACAATGACCTATATCAAAGTATCAGCCCAGGAATTAAACCAAGGACAGTACCAACAACAAAAGTAGAAATGAGAAGTCATTTAAGCAAGGCTCAATTCCAGACTTCCAGCTCACCAAAGGCAAAATCTGGTGGAAACCAGGTAGAAAAGTCTGATAATCAACCACCTGGACACCCTGAACTGATAGCAGAGGAAGTAACAAAACAGATGAATGAGGCTGTAGAAAAATTCAAAAGAGAAATAATTTCCCAGATAACTACAGAGATGGTGAGCAGAATGAAAGACATGATTAGAGACTCTAGAACACAAACAGATTAAAAAAAAACAGATGAGTTCAGGACCATGATGGAAGCCATGAATGCCCAGCATAGGAAAGAAAAGGAAATCATAAACACCCAACATAGGAAAGAAATGGAATCCATGAAACAGATTGAAACAGATATGCAGGAGATTAAAAACTCTATTGAAAGTAGACACAGCAGACTGAGCCAATCTGAAGACAGAATATCAGATATAGAAGACAGGATGGTGGTTAGTGACCATGAAAAGAGAGCTCTCTTAAAAACAGTTAAGAACCATGAGAAATCAATCCAACAGCTCCTAGATGATGCAAATAAGAAAAATATAAGACAGATAAGAGTCCACGAAAAAGCAGGAGAAAGTACAAATGACATAAAAAATGTTTACAGAATTAATGACAGAAAACTTCCCAAACACAGCAAAACAATTTGATATATATGTAAGTGAGGCACATAGGACCCCAACTAGCCATGATAAAAAAAAAAAATCTACACCTAGACATATAATAATCAAGATACCAGAAACCCAACAGAAGAACAAAATAGTACAAGCAGATAGAGAAAAGAAATCACCTACAAAGGAAAGCCCATCAGAATCACAGCAGACTTTTCAACACAAACCCTCAAATCAAGGAGATCCCTGGGTGAGGTATTTCAAGCCCTAAAAGAAAACAACCTCCAACCTAGACTGATGTATCCTGAAAAACTGTCTTCCAAAATTGATGGGGAAATAAGATATTTCCATGACAAAGAACACCTGAAAAAATTCATGAATACCAAACCAGCATGCCAAACAATTCTAAACAATATCCTAGAAAAAGACAATGAAGGTGACAACTCCATGAGGCCCAACAGGGCAAATCCATCAGGCAAGACAAGAAATTAAAAGAAGGGGGGAAAAAATAAAAAAGAGCCAACAACACGAAAATAACATGACAAGGATAAGTCAATAAATATCAGTTATAACCATCAATGTTAATGGGTTTAACTCACCAATCAAAAGAAATGGACTGGCAGAATGGATTAAGAAGCAAAATCCAACAATATGCTATATACAAGAAATGCATTTGGTTCAAAAAGAAACTCATAGACTAAAAGTAAAAAGATGGAAGACAGTTTTCCAAGTGACAGGAACCCGGAAAAAAGCAGGAGTAGCTTTCTTATTTGTAGACAAAGTAAATTTAAAACCAAAACTAATTAAGAGAGACAAAGAAGATTACTGCATCCTTGTAAAAGGAACAACCCAAGAGGAAGAGATGATAGTCATAAATATATATGCACCAAATACTAATGCCCCCAACTATACAAAACAAATATTAATGGACATGAAAAACCAAATAAGCACTAATACAATTATCGTGGGGGACCTCAATACTCCACTGTCACAAATAGACAGATCATCTACACAAAAAAATGAACAATGAAATACTAGAACTGAACCAACCTTTTGAACAAATGGACTGAATAAATGTCTATAGAGTGTTCAACCCCATAAGATCAGAATATACATTCTTTTCAGCTGCACAAGGGTCATTCTCCAAAATAGACCACATACTAGTTCACAGAACATATTTAAGTAAATTTAAAGAAATTGAAGGTATCTCCTGTATATTATCAGACTATACTGCAATTAATCTGGAGATCAACAGCATAAGAAACCACAAGAATTTCACAAACACATGGAAATTGAATAACACTCTCCTGAACATCCAATATGTCACAGAAGAAATTAAAGAAGAAATTAGAAAGTTTTTGTAATTAAATGATAATACCAGTGCAACATACAGGAATCTATGGAACACAATGAAAGCAGTTCTACCAGGGAAATTCAGAGCAGTGAATGCCTACACTAGGAAAACAGATAAAGCTCAAAAAAACAACCTAATACTGAATCTTAAGCTCCTAGAAAAAGAAGAGCAAGCCCAACCTGAAGATCATACAAGGGAGGAAATTATAAAGATCAGAGCAGAAATCAATGCAATGGAGACTAAGAGAATGATACAAAAAAAATCAATGAATCGAAGAGCTGGTTTTTTGAAAGAATAAATAAAATTGATAAACCCTTAGGGAACCTTATCAAAAAAAAAAGAAAGAAAAGGCTCAAATCCATGCAATTAGGAATGAAAAAGGTGAAGTCACAACAGATCCAGCAGAAATCCAGAGGATTATCAATACATACTTCGAGAAGGTGTACTCTAATAAAATGGAAAACACAGAAGAAATGGACAGATTTCTGGATACATATGAATTACCAAAGTTGAACAAAGAAGATATAAAAATCCTAATCATCCTAATTACAAACAGTGCAATTGAAAACATAATTAAAAATTTACCAACAAAGAAAAGCCCAGGTCCTGATGACTTCACTGCTGAATTCTACAAGACATTTAGAGAACTATTGCCACTACTCTAAAGTTTTCAATGAAATTGAAAGGGAAGCAATATTTCCAAATTCATTCCTGGAAGCAAGTGTTACTTTGAGTCCAAAACCAGGGAAAGGCCCAACCAAAAAAGAGAACTACAGGCCATTCTCCCTAATGAACATAGATGCAAAAATCCTCAATAAGACTGGCAAACAGAATACACAGGGTCATCAAGATCATACACCCTGCTCAAGTCGGATTTATCCCAGGGATGCAAGGATGGTTCAACATACATAAGTCAATAAATGTAATACACTATATTAACAGAGTCAGGGACAAAAACCATATTATCATCTCAGTAGATGCAGAAAAAGCATTGGCTAAAATTCAACATTCATTCATAATAAAAACTCTGCAGAAAATTGGAATAGAGGGTCTTTATCTCAACTTGATAAAGGCTATCTATGAAAAAACAACAGCCAACATCATACTAAATGGTTAAAAACTGAAACTCTTCATGCGAAAATCAGGAACAAGACAAGGATGTCCACTATCACTGCTACTGTTCAATATAGTTTTGGAAACATTTGCAACAGGATTTATATAAAAGAAAAAAATAAAAGGAATAAAGATAGAAGAGGAAGAAGTTAAACTGTCATTATTTGCTGATATGATACTCTACATTGAAGACCCAAAAAACTCCCCCCAAATACTTCTAGATTTAACTGAAAGATACAGTAGAATAGCTGGATACAATGTAAACACTAAAAACTCAACAGCCTTCTTCTACACAAATAACAGACTTACTGAGAGAGAAATTAAGGAAACAATCCCTTTCACAATAGCATCCAAAAAATGAAATATGTAGGAATCAATCTAAGGAAGGAAGCAAAAGACTTCTACATTGAGAACTACAACACCCTAAAAAAAGAGATCGAAGAGGATATAAGAAATTGGAAAGACATCTCTTGTTCCTGGGTAAGAAGAACCAATATAGTGAAAATGTACATACTTCCAAAACTACTATACAGATTCAATGCAATCCTGATTGAAATCCCAACAGTATATTTCACAGAGCTAGAGAAAACAATCCAAAAATTTATTTGGAATAAGAAGAGACCTAGAATACCAAAAGGAATTCTGGGCAACAGAGACATGGCAGCGGGTATCACAATCCCCAACTTGAAATTATACTACAAAGCCACAGTGAAAAAAACATCATGGTACTCACAAAGAAAGAGACCCAAGGATCAGTGGAATAGACTAGAAAATACAGAAACAGGGCCAGGGATTTAACTCAGTGGATCCATCGCCTGCTTTGCAAGCACAAAGTCATGAGTTCGATCCCCAGTACCAAAAGAAAAAAGTAAGAAATTACAGGAATAATCCTCCAGACATACTCATCTACCTCATCTTTGACAAAGGAGCTAACCATCCTCAATGGAAGAAAGACAGCCTCTTTAATAAATGGTGTTGGAAAAATTCCATTTCAACATGCCGAAGATTAAAACTAGACCCCTATCTTTCACCATGCACAAAACTAAAATCGAAGTGGATTAAAGATCTAAATATTAAAACAGAAAATCTAAACTTGATGGAAGCTAAGTTAGGTAGAACTTTTGAAAAAATTGGCATAGGAAAAAACTTTATGAACAAATCTTCAGTAGCACGGGAACTAGCACAAAGATTCAACTGGGATCTCATCTTATTAAAAAGCTTCTGCACTGCAAGAGAAACCACCAACAGAGCTAACAGACAACCTACAATGTAGGGAAAGATTTTTACCAGTTGTTCCTCAGAAAAAGGTCTACTATCTAGAATATATAAATAATTCAAAAAAATCAGACCCCCCCAAATATAAAGACCCAATTCAAAAATGGGCAGCTGAAATGAACAGATATTTTTCAGACAAAGACGTAAAAGCAGCAAATAAACATATGAAAAAATGTTCAACATCACTGATCATTCTAGAGATGCAGATGAAAACAATGCTGAGATTTCACCTCATGCCAGTAAGAATGGCTGCTATCAAGAAATCAAGCAATAACAAGTGCTTGCATGGGTGTGGGGAGAAAGGAACCCTTCTCCATTGTTGGTGGGAGTGAAGAGTAGTGCAATCACTGTGGAAATCAGTATGGAGCTCAAAGAACTAGGACTAGAGGTGCCATTTGACCCAGCTATTCCCCTCCTGGGTATCTTTCCTAAAGAATTAAAAGAATCATACCACAGTGATATATGTTCACCCATGTTCATAGCAGCAGAGTTTGTAATAGCTAAAACTTGGAAACAGCCCAATTGCCCATCAACCGGAGACTGGAAAGAGAGGTGGCTTTTAAAATAAAATGGAGTATTGCTCAGCCATGAACAATGAGAAACTAGAGACATTTATAGCTAAGTGGATGCACATTGAGGCCACATTCTTAAGTGAAATAAATAGAACACACATGTGTAAATACCAAATAGTTTCTCTGGTGTGAAAAACTAAAACTGTAAATAAGGATCAAAATGTATAATTGATATTGTGAAATAGGAAGAAAAGGTCTAAAGGAGTAGGGGAAGTCGGAGAGGTAGAGGAAAGAAAAGAAGGGAAAAGAAATAATACGAGAAAAGGAAAAAAATGGAAACAAAGTCTTAGTAAATAGGGAAGGGTGGGGGGGTGAATGGAGGGCAGGGGAATGGGGAAAAAATAAGGACCAAGATACATCATGTGAAGGTACAAGGTCCCAATGATGAATGTAACTGTACTGTATACCTAAAATGTACCAATAAAGTTAATGGGAAATAAAGAATACAAAAACAATACATGCTGGTATGATGTGGAGAAAAAGGAACCCTTATCTATCATTGGTCTGAATGTAAATTATTACAGCTATTATGGAGAACAGTATTGATATTCCTCAAAAACTAAAAATATAACTACTGTATGATCCAGATGTCTCACTCCCAGATTATATATATATATATATATATATATATATATCCAAAGGAAATAAAGTCAGCTTACCACAGATACCTTCATAACCATGTTTTTATAGCACATTCACAATATTTGAGCTTTGGAAACAAGTCTAGTTGCCACTTGATGGATAAATGGATAGACAAAATGTGCTAACACACACAAAGCAGTATTACTCAGCCATAGTGAAGATCAAATATCTTTCATTTGTGCAAAGATGGATGCAACAAAGATCATTATGTGAAGCGAAATAAGCTACCCAGACAAATATGTTTTCTCTCATATGTGGAATCTAAAGATAAAAGAGATGATATGAAAGTGGAAGGGGGACTATTAGAGAAGAGGTAAGGAATGCAGGGGGATAAGAGATTTAATAGGAGAGTGGAAATCAAAGTATGCTATACACATGTACAAATCTGTTAAAATAAAATCCATTAATGCATTAATCTGTATAACTTACATCCACCATAATAAAATAAAGTAAATCTAAGCTAATCCCACACATATGCACATTTATTATAGGATAATTTGAAGTTTTAATGTCAGTTAATACAAAAAATTCATGATAAAAGAAATATCAAATTTTTAAATATAAAAATTTGGTATATATACAAAGCATAATATTATTCATCCAGAAAGAACAAAATCACATCATTTTCAAGAAAATGAATAAATCTGGAGATCATCATATTAAGCAAAATAGGCCAGACTCATTAAGTCAAATATGTTTTCTCTCATATGAGAAATCTGTGGGGGTGGGTGGAAGAAATAGGGAGAAGGAAAGAGAGGTAGAGAGAAGGAGAGAATGAGGGAGAGAGGCAGAGAGAATAAATGAACATAAGATGGAGATTATTAGAGAACAAGAAAGGAATAAGGGAGTAGGGAGACAGAAAGGAAAGTGAGATTGGGGTGAAAATGATCTTCAATGTATGTTATAAATATGCCAAAATGAAATTTATTCATCTGTATAATATGTGCTAATTAAAAATCATCTCTATCAAACAATGTTCAACTTTCTATTCAAGCCGCCATTGTTAATTTCTACTTTTAGTTCTACTTTTAGACATAATTGACTAAGACCTTATCCAACATTCCCTTATCCATAATAAATAATTATAAAATCTGAATATAATGCGAAAATCAACTACCTAAGGAAAGATGAACAGAAGCAGACAGAATGATGGGTAACACTTATTTAGTTTAAGGAGGAAATACAAGAAGCTATACAAGTAGGTTTCTATAGTACATCTACATATTTTATCCATTTAAGGGCAGTGCTGCCGGCCCATTGTAATAAAGACACATGTAAAACCCAGAGTCTTTCTGGCCTGAAGAACCAGAAAATAGATGGTGAGTAATTCTGAATGCTAAGGAAAGGAATACTGTAAATGCCAACCTGACTCCTGAATCAAAATACTGTGGAAGATTAAAGCAGTTCATATAAGGAGAAAAGAAATAAATACATCAGAGTTGCTGTTCAAAAATCAAGAATTTTCAGTCCATGCCAACTAAGGAGATTATCCATTTATACAAGGAAAATAATATCTATTAGAAAAAAAATAACAGAATATAAATATCTCCATAATTTATTATCAATATACATACAAGAACCAAGAAAACAGAACACAGTCTCAAGAAAAAAAGAAAATCAATCAATGCTGAATAAAATAAACCACACTAAAAGTGACAAAGATTTTAAATTACCTATTATAATTAATATCAATGAAATAAAAGAAAATCTGCTTTCAGTCCATGAATTCTCAGCAAAAAAATGGGAAGTCTTAGCAAAGTAGGAACAATGAAGAAGGACCAAACAAAATATAGAAACTGAAAAACTCTGAAATTCTTCATGTGATGACTTTTTGCTACTACTATCCACTTCAGTTAATCTACATTTAATCGGCAGTTTACAACACTGAAAACTCTAAGGACAGGGAACAAGTGTAACTCATATTTAAATCTATAATACTCTACAATTCCTGGCATATAAAAGTTCTCAATATGTGTCTGTTATTAATATATTTGATGCAAAAAACTGAAAGTGTATAAAATAATAAATCGATGAAAAGATCTTTAGTGTTTTCAAAATTCTGGTCAACCTTTAGAGTGTGTTGTTGAAGACAGCTCAGGAATGATATAATAGAATTATTCTTTTCCTTTAGTATAATGCAATTTATTTCAAAGTACAGAAAATGTATTCTATGAAGCCACACATAAAATTGATCATCAGTTTGCTTTTTGTTATTCATAAGTGACCTATGTATAATTTTCAGTAAATTTTGAGTAGTCATTTTTTTACTGTTAATGGTTAAAAGGTACATGTATACAGTGGACCCTCAAGTTATGACTGGCCTGAAATACAAACAACTTGGGTTAATTAGGTTAATGGAAGATTCATATGCATCTTGTTATCTATAGTATATATCCAGGTAAACATTCAGATCTCAGCTGTATTGACTTAGTTACAACCAGCCCTCAGGGAACCAATGGAGTTCGTAAGTCAAGGATCCACTGTATATACTCTTATGACTGATTCAAACTTTAATTTGTAAATAATTGCTACTTTGAGGACTTATATAGCTATATATAATAAAAGTTGACATCTGTGTAACTACATTCATTTGCCTTCTTTATGATGAGACATGAAATTATAAAACAATAAGCTGGCTCCTCCACCACAATTTTCTTTTTGTTTTTATTTTTTTGAGACAGAGTCTCTCTATGTATTCCAGGGTGGTATTGAACTTACTATCTTGTCCAGGGAGGCCTCAAACTTGAGGCAATCCTCCTGCCTCAGCCTTCTGAGTGCTGGGATTACAAGCATGTGCTACCATTCCTGGCAGCCATCACAAAATTTGACATATTAATATTTCAAATGTATAGAATTCAAAGTTTTTAGTATATTTGTAAAAGGAATTGATAAAAGTCAAGATAGTCCACTTACTGCTAGAAGTTTCTGTGCTTGGTATAGCATCATTTCAAAAATATAAAAAATATGTCCTTTGCTAATTCTTTTAGGTTTCAATTTTAAGTTTGTTAGGTTTAATAATTTAAAAGGCAAGAAGAGACCCAGAATAGCAAAATCAATTCTAGGAAACAGAGACATGGCAGGGGGTATTACAACCCCCAACTTGAAAGTATACTACAAAGCTACTGTGATAAAAACACCATGATACTGGCAAAGAAACAGACCTGAGGACCAGTGGAGCATATTAGAAGATGCAGAAACAACTCCAGACACACTCAGCCACCTCATCTTTTACAAAGGAGTCAAACAGCCTCACTGGAGGAAAGATAGCCTCTTTAATAAATGGTGCTGGAGAAACTGGGTTTCAACTTGCCAAAGACTAAACCTAGACCTATATCTCTCACCATGCACTCAACTAAAATCGAAATGGATTAAAGATCTAAATATTAAAACAGAAACGCTGAATCAGGCAATACAGAGGTTAGATAGAACTCTTGAAGACATTGGTGTAGGAAAAGATGTCATGAACAAAACCTCAGTTGCCAGTGAACTAGCAAAAACAATCAACAAGTGGGATCTCTTCTTACTAAAAAGCTTCTGCCCAGCAAGAGAAACCACCAGCAGTGTGAAGAGACAACCCACAATGTGGGAAAAAATTTCCACCAGCGGTCCCTCAGACAAAGGTCTACTATCTCAAATCTATAAAGAACTTACAAAAATCAGACCTCCCAAATTTAAAGACCCAATCCAAAAATGGGCATCTGAAATGAACAGACATCTCTCAAAGAAGTAGAAATAGCAAATAAACATATGAAAAAATGTTCAACATCACTGGTCATTCAAAAGATACAAATGAAAACAACACTGAGATTCCATCTCACCCCAGAAAGAATGGCTGCTTTCAAGAAATCAACCAATAATAAATGCTGGCAGGGTTGTGAGGAAAGAGGAACCCTGCTCCACTGCTGCTGGGAGTGTAGACTGGTGCAACCACAGTGGAAATCAGTATGGAGATGCCTGAAAGAACTAGGACTGGAAGTCTCATTTGACCCTGCTATTCCCCTGCTGGGTAGATTCCCCAAAGAATTAAAATAATCATACCATAGTGATATATGTGCAGCCATGTTCATAGCAGCAAGTTTGTAATAGCTAAAACTTGGAAAGAGCCCAAATGCCCATCAACTGGAGACTGGATAAAGAAAATGCGTTCTTTTTATAAAATAGAGTACTACTCAGCCATCAAAAATGAGAAATTAGAGACATTTATTGCTAAATGGATGTACATTGATGAGATACTCTTAAGTGAAATAAATAGTATGCACGTGTGTAAATACCGAATAGTTTCTCTAGTGTGAGAAACTGAAAGTATAAATAAGGACTAAAAGGTATAATAAATACTGTGAAATAGAAAGAAAAGGGGCAAAGGTGAAGGGGAAGTGGAAGGGATAGGGGAAAGGAAAGAAGGGAATGGAATTAATATGAGAAAATTTAAAAAAGGAAACAAAGTCTTTGTAAATAGGGAGGGATGGAGGGGTTGAAAGGAGGGTAGGGGAAGGGGGAAAAAATAAGAACCAGGAGAGTATGTAAAGGTGCACATTTCCAATGATGAATGTCATTATATTGTATACCTAAAATGTACCAATAAAAGGATATACAGTTAAAAAAATAATTTAAAAGGCAACGTTAGGTACAATTATGTAGTTTAAACCATTTTCAAAATGAATGTGCTATTAAGTCAAGGCCAGTGAACAGTTAGAATAGACTTAATAAATTATTAGCTAATTTCTTAATCTATAACCTTCATTTTTTCATGAATTTCATTAGGATGTTATCTATATAAACATACAAATGAGGGAAAAAGAAATTCCCTTTGCATGGTATCATCTCCTATATATAATTTCATGAACACATTATTCCCATAGCTGAAGCAAAGAATATAACTTACACCTTGGCAATGCAGATAGTCAACTGTTTGTGTTATTACAAAGAGTACATCACTAGCCTCCTGTTCTGAGAAACATTTTTGTTTGAGAATACGGTCCAGTAGCTCTCCTCCTTTCATCAAATCCGTAACAAGGTAAACATATCTACCATCATCAAAGACCTAAAAAAGAATGTATTAATAATGTTATTATCTGTTATATTAATGTTATAATTACAATTCTAAACTTTTAAAATTGTATTTATTCTGCCTTGACAGTGAACTGCTAGTATTAAAAAGGTCATTATTTATTTGTAGTTAATATGGTACATACTGTATTAAGGGTTGAATCAGCTAAACAACTTTCTATACACTCATATCATATCATATTAAATATTTAATTTTTTGAGTTCTGAGCTTGTAAGTTATAGTTCATTAAAATATAAATTAAAAATTCTGTGTCTTTCAAATGATATCTCATTTTGATTGTATAAAAGTTATTTTTCTTCCCTAAGAATAAGCTTCTTTCTGTTACTAAACATATTATTTCTCAGTCCATAATCTGACATGTTGAATTGAAATTGTGAATCAAAAATAATAAATAAAAAAATATTTACTCAGGCCATGTATATTTGTATACACACACACACACACACACACACACACACACACACTCTACTAGTACAGGTAGGACAATGGGGGCTAGGAGACCATTCCTCTCAACCCACTTGACTTTGAGCAACATCTCAGGGCCAATCCTCCTTCCAGTTACCTGTAATTTAAGCAGAGTGAAACCTGGAACACGCAGTTGTTGAAAGTCCCTGACTCAGGATCACTCAGCACTCTGAAAATTATTCCTGTCGGTCTTGCCTAGAGAGCCAATGAGAGGTACCTGGGCTGGGGTCTCCTCCTTTAAAAAACCCCAAAAGTGTTTATGTGCTTTTTACTTCCCTGTCATCCTAGCATCATTTTTTTCTCTCAGAAGGTCACGTTTTTCTCAGCACAAATATGCCTTAAGCACTTCTTCCCATGATCGTCAATAAATGTTGGTATTTTCTTTCATCACTGCATGTACTCTTACAATTATTTGCTCATTGTAGACAAAAGCCTGGAAATCTAACTGTTGGATCCATCTCATGGCATCAACTGGTAAGTGTAGGAGACACTGGCAGACATCAGCAGCCAAATGAAGCCCAGCCAAAAAGTAAGGTAAACTCCCCTCTTGGGAAGATCCTCTCCCTCTTTTTTATAAGTAACCAAGGGTACTTGTTGTGGACATGGATGTAGGAGATGACCAGAATGTGGAGCAAAAGGGTTTGGTTTTTCCCAGGGGGGAGGATAGCTCATGCCAACCAGTTGGGGTTGTATTTTGCTGTTTGTTCTTGCCGCATGGAGGTTCTCAAGTAACCATGGTTTCCCATGCTTGGAGAGAGATAGACCTGAACTGAGGGAATAGAGGCAGCTGGCAAGTTTCATGGCTTTCAAGGGTACCATGGAAATGGCATTAGGACACCTTGGCCTTGACAGAATTCCCTAGGCTGGTTTAATTTTTTTCTCAGGGGACTTGGTAATGTGGGCCTGGTGTGCCTAATGTTATTCTTTGCATGGGTACAGCTACCAGCATGCCCTGGACCATGGGGACTTAAGTGGCCCCTTCAATAGCACCAAAGTTAGTGAGGCCCAGGGGAGCCTGTAGACTCACACTGAGTGAGTACCTGAGTGTTTTTCTGTGTTTTGTATTCCTTCTATCTCTTGAGGGAACTCTAGTGCCTGTGTGTGTGTGTGTGTGTGTGTGTGGTCTTTCATCTATTGGAGAATTCAAGTACTTTGCCTTTTTCATGCTGGTCAACTGAAGGGGGCAAGGTTAAAAAGTAGAAAACTAGCCTAGAATGGAGAGTGGAAAGAAAAGCTTGTAGTCATTTTAAAAGGTGTAGTTTTCATGCAGGCACAGCTTGCAGAAGCAGCCCATATTCTCCTGGGTCCCAATGCTGACGTATGGCTATCTCCTCCTGGGGTTCTTTCTATAACGCTAGTTTGCTTTCTCCATTCTGCTTGGTTTTGCTTTTGTTGTAGTAAATGTGGCCTGAAGTTTATAACCGTATCTAAAAGGATGTATAACGTGTGGTTGTTGCATTGTGGAGTTTTCCTTTTGTCACTTGATGGGTATCTTTTGTGGCACGATCTAACAAAATACACACGAGTTGGAAACAGAGGAAGATACTAAGAAGATATGAAGTTCTTATAAAAGGGCACAAGTTTTAAAACCAAGACCCATGTGGACTGCTGGCTGTGATAATATAAATCATGTTTGTCTGACGTGGTGAGGGTTTTCCTAGAGCTGTCTTATTCCTTGTTCTTAGATGCCATCTACTGACAGCTAGTGGAATATCATCTGCTAAAGGGCTCATTGGCTAAGAGGCATCTGGCCAGTAAGGCATCCCAGTTCTGGACTCTGTCCAGAAGATGAGTGGAACCGGGCCGGGGATTTAGCTCAGTGGTGCCACACCTGCCTTACAAGCGCAAGGTCCTGAGTTCCATCCCCGGTACCGCAGAAAAAAAAAAAGAAAAGAAAAAGAAAAAAAGAAAGTAGAACTGCTGTTCCGTGGCTTGGTCCAGAGGAAGGTGGGATTCGGAGGGGGCCACCCGTGGTCACGCCGGCAATGACGGTAGGTAAGGGGGGGCTACCGGGTTGCTGTTCCAGGTGCCCGGGCCGGAAGTGCCAGGAGTGACTATAGACGTCCAACCCCATACACCCTGCCGTGGTTTCCATGGTGACGGTAAACAAACCTTGACTGGCTGAGCTTCAGTCACCCAGAGACTCTGAGGGCCACCAGAGACCTCGGGGTGAGGCGGGCGCACACGGAGACTGGAAGACTCCGAGTCCAGAATGGTTTCATCATCATTTCAAAAGAAAGCAGAACCCCCAAAAAGAAAAATGGAAGAAGGAAGTCTTCAGTGAAAAATGGATGAGTGCTTTTTTGTTGAGAGAAATAAGGCACCCTGCTTAATTTTTCTAAATCAATTTGTCTCACCAGCCTATAGCCAGACAGTTGAGGAAATGGGGAAAAATCTACTGAAAAAGATTTAAGAGTGAAGCTACTAATTTCAAACTTTATTCTTTGGCAATAGATGAAAGTGCTGACGTAACAGATATGGTTCAACTTGCTGTTTTTAATTAGCAGTATTATAGATTATGAATATAGTATCACTGAAGAAATGGCTTCTTTGATGCCATTAAAATACAGGTAAATCTCTTCATCTGTATGAGGCAGTAAAAATAACAGTGATTTTCTTCAAACTTTGTCAACATATCTGGTGTATCCATAGTGGTGCCCTGTGATGGTTGGTAAAGAAGAATGATTTAAACTGTATGTGGTGGCACACACCTATAATCCCAGCACTCAGGAGGCTGAGGCAGGAGGATCACTGCAAGTTTGAGGTTAGCCTGGGCTACAGAGTGAAACCTGGTCTCAAAGAGAAAATAAAATAGGGATTTATAAATTAATAAGAGATGATGCAATTGTTGCTGGCAAGTCTCGCGTTTAATAAAATAGTGCTGCATCATACATCAAGGAAATTCAGGCTTTAAAAATGGATGTTATGTGAGCTAGGCATGGCGGTGCATGCCTATAATCCCAGTACTCAGGAGGCTGAGGCAGGAGAATCGCCATGAGTTGAACTAGTGAGTTCAGCTGGGGATTTAGCTCAGTGGTGCCTTGCCTGAGTTCGATCCCCAGTACCAAAACAACAACAACAACAACAAAAAGATGTTATGCAAATCATTATCACAGCTGTGAATTTCATGAGGTCCTAGGAATCGAATCATTACCAATTCCACGAGTTTCATAAGAGTTTCATAAGATGCTGATTATGGGGAAATCATTTACTTTTTTGAAGTGAGGTGGCCAAGTTGAAGTAAAATGCTGAAAAGATTTTGTGAATTGTGAAATGATACAATCATTTATGGAATCAAGGAACTTGAAGATGAAAAATTCCTCATCAGGTTTGCAAGTTTTTGATTTAACTACTCATTTAAATGGGATAAACATTTCTTCAAGGTGAAAGTCAATGTGTTTGTGCTATATTTCAATACAGTTGTACAACACTGTGTACAAAATGGAGGGGAGAATGGGAAAAATGGTGGGATGTACCATGTACAGGTGCAAATTCCCAATGATGAGTGTTACCATTATGTATGCGTAAAATGTACCAATAAATGTTTTGCTATAAAAGAAAGTAGAACCATCACCCACACAAGGCCTGATACTTCTGGCCCCCAAGGACGCCAGCTCTACTAAGAGATGCCCAATAAGAGAGCTAGACAAGGTTATAGCCCTAGAGCTGTGGTGACAAACCTATGGCATGCATGTCACAGAGCACTATTTGTATCATTGAAAGCTGATACCCTGTAAGATTCGTATGTGGAAATTGACCCAGGAGAAGGCTCAATAATATCTGACCAAATCCCACAACTTCAGCCCCATCAGGACATCCCCTGGAGGTAAAAGGCTCAGGAACTATGAGGAGATGCCCTGTAATGTCCACACTAATGGGTTGGGAATGATCCAAGGATAGGCCTGTTAGGACCCCACAATGAAATTTTTCTTCCTCCTATCAAGAGATCTATCATGGAAAATGTCTCATCTATTCTTTTTGACTCTGTTCAGATGATTCCTTACTCACTGGGAACAGTTCCATCCCAAGGGCCCCCAAAATTCATCTTATATTCCTAATATAAAGTGGTCTATGTGCCCACATGAGGAAAAAGTGATGTGGCCACACTTTGGCAGCCTAAAATAAAATGCAAAATTTCAATTACATATTTATTGTAAGAAACAGAGGAAATGGTCAGGGGTGCTTTATTTTCAAGCCTTTATGGCTCTTTACCACAGGCCTGATCTTTGCCTAGAACTAATCCCCCTCAGGAGCTGATGCTACTGGGGACTCTTGTCAGCTCCTCCTCCCCTTGTGCTACAACTCCTCAACAACCTGCTCAGTCAGTACTACTAGGAGATAAAGGCCATCTCCTGCACTTGCCCCACACCAGATCTGGGTTTGCCTACTATAAGGCTCCACATTCAGGAACTCAACAATTAAGCCCATCAATGCTCTGCCCCTTAGAGAAGCGGCAGGGAACAAGTGTATCATCTAGGTGCACATCCCTTTTTCAGTTATGGATATTCAGCAAAGCAAGGAAAAACTGGGCAGACTTTCTGAGGATTCGGAAAAGTTTGCTGATGGTTTCCATAACCTTTTGATTTGACCTGGTGAGACATCAATTTCATCCTGCTTTCTTGCTGGACACCAGTAGAAAGAAAAAAGGATTATAAAATCTCTAAAGCTGGCTAATGATCAAGCCTTCAAAGCTTCACCCACTGATAATCAGCCAACTGCTCCATTGTTTGTACCATAAGAGGGGCCTGAGTGGGATTATAATAGATAAGTGGGAAAGCCAAATGAAAGTTATACATCCTGGCCATTTTAGCAGGTGTGTGTCAAGGGATGCCCAAACCTGTGAAATACAATAAGCTTAAGTCTATCAGTCAAGGCTCTGATGAAAATCCAGTTGCTTTTCAATTCTTACTTGAAGAGGCACTCTGTAAACTAATTTAGACCCAGAGTATAGGAAAGGTCGGATTATCCTAGGACAATAATGTATTAGTCAGTCGGCTCCAGAAATTAGAAGAAAGCTCAAGAAACTCCAACAGGGCCCACAAGCAGGTATAATTCAATTAGTGGATGTGCCTTATTTGGTCTTTAATAACTGTGATGAAGTAGAGGACAAACAAGAGTTGAATAAAGAAAAGAGCCAGGCTAAAGTCAAGCTTGCCCTAGTAAATAAGGCTCAGGATAAAGCCCACAGCACTAAGGGAAACCAAGATAATCCAAAGAGTGATAGAAGCAAGTCAGGGTACTTCAAGTGGAAGTGAGTGGGACACTTGGCAAAGGAGTGCCTCTAAAGCCACCAAACCCTTGTCAGGCCTGTCAGAACATGGAATAAGAATCTTCCTAGGCCAGGAATTTAGCTCAGTGGTCCCGCCACCTGCTTTGCAAGCGCAAGGACCAGAGTTTGATCCCTGGTACCAAAAAAAAAAACCTTGGCACTGGAGGAGGGACTTCCCTTGTTCCCAGAGAAGGATGAGGTCATCCACCCCTGGTGGCCAGGGAAGAATATTCAGTGAATGATAGTGCCCCAGGTACCCCGTGTGGCTCCCACACAAGTGTATTCCCATCACCTTATAGGAACCTCAAGTAATTCTAGAAGTAGTGGGAAAAAATTATGTTTCTCAGAGATACTGAGGTGTCTTATTCAGTTCTACGTTCTAATTGGGATATGCTTTCATCCCATTCCAAAGTTGTAGGCCTTGAAGGAATTAGCCAGACAGCTTTCTTTACTCCCACTCTGGACTGCCAGTTGGAAGACTTCTTTTTTCAAGTTACCTTTATGGTGATACCAGAGTGCCCCAAAACAGTAACTAGAAGAGATATACTCTTCCTATTTGGGGTGACTCTGATATTCAAACCTCTGGCAACTTGTGTCCTAATTGCTAGTGACCCAACCAGCCTAATCCTGATGTCTCTGCCTAGAGTTGATCCCCAAGCATGGTATGATGGCATCCCAAGGCAAGCTGTGAAAACCACCCCAGTAGCTGAATGCTGCTAAAGAACCGGAACCTATAAAATCACTGAAGCCAGTATTACCTTAAGACAGAAGTTAGACAGGGGATAAAGCCCATAATTGATAAATTTTGGACCTCAGGGTTACTGGTCCCATGCCAGTCCCCATGTAATACATCCATTTTACCAATAGTTAAGTCATTGGGAGAATATCACCTAGTACAAGATGTCAGAGCCATCAGTGAGGCAGTTGTACCTATTTATCCATTAGTAGCAGACCCATACACCCTTTTAGCACACATCCCAAAAGATACCAAATGGTTCTCTGTCCTTGATCTTGAAGATGCCTTCTTTTTTTTTGTAACGGAGATCAAACTCAGGACCTTGCACAAAGATGCCTTCTTTTCTATCCCTGTGGATACTAACTCCCCAAACTTGTTTGCTTTTAAATGGAAAGGCCCTTACACAATGCTTCTTACCACTCCTTCTGTCATTGAGATACAGGGAAGAGACATTTATTTTCAACCCTCCAAGGTAAAATCCAAGCCATATGCAACACCAAAAAATAAAGAAGAGAGACTACACACTTCATACATCTATGAACCAGTGGATGACGTCAAGTTTCTACTCAGAAAAGAAAATACCAACCAACCTGTTGAGCTAGATAAGTGAAACATTTTGTTCCCTCTAAGTAATTGTGTGGCTAGTCTTGCTACTCTGTTTGCCACACTGATATCTTTGTCCCAAATTATAATTGACCTCTTTATTGACTTCTTTTGGCTTTCTTGTTTCTCTTGAGATTCTCCTGGATGATTCAAAATGCCTCTTACAGAGATAATAAATAATGATTACTTATACAAAACCTTAAAGCTAATTATATCTTTCTTCTGTCATCAACAGCTACCTAAGAACTTGACAGACAGCCTAGATCAGGGGTGGTGAACCTATGGCACACAGGTCACAACGGGCTATTTGTATCATTGAATGCTGTAAAAGTTTTGTCTGGACTAGGTGAACTTGCCCAAAATATTGCCATCCTTTGAGACCAAATAGATCCACTGCCAGTAGTGGCCATACATGTTAGGGGACTAGATCTCCTAAATGCTGAAACAGAGGGGTTATGTTTGTCTTTAAAAGAATGTAGTTCCTATGTCAATCAGTTTGAAATAGTGAGATACAGTACAGAAGTTTGTCAACCACACTTACAAGATTTGCAAGGAACTATCTGTGTCATGGATGTCTTGGCTAAATATCAGGAACTGAGAGTCTTAGTTACTGTCCTAGACATGGCCTTTAGTAATGCTTCTTGTAACCTGACTATTTAGCTCTTACATACTTAACCTCTTAATCAAATTTGTTTCTTCTTGCTTGATAGCCATTAAATTACTGGTGATGGCCCAGGCCCAATATCAAAACCCATCTCTACAGTCACAGCTCATCAAGAAAGCCTCAGAGGAGGAACACAGTTACTTTGAACTCTTAGATCCTATAGGGCAGAGTTCGTTGGTCCCCACATAGGTAGGGCCAGTGCCTCTATTCAGCAGGAAGTAGCCATGGAAGATAGACCTTAATCCTTCAGCACCCCTTAAAGATTTGGGGGGACCAGGTCCCTCAGAGGGAAATAGTATAGGTAAAACAAGGGGGCTGGGAGAACACTTCCTTCCATTCTCTTGAGTTTGGGCAACATCCCAGGGCCAATCCTTCCATTGTTACCTGTAACTTAATCAGAGTGAACCTTGGAACATACGTACTTGTGGAAAGCCCCAGGCTCAGGATCACTTAGCATTCTGTTAATCATTCCTGTCAATCTTACCTAGAGACCCAGTGAGAGGCACCTGGGCTAAGGGCTCCTCCTAAAAAAATTCCAAAAGCCTGATTTATCTGGTTATATTTGCTTTTTATTTCCCTGTCATCCTGGCACTATTTTAATTTTCATGCCACATTTTTCTCAGCACAGACATGCCCTGAGCAATTCTTCACATGATCTTCAATAAATGTAGCTGCTTTACTTTCACCATTGGCTGTACACCTGCAATTCTTTACTTACTGTACGTAAGAGCCTGGGAATCTATCTGTTGGATCTATCCCATGGTATCAGGACTCTTTAAAGATTACAAACCAAGTGCATACCAGATTATCTAACACAAACTGGTTCATTTTTCTGCCTTTTCTAAAAAGAAAAGAACATTACCTTCTATGGGAAAAGTCTTCATTCAGTAATATCTATTAATATATGGGTTTTATGTTCATTTCATAAAATTATAGATTAATACTATTTTACGGAAGGAACAATCCATAAAGATACAGCCAATTGCTATACAATCAAGAACTTGACAGATACTCCTTTTCTTGTATAGTATTACAGAATGATAAATGAACTAGTTATACTGTTAGTAGGTAAAAGGCAAGAATATGTTCGTGTAATCAGGATTCTCATTTACCATCAGTCATTTTTTGATATTTTATAAGAGCAGGCATATAGGAAAAGAGAAAGTGGCAAATTTAAGCATCTTGAGATTTTGTGGCATAAAAACAATACAACATATATAAAATTCCAAGTTATAACTTCATTAACTTAGCTGAGAAGTAGATTTTAAAATACCTACATCCTTTAAAGTAATAATGTTGGGGTGCTGTCCATAGCGCATCAAGATTTCAATTTCTTCTGAGGGATCTCTCTTACTTTTGTCAATGATCTAAGAATTAGACAGAAAAATCTCAGAGAAAAACATTTTTTGTCTGAAAATGAAATATTTTTCAATTTCATATTTTTAAACAAATTCCTAAAAATTCTAGAAGAATGTTCACCCCATTACTTTAACATTTAAAAATGTCAATACCTGGAAGTAGGAAAAACATGTTAAAATGGGAAAGGAAACAAGGGAGGGGGAAGGCAAGGAAGGGAAAAGGATTTTTTTAAAAAAGAGAATGGAAGAGAAAAAACAGAAACAATGCTTTTGTAAATAGGGAAGGGAAGAAGGGTTGACTGGAGGGGAGGGGAATGGAACAAAAACAACAATTAAGATATATTATGTACAGGTACAAATTCCTTAGGATGAATGTGATTATTATGTGTGTCAAACATGTACTAAGATAAATAAATAAACAAATAAATAAATATTTCCAACAGCTGAAACTTAACAGTAAAAAGAAAGCACAGTTTAAGATTATATTCAGTTTCATTGCAAATATACTAAATGACAATATGTTCCAAATATGACTATGATTGCCACAATTACTCAATTTTTAGCATACAGTATTACATTAAAGTAAAGCTCTTCAAAAGCAAAACTTCATGAAATATACTGTTCCTCTGAAATGAAGCCTTCCAAACAAATCCAATGAAAATATTAAGTGTCAGTCTTTATTCTCATCGTACTTTCTTTTTTCACTTGTCCCACTGAAAATGTCCATTGGACCAGTAATTTAAATTGCATACATCAAACAAGTTATGTTCAGAGACAATACCTTCACTGCAAATTCCATGTTGGTAGATGTATGGATGCATCGCTTGCAAACAGAATAAGAGCCAACACCAATATCCTCTTTCAATTCATATACTTCACCAAATTGCGCAGCATTTCCATTGACCTGTTTTTTTTTTAAAAGTGAAACTTTAAAGAGAATGATACATTTTCACATTTTCTATGTTTTGTCCTAAATATACACTCATGTTAAATATTTTAAAAAATCAAGAATAACTATCCTACAGAAGTTTTGCCAGTATTTGTAGAGTACTTATGCAAATTTTGAACCAATTCTAAACAAACTGTAGGCCTCCTAGGTTCCCAACGTTAACATTATAAATCAACAGGTTTATAAATCCCTCTAACGTTTTGCCAAAGCAGACCACATAAATATAAAGATTATTACTGTCCTTTTTCCCCAAAATATATAGAAGCACCTTTAACACATAGTTATCTTCAGAGATAAAGTAGTTAAAATCATTCATAAAAAACTATTGAAAATTCATTATCAATGACTGAAAGAATTATCTCCAAACTGATATATGCCCTGAGTAACATGAATAAGTAGAATTTACCTGAACTATTGGTAATACATTTGTACTTGTGATTGGAGTGATTTTATATTCATTTGCAATAGAAGTTGCAACAAAGCTGAATCCTTTGAAGAGCTGATGAGCATTTGCACTGGCTGGCAAACCAGGGGAATCTAATTTTCAAATAATTATATTTAATTAGAATTATATACAGTTCTATAACAGAAAATCTCAACAGTTATTTAAATGTAAAGGAAAGCATTCCATGACATCATCTATCAAATATATTTATTTGATTTATAGTATATTAGCTATCTCCCACTCCCAGTATATATACACAATATGTTTGCTTTATTAACTACTGCATCCTCATTGCTTAGTACCTAGTAGGCATTTGATATTTGTTGAAAAAATATATGAAACAGTTGTCAATAAATTCTTAACAAAGAGACAGGATACTATAACACATCTTATCTCTTACCCACTACTCTGTAAGTAATGAGCATATCAAAAGACTTATAAAACAAATAAAAACCCCTATTACTCTTTGCTGTTGTCCATGTTTTTCTATAAATACTCCCCATTTAAGATTCAAGAACCCCAAAAATGTTTTATACAGGATGCACAGTTCCAGAAAGGGCAAACCAACTCTCTGTAAACTCATAATTCCTTTAAGTTTTTAACTATTTAATTATTTAATTAAACTAATTAAATTATTACTAGAATAAAAGCCTCACATTACCTTTGGGTGTTTTTGCAGTAAATTCAGGGTCAAAACAAAAAGTGTCATCTGGTTTTCCAGAAGCAGGCTTGAATGGAGGCTGAACTTCTCTTTTATATAATTTCTACACAAAGTAACAGGGAAATATAAAAATATTCAACACATTAAAATATTATTATACAGGTTGAGCATCCCTATATCAAAAATCTGTATTTCAAAATGCTCCAAATCCACTCTCCACATTTTTTTTCAGTACTGGGGATTGAACCCAGGGCCTTGCATACACTAGGTAAGCATTTTATCAATGAGCTACATATCCAGCTTCACTTATTTTTCAATTTTCATTTGGGGACAGGGTCTCAGTAAGTTGCCCAAGTGGTCATCAAACATGAATTCTCCCACTTCAGCCTCTCTACTGGCTAGGACTACAGGCCTGCACCATCATACCAAACCAAAATCCAAAACTTTTTGAATGTCAACATGACAAGAGAAGTGGAAAATCCTACACCTGACCTCATGTGACACTAAAAATACTGCATAAAGTTACTTTTACGTGATATGTATAAGGTGTATTTTAAACATAGATGGATTTTGTGTTTAGATATGGCTCCCATCTACAAGATATCTCATGTATATGGAAATATTCCAAAATTTAAATCCAAAACATCTCAGGTCCAAAGCATTTTGGATAAGAGCTATTTAACCTGTACTTAGTAAAGGAAAGTAAAACATAACATTCAGATTCTTTAACAGAGATCTTACAGTATATAAAAGAAATTTCCATGGGGTTCAGATACCTGTTAATCAAATTCCAAAAATATAAAAAGACAAACGTCCAAGACCTATTGAGGCCAGGAAACACAATAGTGAAGCCAAAAAGTGCATTGCAAAGTAATAAACATGTTCAATTTTAGGCATCAACAACTGACTTGTGTTCTCACTGGTATAACACAATATCATGATGAAGAAATAACTACTAATATTCAAGGTGCTAAAAAATCAATAATTAGATTATTTTCATGAATACATATTTTATTTAAATGTCTATGCATGAAATATATACTAAATGTACTATTTAGTGCTTATATCATAGAACTGAAAAATTTAGTTTTGTCTAAAAATGTAACTTGTTACAATTTGTGTATTTAAACATACATAGGTGTAGTGAGATTTTGGCTAAGATTCTCTAGTAATGTCTTCCCACAAATGAACTATCCCTAGCTGAACAGTGATTCAATCACCAAAGTACAGTAGTACCTCAGTTCATGAACACTTTTATTTGCAAACAATTTGGTTTGCAAACAGGAGCACTTGGCAAAATTTTTGTTTTGTTTGCAAATTCTGTGGTCCAGTGACAAACACAACCATAGCTCTCTTGCCAAACAAACACAAACATAGCCTTCTTTTCCAAAATCATAGAACAAATTATGTTCATGAACCAAGGTGCCACTGTACCTTCAAAGAGCTAAGGAAATCAGGTGAGAATCAGTGTCTGCTTTAAATTATAGTAAAATAAAAAGATGCACTGAAATAGTAAGAAGGAAAGCTCTATGTTGCTCACAACTAAGTCACCTTACTATTAATGACAGACACAAACTAAAGGTGAAAGCATGAATAAAATATTTCAGAGAGGAATTCTGGGAAGATGACAGAGTGTTAAACATCAGGAAATCAGCCTCTCCAAGATTCAGAATCCAGACACTAGAATATAACTTGGGGAAGAAAAGGAGGGATGTGGATCTCTGTGACCCAGGAAGCATCTGAAGGAAAAATTGGAGAAAAGTGAAGAGATAGAACTCAACATGGAAAAAGGAGGTGGGAAATTGCACTTTCTGCCTGACTCCCAGTTTGTAGCATGAGAGAGGGGGTTAGAATCTACAGAGACACAGTGATGGCGGGTGACTCCAGTGGCCTCCAGGGAGTAACACACTAGTGGAAGGAAGCAGTGCATACTGTTTACTACAACAGCTAGTGACTCCAGTCCAAGTATCTACCATGTCCCCTGGAGAGGGTGCTTGGCCAGATGCCATTTTAGAGAGAGTCCAACTGAATCAAGGACTCTGAGCAGCTGTGGGTTGGCTTCCGAATAATAAGAAATGAAATGAAATTGAATCAATAATAAAAAGTCTCCTGTCAAAGAAAAGTCCTGGACCAGACAGCTTCATTTCTGAGTTCTATCAAGTATTTAAAGCAGAATTAATACAAATTCTCCTTAAGTTATTCTAAAAGCTAAAAGAAGAAGAAATTCTTTCTAACATATTCTATAAGGACAGAATTACCCTGATACCAAAACCAGATAAGGAAAAATACAAAACATGGAAATGACAAGTCAACATCATTGATGAACACAGAGTGAAAATCCTCAATAAAATACTATCAAATGGAATTCAATAGCACACTAAAAAGATTACTCATCATGATCATAGGAGGTTCATTCAAGGGATATAAGGATGGTTCAAAATAGAAAAATCAATACACGTACCACCCACAACAACAGAATGGACAAGAACCACAATTATCCTAACAGATACAGAAAAAAATATGTGATAAAATTCAACATCACTTCATGATAAAAACACCGAGCAAATCAGTTATAGGATTGTACTACAATGTAATAAAGGCTATTTGTAGTAATTCCACAGTTATCTTTACATTGAATGGGGGGAAATTGAAAGCTTTCTATCTAAGATCTGGGAAGAAGAGGATGCCCATTTTCATTATTTTCATTTAACATAAAGTTAGAAGTCCTAGTCAGAGCAATCAAACAAAGAAAAAAGGGGCACTGAAATTGAAAAGAAGTCCAATAGTCACATTTGCAGATGACATGAACTTATATATAGAAAACCGCAATGGTTCCACCAAAAAGCCACTGGGACTAATAAATAAATAAATAAATTCGGCAAATTTACAGGATATAAAAGGAACGTATAAAATTCAGTAATGTAACTATATGCCAATATCAAATTATCTGAAACAGAAATCAAGAATATAGTTATACACACAATAGCTACAAAAAATAAAATACATAGGAAAACATTTAACTGAGCAGGTGAAAGATTTCCACAATGACAATTATAAAACACTGATGAAATAAATTGAGAAGGCCACAAAAATGAAAAATTATACCCTGTTCATTAATCAGAAGAACCAATAATGTTAAAATGTCCATACTACCTGAGATGGTAAATTTGTACTGTTAACTTGATTGTGTATCTTCCAAGACAGTAATAAAGCACACTTCTGGGTATATCTGTGTGGGTCATACAGGCATAAGCTTGGAGCCTATATCGGATCCCCTGCTCTACTTTCCAATCACCATAAACTGAGCAGCTGTGCTCTGCCATGCCCTTTTGCCATGTTTCTGCCTTTGGAGCCAGCCAACCATGAGTTGATTCCTCTGAAACCATGAACTAAATAAACAATTTCCTCCTTTAAGTAGTGAATGTTGAGTATTTGGTTCTAGCAGCAGAAAAAGAAAATTGTTACTGAGAGTGGGAGTCATTGCTGTAATTGTATCTGACCATGCAAATAAAAAGTATTTGGAACTGGTTTACAGAAAGAGCTTGGAAGTTTGGATAATCAGGCTGCAAAAGGCCTAAAAGTCTGTAAGAAGACCTAGAGAGGCAATTCCAGCCAAAGCCCAGAAGACTGGAATACTGACAGGAATTCAGAAAGTAAGGCCAGGCTCATGAGGTTGCAGCTGGGAATGAGGATTATTTTGGGAGATAGGCTAGAGGCAATGCTTGATACACTCTGGCAAAAAATCCTGTCTGGAGACTTTGCAAGAGGCTCAGTTTAAAGGCTGTCGATAAGTTAATCTAGTAGAAGAAGGTTCAAGCCATCCCAACATTCAGGCATGGGTATCTCTGGCTGCTTTTAGCCACATTTATAGTGAAAACTGAAAACAAAAAGCAGAGAAGAAAAGTTTGCAAAATTTACATTTTGACCCCAATAGAACAACTTATAAAACTGGTTGCTGAAGATATTAGCATTAAGAAGAAACCAAATACTCCGTTCAGGGACAAGAAGAAAAATGACCTGACAGCGTCTCAGAAATCAGTAAGATTTCCCCCCTTTCAGGCTCAAGGGTGCAAAAGTGTTAACCTTTCTTTTGAGGAGATAGTTCCTGGGATACCTACTCAATAAGTGCATCCTAGTGAATTGATTCCCCAAGTTACATTTCACTGTGCTCAGGCATTCTGGTACTCATAGGCCATTGAAACAATGGTTGAAGAGGTCCTTCGTGGCTACTGCTTTCACTGACAATTGACCTCAGTGTTGTCCATGGGATGCTGGTTTAATGGAATGCAGAATATAAGAGTTGTAGGGTCAGGGAGGCTTTCACCTAGATTTCAATGGAGGTATTTTCTGGGAGGAGAGCCAGGCAAGGAGCCTCTGAGATGGCAGTGTGTGAAGCTATGAGAATAAGCCTGAAAGTATAGTGGAGACCCCAGGAAGCTGGAGATGCCAAGAATATGGAATAGCTGCAGAGGACAGCTACAAGCTGTGAACAAAGCCAGCCCAAGTGAGAGGCCACGTGGGCTTTAACTGGCAAGGCCCACACAAACAGGTATGGCTGCACAAGCCCTCTGGAACTCAAATCTCAGCACCATGTACCCCAGATGCTGGACATGGTGCTACATGACTTAATGTTTTTTCTGATGGTTTTCAGTCTTGTTTTACTCCTACTGTTTTCTATTCCCCATTCCTCCCTTTTGGAACATAAAGTTTACCCTATAGCATTGTACATTGTAATTATGTAACTTAATTATGATTCTGTAACTTATTTTTAATTTTATAGGGCATCACAGCAAAGATTATACCTTGAGTCTTAGAAGAGACATTGACTTGGACTTCTTAGCAATGCTGGGTTGTTCAGACTTTGAGAGAAGGATTACTGTATTTCAGTTATATGCAGCCTAGTTGTCTTGTTAGGTGGAGTTATGACTTTGCATTCATTTATTTGGGGATTAAGTATTGTCTAGCGAAATGTGCTTGGATATCAAGTTGACAAAAGTTAGGATGTGAGAGTTAAAGTGGATTGTCAACTTGATCAGCTTGGGATCCCCATGGGGTACTAGTATGCCATCATTCTGTGTGTGTATGAGGTCATAGACATGGCCTTGGGGTCAAAATCTGGTCCCTCATTCTTTCCTCTCTGGCTGTATTCCCCTCTCTGCTTTCTTACCATCATGAACTGAACAGCTTTGTTCTACCATGCCCTCTACCATGATATTTCTGCTTTAGAGCCAGCTGACTATGACTGAAGCCTCTGAAACCATGAGTCAAATAAACTGTTTTCCTCCTTTAGGTTGTGGGTGTTGGGTGTTTGATTTCGGCAATGAGAATCTGACTAGAATAGTACCCAAAGTGATAAAAAAATTCACTGAAACCCTCATGAAAATGCCATTGACATTCTTCAAAGAATTATAATAAAAGTCCTAAAATCAAAATGTAACTACAGAAAAAAAAAAAAAAAACAAATAGCCAAAGCCATCTTGAACAAAATGGCAAAGCATGAGGTCATCAACTGATAAACTGGTAAAGAATATATGGCATATATATACAGTGAAATACTGTTTAACCTTAAGCAAAGAATGAAATTCCATCATTTTTAAAAATACCTATGGAACTGGAGATCATTATATTAAGGGAAAAACACCATGCAAACACATAAGCACACACACAGACAAAAACAAGTAGGATTGCACTTATGTACCTGCTAACAAAGTTGGCCTCACAGAAGTTGAGAGTATAATAGTGACTATCAAAGGCTGGGGAAAGGAGAGGAAGGTAAGGACTAGGTGAAGTAGATCAATGTGTACTTCCTTTCCTTAAGAGTAAAATGTCCTAATTTGCCACCATATGATAAGGTGACTATATATAATTATAATATATTGTAAATCTCAAAAAGCTAAAAAATTATTTTGAGTTTTCAATACTAAGAAATGACAAATGTTTCAGAATATAGATATGTTTAATCTGATTCAAACATGACACACATTTACATGTATTAAAACACAACCTCATAAACGTACAATTTTTTATATATCAGTTAAAATAAATTTAAAAAGATAAAAAATATATGAAAACCACCTATTTTTTCTGACTTTAGCTCACAGTTCCACAGTGAAAAAAACTGATAGGGATTCACTCTAAAGGAATCTCCATTTACTTACATACATAAACTTCCATTTATTTATTTAAATTAAAAATCAGTGACAGAAGGATGGAGAGATGAGGAAAGGTTGATCAATGGCCACTAAATTATTGTTAGGTAGAAGTCAAAAGGTGTGGCATTCTATTGTATATTAGGGTGATTATCGCTATCAATAATGTACTGTACATTTGAAAAGGCTATAACAAAAGTTTTTGAAAGTTTACACTATAAATAAATGACAAATATTTGAGGAGACTTATATGCTTACTCTAATTTAGGCATAATATGTATTCATGTATTGAAACATCACATAGAACCCCATAAATATGCATCATTTTATGCTTTTATGTGATAGCAAAAATAAATCTAATTTTCAAAAAGTAAATATGCATACACTGTTTAAGATATAACAATAATGGGGGAAAATATTTTCTCTTTTTCTAGATAAGAAGAGTAGAGAATCACTGTGAAAATAAAGAAAAGGGGATAAAAGGAAACCAAAGGAAAGATTCTCATTGTTATGAAAGAGTCAGCTCCCATGCAGCATACCTACTGAATGGTCTTTCTGGGTATTAATACAAATGGCTTATGATACATTATGTTTTTACAATTATATAAAATACATTAAAATGTTGCCTACTGAAACTTTTTTTCTACAAGCCAGATAAAATAATGATTTAGTCAGAGCTTCCTACCTCTGCCCTAAAAAGTAAGAGAGACATGCTTTTCCTTTTAAAACATTTTTAATGCCAGTATCAAAACCAGATAAAAATTTAACTATGATGATTAATACATAAAATAGACAAAGCTATATTATAAAACAAAAAGTTTGCTCTTCTAAGAAAACCTTAAAAGTCTGAGAATAGCAACTTTTAAAAAGTATCTATACATGCATTAGCAAACTTTCTCAATGGTTCTGCTTTCATAGCCTCTCAAAATTTAATGAAATCTGTAGCAAAATACATCTTAAAAAATTCAATGTGTTTTAACAAATGACAATGAACAAACTGAAATTAAATAACACTTTAGATTCCTTATAATTCATTTCTTGTAAGAATCTATTATATGCTTCAGCCTCATTCTCTTCCTATCTCACATTCCCCAATCTAAAACATGGACATATTAACCATATATAACATGTAAATGGAATGAACATAAATTTGCTAAATATTACCCACATCTCTACTGCTTCAAGATAATTGCCACGATATGCAGTATGTATAAAGATCTCATAGTAAATACAAAACAGATTAAGTTTATCAGCAAAGCTCATAGATCACCATTTACTCAAGTATTTTGCTCATTTTTATATAGTGATTTATTTATAAACTTTCTATTTAACTTACATTCCAGTCAATATTTGCAAAAAAAAGATGTCTTTTGATTTCCTCAACACCTTCTGAACCTATAAAAATGGAAAGAATTTTTTATGGATATTATTCTTTTTCAACTGCGCTACCTGGCTTCTAGGCTGTTATCTATAAATAGAACTATACATATTTCAAATATCCCATGAAGTGAGATGTCTATAATTTGTCTGCCATTTTATCAGATTGTCCTTTTACTTTACTGCCATCAAAAACTGATGTTCATTTTGAACTGCATACAAACAGTATGAAATATTATATTGCCTCCAAACTCAAACAGAACTCGTGTTCCACATAACATTCAAAGTATTTCCTTTTCTTCACAATTAAGCTCATGATCTATATTTATGTGCCAAATTAAAAACTACAAATAATAGAGTGACACTGACACTTTAACACAAGGACATAAATAGGATAACAGAATCACATCTAAATCCAGAGGAAGGCAACTGGAAAGTGGTCAAATAACAAGCAGTTATGGGAACATAATAGTTGCTTTGAAAAATATTAGGAATCACAAAATGTTTATCCTCAAATATCTAAAAGAATTATCAATATATTCAATTATGTGTAGTATTTCAAACAACATAATCTATGTTATATATGATCATACATTTTAAACAAGTTTTGATCCAGCTAAACTACTCCATTTTTTTGTTCCAGTACTGGGGATTGAAACCAGGGCCTTCACACGGAGCTAAAAGGTATGAACAAAAAATACAGACTGCATTTAAATTTTTAAAAATTACAGAAGACTCATTGCTATTAATTCTCCTCAGAATACTTCCCTTTACTTCAAACATGCATAGCTCACCATTCTTGATACTTCCTGAAGCAGTTTCAGAAGCCCTTATTCATGAGTGTCTTTAATTATGGTATCATTGCTTCCTGGATTTTCTGAACCCTAAAACATTTTCTTTTCAAAGTCATTTTGACTTTGGGGCAGAGCTAGAAGTCACATGGTACAACAGCCAGTGAATAAGGTGGATGAGGACACACTGTAATGTTTATAGAAGCCTGCTTTTCTGTTGGATGTCATTCTGCAACAGCATTAACTGGAAGAAAATGTTCAAAGGCGAAGGCAAACTAGGAAGGAGGGTGGGAGAAAGGAAAGAAGGGAAAGAAAAAAATGAAGAAAAGAAGGAAAAAGTGGAAACAAAGCTTATGTATATAGGGAGGAGTGGAAGAGTTGAAGGGAGGGCAGGGGAATGGGAAAAAAATAAGAACCAAGATATATCGTGTACAAGTACAAGTTCCCAATGATGAATGTGATCCCAAGATATACCTAAAATGTACCAATAAACTCAATAAATATAAAAAAAAGAGGAAAGAGGACTTCCAGAACTGCTTCATAAACTGGAAAGAATGATGGGATAAGTGTGTTTAAAGCACATGGCGGGGTATTTTGAGGGGGATTAATGGCAATGTATCTTTTACTGTAATAAAATATTTTAAAATTTAAACACTTACTGCATATTTTGATCACCCCTTGTACATCTTTAACCTTTTTTAAATTTTTATTTTGATGCCCAGGCTTGACTCAAACTTGTGATCCTTTTACCTCAGCCTCCCAAAGTGCTGGGATTACAAGTGAACACCCTCATGTCTGGCTAGATTTCTCCATTTAAAAAATCAAGTTCATAACAGAGTTGACTATTCTTGAACTGCATACACAAAATGCATAATTCTAAGTATAAATGTATAGCAACAGTAAATGAACTTAAATTGAAAAAGTTATCTTCCCAAAATATTCAGTACCATTATAAGAACCAAGGAAACTTTAAAAATACCCAATCTATTTGCTGGATTCCTTTTGAATAACATCCTCAGAAGACTTTGTGCTTCACCACTAAGAAATTGAGGCATTCCAAGTTTTGCTCTGAAAAAGATGATTTTAGAAAGTTTCACTTAAATCTGGCTACACTTTTTAGTTACAAATCTCAAAGTGAATATTTAAAAGTGCTTTACAGTGGCAAATAATGCCCACTGCTATATCGGAAGAAGGGAACAATACAGTAAAAAAATGTTCCTTTGTCTCAATTTTTTTGTTTATTTGTTTTGGTACCGAAGATTGAACTCAGGACTTTGCGCTTGAGAGGCAGGCAGCAGAACTACTGAGCTAAATCCCCCGGCCCTATCCTTTGTCTCAATTTAAAACAACAGTAAGTTTCTCAAAACACATGGAAGAAATTTTTTCCCAAAATGAAAATATAATGTTTACACTTACTTTAATATCATATTCATGGTCTCATTTCTGTCTTTACCTTGAAATGGCAGAGTACCAGTAAGCATTTCAAACTAAAAGCAAAACAAAAAATAATCACAGTCAATTAAACACAACTTAAAATGTATAATGAAAAATGTATAATGTATAAAATGTATAATGAAATTATCTAGAAAAAAACTGATATGAATACTACATGATTATCAAATCCTGCAGGATTTAGATAACAACAGGTTAAACTGAGATGAGAAAACTAAGTCACTTAAGGAAATGCACATTTAATAAATAGTCTCCTCTCTATATATATACCTCAACTAACTGACAGGTGACCTGTAGCAGATAAAATCAACCAATTTTTTTCAATTCTAATTTGGCTAAGTCCACAAAGTCAAAGAATTTGAAGATACAAAGCATTTTCTTTTAAAGCAGAGATATTTTTAAATCAATTTTTAATAACAATAAGTAAGGGAAAATATCCAAAGAAAGGACTTCCAATTCATATATGCCCAAGAAAGATTTAGCCATTCTAATTGACCTTTACTCTTTCAATGTACAGAAAGCAAAACAAAGAGGAAGAGCAGATCATATAATTACATGCACACACATACAAATGCACCTGAGTGTACTAATAGCTTTAAAAAGAAAAATATTTGCACAAAGGGCAAGAAAAGTATTTTCCCAAAGAGATTAAATTGAGAACTAGATGACTAAATAATGATGCAAAAATTAGGTCTAAAAATGAACATTGACTATAGTAAGTAAACATTTTTATATTCCTAATATTTAAATTTCAACTTGGACCTAACAATGGTTTTGTCCTTATATCGCTGCACTTAGAAGCTCAGCTTATCTCGGGTATCCCAATGACTCCAAATCTGCTACATCAGCCTTATCTTTTCCAAAATACATTTTTTCCTCCCAAATAGACAATTATTCATCACTGGGGCCTGGATTTGTAGAGTTGAGAGTGGCAGATAATGAAGAGAATGACAATATTTGGGACTCTGTCTTCCCCTAAAAAATCAAGTTGAATAACTGAGTGTGGGATGGATAGACAAGAGACAAATATGTATAGATATAAATTAAATAAATTCTTAAATGATTCTGATTTTTTCTCTACAGCTCCATCTAATTTATCAGCACAAAGGGCCTAGCCACCAACCTATAGCAACCTACGTTGTGTTAAAAATAAAATTCTTCCCCCACCAGCTATCATTAGTTAGCTCATTTTTACTTATCTATAACTCTTTCAAGCTGCTAAAGTTCATAAATTTTAAAGGTACTTTTATCATCAACTCATCTGTTTGATTTCATGTGTGTCTAATCTGCAACTAAGATTAGTCATATCTTCCTTTGAAATGTCTTTAAGGTTTCTTTTCTAAATAAAATTTTATAATGATACAACTATCTCATAAAGAGATCTTTTGTTCTCCCTATTTCTAGTTTCTTCCATTTCCATCTATTTATATAATGCTGTCAACTCTAATCTTTCTAAAATGTACTTTTATTCAAATCATCATCCTATTTAAGAATTTGTAATGGTAAGAGAAAAATCATATGCAAATATTTATAGGTTTACAGCTTCAACTTCTCCACCTTCAATCTCATCCTTCACTATTCAAGATAAACTGGTTCTTCAAGCCTTTGCTAATATATGATCACAATATTCTCCTCCATATGCAACTACGGAATACACACACACACACTTACTTCTGGAAAAGAAAAACATGATTTTTTTCAACAGATAGTATTACCCTTGTATGAGGGACCCTAGAGGATGTCATATATCACAGAAAGCCCACTACACTGCCAGCCCTTAGAGAAGAAATTGAAAATGCATGCGCAGCAATCTCAATTACCAAGTTTACCTAAGCAGCAGTTTACTGTACTAATAAATGTCTGGAAGCTAATGGCCACCACTTTGAGCACCTCTTGTAATTGTAGAAGCCAAAGGTAACTTGCATTAATCTCATGAAGTCTCAAAAAAATTATTATTGAAATATTTATACAAGCTTTTCTTTTCCTGCAGTGTCTATAAATTTTTTGGGAGAATCTGTATTTAAATGTTATATGTCTTTCAGAACTTAAGTTCCACCTCCTCTACTTTCCCTATATAATTTCATGAAATCTTCTCTCAACACCTTAGGTACTTCAGAACAGTTTATTTAGCTATTACAATCATTTCCTCAACCAGACTGTACATGTTTTTAGGTCAGAGAAAATGTCAAATGTACTTTACATGAGTTTCTGCCCTACTGCCTTACAGAAATTCCCATATTTTAATAGGCACTTAATAAATAGGTGTGTCATGCAGTGTGTCATTCAATGATAAGTAGACCAAATATATTATCAGATTTCAAAACAAACTATATCTGATTCAACAGATATTTTCCATCATCCTATGAACTACTATAAATTCTACACTTAATCTCATCCTAGTCAGTCTATATTTAATAATCATCTGTTAAACGATCACTATGATAGTGACTGTAGGAGATAAAAGGTAATATAATACATAATTTCTGTCTTCAGAAGGATTACAATCTTTCTAGGCCATGCCTGAAAGAATTTGACAATAAGATACTATGCTAAGGTGATACATTTTATGACATCTAAATAAAATTTGTAACTGCTAAACTCAGCATTCTGAAAGCTAGAATCTACCAGACATTCTAAGTTTCAAGTATAAATTGTTTATATAATGATGATCCCATTTACTTTTTCAGTAGCAACTTTACAAACTTAAAACACTAAAATCCAAATTCTTATTATATATCATCTAGCCAAAGTTTAAAAATTTTAATATTTTAAGAAGGCCTTTCTTACCTGATAATTCCAAAATTTGAACTAAAAAATTTGAATCATAGTAATATATGTTAGCATAATTAAGAAAAACACTACTACTTACCATAAGTACACCATATGACCACCAATCAGCACTCTGAGAATGACCTCTCCTATTTACTACTTCAGGAGCCATATACTCTACTGTACCACAAAATGAGTAGGCCTTCTTTTCTTGATCTACTGACTCCTTGCTGAGTCCAAAATCTATAACAGCATTAAAAAACATATACTGAAAAACTTCAGGAAACAGAAAATATCAAAAGAAATAAAATAATGTGTTAGACATTAAAACAACTTATGGATTACCTCTAATTACTCTTAAAGCTGTGACATCTATTTCACATTAATACTCTTTCAGAGGATTTAAAGACTGCTCGCAAATTTCACTCGCAAAATACATGCTTTCAGGTCTGTATTAATATATTATCCAACAAGTTTGAAGGAATAATAATTAAGTCAAAGTTTCACACTGTGCTAAGTTTTAAAATAGAATATGACAAAAGAGAGCTAGTAATTCAGTTTTTACAATATAGTATTCTGCTAGATGTGCTGTGCACACCTGTAAGCACAACTACTCAGGAGACTGAGACAGGAGGATTGAATGTTTAAAACTAGCCTGGATATCTTAGGGAGACCATGTCTCAAAAACACAAATTTTTCAGAAAGGGCTGGGGTTGTAGCTCAGTAGTAGAGCACTTGCCTAGTAAGTGCACGACTCTGGGTGGTTCAATACCAAACAATAACACATAAACAAAAACATAAACAACAAATTTTGTTTTGGTAAGCTTATACTTTTGTTTAAAGATGTCAAAGAGCTAAAGATATCGATATAAAATAAATTGAACTTTTATGAATTATAATGAAAAACTAGAAACTTAAAATTCTAAAATACTATTTATAATACCACCAAATATACCAAGACTCCCACAGTCATAAATATACAAAGTATACATAGGATTTATATGCCAAAAGTCAGAAACACTGAAGGAAGAAATAAACATAGTCCTAAATAAACATAGAGATACACTATGCTCACGTTTTGGAAGGTTCAGTATTGCTAAGATATCATTTCTCCCAAAACTGATGTACAGATTTAATGAAACTTCAATGGAAATCCACTGGTGAAATCACCAAGAAGATTGCCAAATTTACATAAAATATACAAAGGAAATTGAATAGCCAAACCAATTTTGAAAAAGAAGGAAAAAAGTGAAGGATTTATACTACCTGACTTTAAGAATTAAAAGCAACAGTAATCAAGACAAATACTTGATGAAGGATAGCTATGTGTGTATGGAACAGAAGACTATACAATAATACATAGTCATTTCTGCTATAACACTTGTTTTAAAAATGCAAATTGGTTCCAGTGTAACTGATATATTAGGAAGTTATCTGAGCACAACATGAATTTCACATTTTTGTCTGCAAGAAACAATGGAAAATCACAGAACACAACACCTGACTGAGCTTAGCAATGTATAAATATATAAAAAACACACATGCACATACTTCAAAAAATCTACCAGCTATCTCACTTCATCATGTTTGTTATAAACCAGCACTCCTACCCACCATTAGTGTCACAGCTTTCCTTCCAATTTAAGATAATCTATCTTCACCCACATCATTATAATTTACAAATGAAAACCTTTCTGACACACATCTACAAGCAAAATTCTGGTCTTTTTAAGGTAAGGTAATATTTATTATAGTCTTTATGTATTTCTTAATCATTTAGAAAATGTAAAAAAATGTTTTTTTTTTTTACTAACTTGGTGCCTTTTTTTTTTGTACCGGGGATCAAACTTGGGTCCTTACGCTTGCAAGGCAGGCGGCAGAACCACTGAGCTAAATCCCCAGCCCTGGTGCCTTTTTTAGTGTATCACACATTAAAGTTTTTGAGTTTTACACCTTTAACTCCATTTTCCCTAGAAATCCTACTTTCTATATTGTAATTTTTGCATAGTGCAATGGCTAAGTTAAAATATATCACATTTTAACAGAATTGGTTGTATATTATCAACTGAATTTTTCTGGAAAAAGTGAAAAAGCAATTTCATGAGGAAAAAGCACACTTTTCAACAAAGGGTACCAGATAAAGTAGGATAAAGGCATAGAAAATCCATTCTCATAATGTAAGCAAAGATTAACTCCAAAAGGATCATAGATTTACATGTAAAATTCAAAACTGTATAATTTCCCAAATAAAATAGAGTAAAACTCTCTCTGATTCTGGGTTAAACATGGATTTCTTAGGTATGACTTCAAAAGTATCACATATAGAAGAAAAAAAATTGATGCACTGGGCATCCATGAAAATAAAAATCTTATCCAGGTACAGTGGCATATGTTTATAATCCCAGCAGTATGGGAAGCTAAGGTAGGAGAATCTCAAGTTCAAGTCCAGCTAGGGCAACTTAGCAACTTAGTGAGAATTTGTCTCAAAATAAAAAAATAAATAGGGGGTAGGACTGCAACTCAGTCCCCTGGGTTGAGTCCTGGGTTGAAGGTCCTGGGTTCAATCCCAAACACACACACACACACACATACACACATACACACACACACACACACATACACACACACCTGGTCTTTAAAAGGTATGTCAAGAAAATGAAAGAGAAGCTACAAGCTAGAGAAAAAAATTGCAACTTACATATGTGATAACTGTATATTTACAAATAATCAAAAGATCTGAACAAATACTCCAAATTAACATAAAGAGATGTTTAGTATCATTATTATAATTGAAATAAAATTATACCATAATAAAATTCCACTATGTTTAGAATAGCTAAATAAAACATACAAACAATACCAGGAACTAGGGAGGACACAGAGCAATGTATCTCTCATACATGGCTGGCAGGTGTACAAAAGGGTACAGCCACCTGGACAGCGTATGGAAGTTTCTCGTTAAATTAAATAGACACTTACTATATGACCATGTAATCTCTTTACGTATTTACTCAAGAGAAATAAAAATACAATATAAAACTAAACTAAAACAATCAAATAAATATATGTATTAAAATAAAAATTTTATTCACATAAAACCTGCACATGAATGTTTTGTGTGCAGTGGTACCTCAGGTCACGAACTTAATTCATTCCATACTTCTGAAAAAGATGGCCACATTTGTGTTCATGCAGGAAAGATGGACATTGTCATGGTCATTACCTGATGCAGAGTGTGCAAACATAAACAAAATTTTGCCAAACGCTTCTGTTTGTGAACCAAACTGTTCACAAACAAAAGCATTCATGAACTAAGGTACCACTATATTTCTACTCAGCATTGTGAAAATAGGAAGTGACTCAAATGAGTTTTAAATTTGGGAATGGGTGCACACATCAAGCTATGACCATAAAATGGAAATATTATTCAGCAATTTAGATGGTGCTGAGAACTCTGGATATTGGCATGTAGAAGAGTGCAACTCATTCTGTAGAAGAAGCAAAACCCAGAATAGAGGATAGAGGAGTTCAGAAGCTCACCTTGACACCCAAATAGGTAAAGCTATCTAGGTAGATACAAGGGAGCCGACAGAGTTAGAGCTCCAGGGAGAAAGAGTAGAATGGAGCAGCAATGCTAATACCAAGAAAAGTCACTGGCTATTTTCAAATACAAAAATAGCATAGGGTTTTTACATGGAAAGAATCCCTTTCCATGTAAAATGATTCTTTCCATGTAGCAGGCAACAATTGAAAAAGGAATCTTGTGTTGCACCTCCCATATAACTAGAATGGAACCTTTTAAAAGGTGCCATTTCAAAAAGGGAGAGATTACTTAAGACTGAGCCTCAGAACAACTAAAAACAACTTCATTTCAGGGTTCTCAGTATTACCCTCCCATAGTAACTGGTGAGAGACAGCCAAGGGGGACAATGGTGGACAGAGAGTGGACTAGATCTACACCCCCTGGGAAGTTTAAGATCAGACTGGGAAGGGAAAGAGCCCTGATTTCTGTGTAAATACAGGCCCATCGTGTGTGGCTTTCAAAGGTGCCTGTATCTAAATCGTTGGCATTATAAACAGCATTTTACTTAAACTCCTGACCTGCTGCCTACATCCAGATGAGAAGGAAAGATATGATTGTTTTCCACATCTAGCAACATGAGCAAAGACATACTTTGCTTATATGCTGCCGGCTGGGTAAATGAACAGAAAGGAAATTTGAGCCAGGTGGGGGGCACCTTACAAAGCCATAAGCCATCAAGGTAGAAGAAAGCTATGACTTGCTAGATTCCCAAACTATGCATCCTGCAAAGAAACCACTCATTCAAATATATAGAGGGAAAATAATTTTTTTCTGGATCATTTCTTTTTTTCTTTTCCAAGACTTATTTGGGGTTTCAGTTTTATTATTTTTCATGCTATTTTTCTCTTCTTTCTATTTTCCTTTGAATTTTTTTGTATTTTTGTTCTTTTTAAATTTTTACTTCATGTTCTTGTTTGTTGTTTTCTGTTACTTTTATCCAATTGTTAAATTTACTGTACTCCTTTAAAAGGATATTTTATATCACCTTTCTCTACTTCTCATCTTCCATTGCTTAATTTTTAAATTTTTTCTTCTTGCGTTCTCCCATTCCCTACCCCTCTATCTTTAATAGTATAACCATTAAGTTTTATTAATCTTTAGATAGTTAGATAACTCTAGAGTACTACTGTTGATTATTAGTGGAGGTGTAGTTGTTCCATTCAGTAGCTATTTCCTGTATTAGTATTTGGTATGTCATAGTGTTTATACAATAATTATGGATCTCTTTTCTATGGTTAAGTGTAGTGTATTATTGGCTCTTATGGTATGTCAGAACCAAATTGTCTTTGACACCATTACTGTTGCTGATGAGGTACTGTTGCCAGTGATACAAATGTTGCTATTAATAGATTTTCTCTGTATGTCAGTATCCTGATGGCTTTGTGTCATTAATAATACTGGGGTCCATTCCCAGAAAATTGAATGCTGGCTCAATTAAAATGCATCCTCTCCTCTCAAGTTAAGGGAGGTGGTAAGATACTGGACAACAGGCAAAGGCCTATAGTCAGCAACACCCAGAGTACATCATTTAAAAGTAAACACAAAATAATGAGATCTCCATACTAGCAACAAAATCTTACTACAAAAAGGATACACAAATCTCAGCACAAATACAGACAGACAGACACACACACACACACACACACACCCCAGAAACACGAGAAGACGGGAACAGAATGCCTCCAAAAAGTCCCAGTTGTCCCCAAGATGATACCTGGGCCATCAAAGGCAAGAAAATCATATCAATAATGTAAATGGCAATCTCAGAGAAGACAGAACTAAACAGATACTGGATGTAACAAAAAACACAATAAGGGAGTTTACAGAAGACATTGATAAAACTACATGAGCTAAACAAAACATTAAAAACATGAATGAACAGTTTACCAAATAATTAGAGATCATGATAAGGCATCAAACATAAATCCAGGAGACTAAAAATTCTATTGAATCAAAGGGCAGTAGAAGTGACCAATGTGAGGTCTAAGTGTCACAATTAGAATATAGGGCTAATATTGGTGACCAAGTATGCAGAGATACCATGAAAACAACAAAACAACATGAAAAATGAATCCAACCTCTGTCAAATGATGCAGAGACAAATAGGAACTAATGAAAAATCATGAAAGCAAAATGGCATGAAATATATGTTCTCAGAAATAATAGAAGAAATTGTTGAAATATTGAGAAAATTAAATATTTAGATAAGTGATGGATATAGAAGCTTATGTAGCCATGATTAGAAAATAATCCCTCCACAACATATCATAGTTAAAATTCCATAAGTCCAACACAAGGACAGAATCTTAAAAGCCCTTAGACAAAAGCAACAAATTGCTTATAAAGGTAAAGCCTTTAAACTTAAAGCATACTTCTCAGCAGAAAAGTTAAATGCCAGAGGAGCTTGAAGTAAAGAGTTTCAAACTCTAAAAGAAAACAACTTCAATCTTTCATCAAAAAATGGAAAGATATCCCCTTTTCCTGGATAGGCAAAACCAATACTATCAAAATGACCATAATTCTAAAACTGGTATATGGGTTTAATACAATCCTGACCACAATACAAATATTCCTCATAGAACTATAGAAAACAATCTTAAAATTCAGCTAGAACCAGAAGACCCAGAATATCATAAGAAATCATGGGCAACAAGACAACAGCAGGAGGCATCACAATCCCAGACTCCTATAAAGCTACTGTGATAAAAACAGCATGGTATTGGCACAAAAACAGACATGTGGTTCAATGGAACAGAATAGAGGATATAGAATTCCAAGTACCTTCAATCTGATCTCTGAAAAAGGGGAAAAATATGCTGGAGGAAAGACAGCTTTTTATACAAATGGTACTGGGAAAACTGGTTATCCACATGTAGAATATTGAATCAAGGTCCATTGATCTCACCATATCCTAAAGTAAAATAGCAATGGATCAAAGATCTAAATACTGAAACAGAACCACTTGATCTGGGGGAAGATAAAATAGGTAAAACTCTTGATTGATATGCTTAGGCATGAACTTTAAGAACAGAACCACAAATGAAGATATAAAACCAAGAATAAATAAATGGAATCATATAAAACTAAAAAGCTTCTGCACAGCACCAGAAACAATGAACAGTTTGAAGAGACAACCACAGAATAGGGAAAATTTTTCACAGCTATTTCTCAGAAAGAGGACTAATATCTAGAAAATATAAAGAATTCAAAATCCAGAAAAGTATTAGCAACTACTTTACAAACATACATGACAAAAGCTGGAGCACTCAGAAGAAATGGAGAGATTCCTAGACATATATGAATTACTAAAACTGAAGTAGGAAGACTTAATTTTGAACAATCCAGTAACACGAAATGAAATTGAAGCAGGAAAAAAAAAAAGAAAAAGAAAAAGAGCAACTACCAGGATGTGATGGATTCACAACTAAATTCTACACAACTTCAGGGAAAATGTAATACTAATACTCAGAAAACTCTTATATGAAATTCAGAGGAAAAGAGTACTTATGAAATCATTTCAGAAGCTAACATTATCCCGATGAAAAATCAGAGAAGAATCCTACCAAAAACCAGAATTCAGTCTCTCAAGTGAACATAGATACAAAACATCCTTAGAAAGATACTGGCAAACAGAATACAACAAATCATCAAAAAGATCATACACCAGGACTAAGTAGACTTTAACTTACGCATATAAAGATAGTTCAATATAAACAAATTAATAAATGCAATTCATCACATAAAGAGAAGCAAGGACAAAAATCAATGTTAATCTCAATAGATGGAAAAAAAAACTTTGACAAAATTCAGCATCCATTCATGATAAATAAAAAACCCTGAATAGGCATAGAAGAACCTTACCTCTATCTGATAAAAGACATTAATGACCATCCCACTGCCAACATCATATTTTCTTTTATTTTTTTTGATAAATTATTGGTACATTTTAGGTATACAACACAATTACATTTCTCATTGGGAATTGTACCTTTACATAATGCATCTTGGTTCTTATTTTTTCCCCATT
>NW_004624852.1:4373404-4393971 GCF_000247695.1 Heterocephalus glaber | reverse complement strand
TCAGAGTGTTCCATCTCATTTCCCTTTGGGGTTGCTGTAGGTGATCTGGAAGTCTGGTTTTGAGACTTATTTATGTGTTTTCTCATTTGGACTGGAGGGCGAGATGTGTTGTTGTCGACCTCGCGGATCACCTCCTCTGAGCTGGGAGAGGTGGGACAGGGGCTGGGAGCGGCAGTAGGGATGGTGGCCTGGAAGCCCCTTCCTCTGGGCCAGGAGCGGTGAGACAGAAGGTGGCCCAAAAGCCCTTTCCTCTGGGCTGGAAGCAGCGGGAGGGATGGTGGCCTGGAAGCCCCTTCCTCTGGGCCAAGAGCAGTGGGACAGAAGGCATCCCAAAAGCCTTTTCCTCTGTGCTGGGAGCAGCGGGAGGGATGGTGGCCAGGAAGCCCCTTCCTCTGGACCAGGAGCAGTGGGACAGCAGCTCAGAAGCTCCTTCCTCTGGGCCGGGAGCGGCGGGATCAACATCATATTAAATTGGGAAAAACTGAAAGTCTTCCTTCTAAAATTAGGAATGAGACAAGGATGTCAATTGTCACCACTCCTGTTCAATACTGTCCTCAAAATACTAGCCAGAGCAAATAGGTAAGAGAAAGAAACAAAATAGATATATAAAGGAAGGGATGAATTAAAAATATCATTATTTGCAGATAAAATATTCCTTTATTTACAAGACCCCAAAAAACACCACAAAAATATTCCAATAACCAAATTCATCTGTGTAGCAGAATACAAACACACACACACACAGAAATAAATAGCATTCCTATACACTAATAATGAACTCAATGAGAAAAATATTAGGTAAGCAGTACCACTCATAATAGCATCAAGAAAAAATTAAATATATGGGTATTATCCTAAGAAAGGCAGTGAAAGACATTTACAATAAAAATTAAATCACTCTGAAAAAGAAAACTGGGGAGGACATTAGAAAGGAAAAGATATCCCCTATTCCTAGATAGGCAGAACCAATTAGATAGATGACAGACAGACAGACTGATTGATTTAATACAACCACCCCCCCAAATATCAATGTCATTTCTCATAGATGTAGAGAAAAACAATCTTAAAGTTTATATGGAACCAGGAAAAACCCAGAACAGCAAATGTAAACCTGGATTACAAAAGCAAAACAGAATTCTACAAAAAAATTAAGGATTTTATATCCCCAATACTTCTCAAGCACTTCAAAGAAATCCCAAACTCATTTATAGAAGCCAATAGCACCCTGATCACAAAACCAGATAAAGACCCAACTGAAAAAGAGAACTATAGGCCAATCTTCTTAATGAACTCAGATGTAAAAATTCTCAACAAGATATTAGCAAATAGAATGCAGTGCATTATCAAAATATCATATATCATGATCAAGTACCTTTCATCCCAGAGATACAAGGATGGTTTAACATATGTAAGTCAATAAATGTAATACGTCACATAAACAGAAACAAGGTCAAAAACCATATAATCATATCAGTAGATCCAGAATAAGCTTGCAACAAAATCCAACACTCATTCATGATAAAAAAAATCAACAACCCTGAAGAAAACAGGTATAGAAGGAGCAAACCTGAATATGATAAAAGCTATATATGACAAACCAATTGCCAGCATCATACTAAATAAAGAAAACCTAAAATTACTCCCTCTAAAATCAGGAACAAGACAAGGATTTCAATATCACCTCTTCTATTCAACATAATACTTGAAATATTGGCCAGAGCATGGTATTGGCCATCACAAAAATGCAAATTAAAACTACACTGACATACTATCTTACCCCTCAAAGAATAGCTATCATTAAAAAATCTAATAATAACAAATCCTGACAAGGATGTGGGGAAAAAGAAATTTTATTACATTGTTCATGGGAATGTAAACTAGTTCAACCACTATGGAAATCAGTGTGGAGATTCCTCAAAAAACTAAAAATAAAAATTCCATTTGATCTATCTATCCCACTCTTAATATTATGGCGAAAGAGGTATAATCAACACACTATAGGGATACATGCATACTCATGTTTATAGCAGCACAATTTATAATAGCTAGATCCTGGATAAAGCATATATGTTCATAATAAGATGAATGGATAAGGACAACGTGATATTTATACACAGTGGAATTCTATTTTTCATAATAAGATGAATGGATAAGGAAAACGTATTTATGAACAGTGAAAAAGTACTTTGTCATAAAGAAAGATAAACCTGAGGCATTTGTAGGTACATGAGTGCAACTTGAGAACATAATGTTAAGTGAAATAAGTCAGATAAACAAGTTTAAATACTACATGGCTCCTATTATATGAGCAACTCAAGAAAAAAATATATATACACAGATAAATAGCAAAATAGAAGGTAAATAAAGAGGAAGTTGGGAGAAGTTAAAAAAATTTCCTGAATTATCTATTCCGTTGTTTCAAAAATATTATAATATATATGGTAATTTGTTTCATTTATACTACTATTTCTCAGTTCATTGAAAAAAAAGTCTTCTGCTATCATCTGTTTTATTGGTATGAGACAATCTTTTTTTTCTGTCTTGTACTCTGAGTAACTACTTTGAAGATAATGATACATAGTGTACTAGCTATTGTTCTCTTATTATATTGTTATGAAATTTTGTTTTTCAATAAAATAAAAATTATAAAAAATAACAGAAACAATCAAAAAGAAAAAAAAGCTTTAAGTACTTACAGGAAGGGTCATACTTTAACAAAACTCATTGGAATACTGTGAGACTATAAATTATCTAATACTTATTACTGTACATTTTCATCAAAAGAAACATTGATATCATTGCAAAGTAAGTAGATTGGATGATTAAAACATATACATCACATTTTCTTCCTATTACATACCTTCCTTATGTCTCTTGCTTATAAATTAACATTAACCCTAACTACTCTTCATTCCTCAGTTTAAATCTCTAAAATTTATATGCAGAATTCAAATTAAAAGGCTAAATATAAAACAACTTGGCATCATTATTCCCACAATTGACCTTAATGTGTATAGAGGTAAAGGTAGGGTTTTTCTATACTTTTTTCCATTTCCTTTTCTCACCTCTGACAAAACAGATATAATTTATTGATGAAAATGAAAGGAATACTTAAATTCTAATTAGCTTCTCAATTAAAAGTTATTTTATTGTGAAATACAAATTTATATATTATAAAAAAACCACAAATTATTTGTTCTCCTTTCCTTTATCATTTTTCCTGCTTTCAATCTCTTGCAAACCTACATTGTTTCAGTTATGCATAAACAGCCTATACAAAAACAGAATCAACCTACAAATAAGACTCAAAACTTTAATTTTGACCTATTTACTTCAGTTCTTAATATTAAAGCTTGATATTCTATTTTCATGTTTATCCACTGTACTCAGAATTTGAGAGAAACTTACCTTTAAAAGGTACCAGTTCAAAATTCTCTTTAAAGATCACATCTTCATTTTATTTTGTTCTAGTATTCTGTTTCCTGATAATATATAATTAACTATATACTGAAAACACATATAACCTTTTAAGATTGGCCCACTTAACATAAGTGGCCTTGAGATTCATCCAAATTGTTGTGAGCATGAGCAGTTCTTTCCTTTACATTGCTGAGTAGTATTCCATTCTGTGGTGGTATCTGTTTATCCATTCACACTTTGAAGGACATTTGTGTCATTTCCAATCTTGGGGCATTAAAAATAAAGCTATTATGAAGATTCATGGATAGGTTTTTGTGTGAAATAAGTTTATATTTCTCTACGATAAATGCTTAGGAGTGACTACTGTATGGTTCTACAACAGTATTTTATATAACACTCAAAATAACAAAAATATAGAGACAAATAACACATAAGTGTTTGCCAAGAGTCAGGGAAGGGGAAGGGAAGGTGTCACTATATTTCAAATGTGAAGATTATTTATGCTAACTCCTATAGTCTAGACTGCAATCAAAATTATTTGTTTTTAACCTAGAAAACCAAATAGCATTTTGAATAGAATAGTGTCTCTTAAATACATAACTTTGAAATATTTTAATTAGAATACAATAAAAACTATTTCACCTTTAAATTAACTTAAGTTCATTAAAAATCAAAATGCGAATCAAATCACGAAAGAAAAACGAAAATAGGTTTAGATAAATGTACTTTATATTAAAATAGTGAAGATGTCAAGCAATAGGTCTAAGAATGCATAAAAAAATTTGCATACCTGTTAACTTGATATGTCCTATTTCATCAAGCAAAATGCTGTAAATCAAAATTCACGTTCAGCAAGATGGAAAAGTTTATATAAAATATTTACATAAGTCTTCATAAATTTAAAAAGATGACTATTTGCTATATTAGAAAATTTTAAATGATAAACTTAAAATCAAAGTGTGTATTATGAAGATTGCATTTTAAAAATAAGTTTTAGTTAATTATAAATTCAATTTACAGTATCCGATAATCTTTAAAAAACTTAACCCAATACGCTAAAATGTAATTCTAGTTCTGCAAATATAGACAACAGGATTAAATAAGGAAAATAGAGCTTTACTTTTCTGGCTTCAGGTCTCTATATACAATTCCTAGTTGATGCAGATGATCCAAAGCAAGGGCCAGTTCTGCAAGGTAAAATTTCACATCTTCTTCTGTAAACAGAACCTAGAATAAAATAATAATTTAATCTTTAAATAAATATTTAATCTTTCTTTCAGTACCGATTATTTTTAAGATGTATTTCTTTTAAAAGCAGTAATACAAAACTGGGAAAATAATAGGAAAATAAGTGTAGTTAATTTTGATTTGATTGGCATAATCACTGGGAATGGCAGAGATTTCTATATACTGTAGATGAAAGTAACTTTAAGAATTTTCTCTTCAATATTATCATTTCATGTAAAAGTTTTTGAAACATATGTTTGTATATCTTCTTAAATGTACTGCAGAGAGAATTAATCTTTTTAATGATACGGCATCATAACACCCATATTAATTTTAGCACTCTGCTTTATTTAACAAAGTAATGTCCTCTGAAAATCTGAAGTACATAGGATAGTTGTTTTAACACTAGTCATTCCATTATTTCTACAATGTTTTCCATTAATAATAAAGTTTGAGTTTAATGGCATTGTTTTCCTCCTCTTCCTCCTCGTCCTTTTTTTGGGCAGTACTACAAATTGAACCCAGGGCCTTACAGTATACTACACAGACAGCCCTTCTTATTTTTCATTTTGAGACAGAGTCTCATTAAGTTGCCTAGGCTGCCTCAAACTTGTCATCCTCCTGCCTCAGCCTCTCAAGTAGCTGGGATTGCAGGTATGCACTGCTGCCCCTGTCTCTCCATTTTTCTGTGTCTGATAATAGAGTTGCTATGACAAAGTGAAAAGAGTACTATAATTGAAATCAGATTTAGTATATAACAATAGACATCATTTTGACTTCTGGGACTTGTTCTCTAAATCTGTAAAATGAGAGTATCTGTTAAATCTACCTAACAAGGTTATTTTGAGAATAATTTATATTGAAAAAGGAAAGTCTTGCAAACTGTAAAATGCTAAGCAACCATAAAGTATTATTGTTACAGCCTTACATCTACTTTCTTTTACAAATGAATTAATTTACACACAAAATTGGGAACTACTTAACCATTAGCTGTAATTTTTAGAGTTTATCAATGGCTTGGGATGGATAAAAAAATGTCTGGTTATGGATAATTTTCATCAAAAATATCTGAATTATTAGGAAAGCTCAAACTTGAACAAAGTACAATAAAGTCTCACAACCAGCTTGCCCATTTAGAATTAAAGTTACTGCATTTCACAGTACAGATTCTGGCTACTAGTAAAATTGCAGAGAACCAGCAGCTAAAGATAATTTTTGATATCCCATCTACTCTTTAAAATGATCAATACCAAAACAAATATTTTTCATTATCTAAATTTCGCAAGCATTAATTTCAATACAATAATGACAAAAATATCACTACACTTGTGCTTTTATTAAGAATAAAATACTTGCTATTTATTTAACTTCTGGACAAAGATAATTAAAATGTTCATGGAAACCTAACTTAAGAGAAAACCCTAAATAAAAAATATTTTCCAACTTTAAAGGAAGAAACATTGCACCGCCTATGTCATAATTCATATCAACCTATTATCCTGTCAAGAAATTGCCTTGGTCAAAAACCTCATAATGGATACAAATAAGAAAATTACTAAGAAGTAATTATGTACCAGGTGCAATTAATTATGTTCCAATTATTGCACATTCATTATGCTATTACAATTTTCCTATGAGGTAAATATATTCAACATCTTTTGTATGGAGAAAGAGCCTCACAGTGCTTAACTTTCCCACAATAACATAGCTAGTAAGAATGAAGCTCTGAATTTGAACTTAGGGATTCTCGATCCTACAAGGGACCTTTTCCCCAGAAGCCACTTCTATCACATACTGTACCACAAGTTTTCTTCCTAAGTTTTAGATTCACTACCAATAATGTTTTCCTATTTGGTGAACTGTTCCACTCATGAATTCCTCTCCAAAATGAAAATTATCCAAAATTGCAGTATTAAAAAGAAGCACTCTTAATATTTTCTTGCATATGTAGGTGTGAATATGTATGTTAACACACTGGTCTTCTTTATTATTCATGTATTATTATATCATAAACATTCTCATATATCTCTCAAACTTATTTATAGACTTTTCAATAGCAATACAATATTAACCATACCAATTTACCATGATTTACCTAATGTTACCTTTTGGACAATTAGGTTATTTCCAATTTTCACTATTTTAAATGACTCTGCAATATGTATGTATCTTTATTAATATTTATTATTATTTTCCCAAAATGAATTCCTAAGAAATAAAACAGGAAATACTGGGTCAAGAAGAAAAATTGTCCAAATTCCTACAATACACAAAAATTATTTTCCAAAAAGGTTACAATAGCTTCCACTCCCATCAGCAGTTTGTGAAGTCATCTGTCTTGCCACCTCTATGACAATTCCAAATATAGCCTTTAAAAATCTTTTCAATTTTGATCTACAACTGGCATCAAGTTTAACTTTTTATGCTTTAATTTTTTCACATTTAGTTGTCCTATTTTTCAAGAGTTAACAGTAATGTTTTTGCCTATTTTTCATTAACTTACTGTTTGATCAATTGCTACAAGCTTCTTAAATATTTAAAATGTCATTGCTCCATCATATTAGCCGCAAATATTTTCCAACTTCATGCTGGTTTTTTATATTCAATAGTTCTTATTTGGCGGGGGGGCGGGGGGGGCTAACCAGGGATCAAACTCAGAACCTTGCGCTTGCTAGGCAGGTGCGGTGCTGCTGGGCTAAATTCCCAGCCCCTGATAGTTCTTACTTTTATGTAGTCAAACTTATGTATGTTTTTCCCTCACTACTTTAATGGTTAATAATACCTTCTCAATTCATGATCAAGTAAATATTTAAGTGCACCTTCTTTTAGGATATAGTAATTATTTTCCAGACTTAGTTCTTTAATATAAGTAAATTTATTTTTGTATGTGGCAGAGATGGTATTTTCAAATAATTGTTGAAATATCTAACCAATTTCTCAAATACTATTTACTGAACAATCAATCTCTTTGCCACTAATTGATAATTCTTCCTTTATCCACAATAATATGTCATATACAAAGGATATTATTGGACTATACAGTACATTTCTAATCTTGTATTAATATTATGATGTCTTGCTTATAGAAGCTTTATAAAATTATGTTTTCTCCCCCCACCTTTCTCTAATTATGTCTCACTATGTCGCCCAGGATGGCCTGGAAATCTTGGGTCTATACCATTCTCCTGCCTCAGATATCCAAGTAGATGAGATTCTAGATTCTAGATTCAAAGCTTGTTTTAAAACAAGAAGCAGGTCAAAGAAACAATATTCTCTAGACTTATCCAAACTTCTTAGTTCTTTTCATTTGCTTGCTTTTACAGATAAACTGTAAAATAATTCTGTCAATTTCAAACAAATAAAGATTTCTATGGTGGCATTGTTTGGAATTTTGAGATGTCAATAATTAACTTTAAAGGAATTGATAGCTTTATAATAATCATTCATTCACTGCACCATACTTTCTTGATATTAGCAAAGTAGAGCATAGCTAAGAGTTTTGTATATTTATGTGTGTAACTGTGCACTTTGGGAGAATGAAATTTGGGCTGGTAACTTTTCCTTTACTATATAAATAACAAACATGATAAAATTTTCTTAACACATACAAAAACTATATTTTTTAATTCTAAGGCATAAAGAATAAGTCTTCATTTTTAGTTATTTAACAACTTTTTAATATACACAAGTGAAGTATAACCAACAAATAACTACTTATAATAAGCTGCCTATAGAAGTAAACATTGAATCAATTTTTAAAGCCTGTTCAATGAATAATTTATTGTCTTTGGGAAATGCATTTAAAATGCTTGCTCTTACCTAATATTCCAGACTTAGGAATCAAAACTTACTGACTGCATCTCTGTGCTAGTATGGGTTTAGATAGTCCCACATCGAGAATGGAGGTCTGAAGAGTTTAAAAGAAAGTTAGAAATGACTACAAGTAAAATTTTTTCAAAAACATTCGTGACACTTCTATAGTCTAACACAAGAAATCATGAATGTTGGAGCCTTGTCATATTTTTGTGTCTCTATGCTTTGAGACTAGCTATTAACAAGTTTCTTAAATACCCTCCTTAGAAGGGGGTCTAGACAAACACTATCACATACTGAATTCTGTTCTACAATGAACAGTATACCAAGAAAACACTCCATGCTCATGCTTGGCATGTACTGCACTGGAGGTAGACAGATATAAGCCAGAGACCTTAGCCACTTAAGCACTGGCTAGCATCCCAGAAACACATTGTTCCTTGTTCACAAGTTCTAGGAATCAGTGATAGCTCTCCCACACTCAACATTGTGAATTCTGGAAGTGAGAGGTTGAACTACAATCATTCAATTAAAATGTTCCATTTCAAGACAAAATGAAGTAGACAAGGACAGGAGTTATTCTCCTGACTAAAACATCTAAAACACAGGCAGGACAAAATATATGAATGATATTTTTTAAGACATTGGACATCTGGCAACAAAAGACAGTGAATACTGAAAGATGAAGGAAAAACAAAGTATGCCCTACAACTGCCCTAGCTTACTATCATAAAAGAGTTTCCAAGTTGTAGTACAAAGAGGGCTAAGCCAGGTGGAGCATGGAATAATTTTTGAGCTGATGAATCAGAGTCAAGAGTCTCAGAGAAGGACAGAATTCACAGGATATAAGTATGAAGAAGAGAAAATTTCAGAGAGAAAGCCGGAGAATTATAGATGATCTCAAGTTTTCAGCAGAAAAATGCTCAGCATATATAAGGACACTATCTGGAATCAGGAAAAGAAAAAAGAAAAAACAAAACAAGGATTAGAGGAACCAATCAAAGGAACTCATGGTGGGCCAAGAATAGTTTCTTTTATCTGTAGCCATAGCAGAAAAGCTCATACACAGATCATCAAATAGAGTTATTAGAAAGGTTTTGTTTCAGTAGTAGAGCAAAATCAAACTTTAGTAAACTCTGTTCTGGTCCAGTCTGAAAACTGTAAAGACCCAAAAGGATCAAACTAGTTCCATGACCCAGAATAAAGCTCCATAAGATACACAGAAATAGAAAAATCTCCATTACCTAATAAGATAAATTTCACTATGTCTGCTGTACAATAAAAAAACTCCCAATCATGCATCAGAAGACACTATTTGAGCCAACAAGAACAACTCTAAAGGATTAAAAGAATTCACTAAACTCACAAAGGACCAGGACAGCTCAGTTCTCATCAGTGAGAGTTTAAAAATCTCATATTTTGAAGGATATTGGTTAGAGTATTAAGAAGGGCCATACTTTAATACCAGGGAAAAAGTAAACCTATACTAAATACTGTCTGAGAACCACATGACAAAGTTCAAAAGCAAACTGCAGGGCTGGGAGTGTAGCTTAGTACCAGAGTATTGGGATAGCATGTATAAGGCCCCAAGTTCAATACTCAACAATTCAAAAAACAAAACAAAAGAAAAAAAAAAACAAGATTCAAAATGACCACAGTGTTTCCAAGAAAATGACTGCTTTCTAGAACAAAACTAAACATTATTTACAGGGAAATAAAAAGTAGCATGCAAGAAATTAAATTCACAATATCTACCATCAAATGAAAATGATCATGCAATATGCTGTCACAGAAGCATAAAAGAAGTCATCTATCATTGACAATATTTGAACAATAAGCGTGGCTGTGTTCCAATAAAGTTTATTTTACAAATAAAAGCAATTAGGTTTCCTTAAGTATCACACATTAAAATGTAAAGACAAAAATAGGTTAAAATTAAAAAATGTGAGAAGATATATAAAGCTAATACTAAGTTTTTAAAAAGCTGGATTGACCATATTAATATCAAAGTAGACTTCAAAGTGAAAAGGGGATCCTACAAATAAAAGGGTCAATTTATCAAGAAAGAATAATAAAGATTTATGTACTAATTAACAGAAGATTGAAATGCATGAAGCAAAAAGTGATAGGAATTCAAGAAATACGCACATAATCATATTCAAAGCTGTCCACCTGTCTCAAAAATCTAAACGTGTGTACAAGTACTGTGTATCACTAAAAACATTTTAATTTATAAAAGAAAAATTAGGCAGAAAATGAGTAAGTATATGGTCAATTTAATACTGATATTAACAAACATGATTTTTTTTTTTTGTACCGGAGATCGAACTCGGGTCCTTGCACTTCCGCAGCAGGCAGTGAAACCACTGAGCTAAATCCCTGGCCCAACAAACATGATTTTATTAACATTTATAGAAATTTCCATCACCCAACAAAAGCAGAATATATATTCTTCTCAAATGCACATGCAATATTTACCAAGATATACCTTATTCTGATGCATAAAGCAAGCACAAGTAAATTCAAGGCAATTCAAGTCACAGAAAGTATGCTTTATGCCTACAATGGTATTAAATTAAAAATGAGTATTAGAAAGCTATCCAGAAAATGCCCAAATATCTGTAAATTAAATAACATACTTGAAAATACCCAAAGACTCAAAGAAAGGAAATTGGAAAGTATGGTGAGCTAACATGAAAAAAGGCCATGTAACAAAACTTGGTGACACTACAGGAGTGATTAGAAGGGAATCTGTAATACAACTTCCATTAGAAAAAAAATGGTTCAAATCCATAACCTAAACTTCCATCTTAAAAATTATACAAAGAAAAGCTAGTGAAAGACAGAATATGCAATAATAAAGATTAAAGCAGAAAATAATAAAATGGAGAACAGAAATACAATAGAGAAAATTTAATGAAACCAAACCTGGTTCTTAGAAGAAGAAAAAATAAAACTGATAAACCTCTAGCAAGGCTAAGCAGGACAAAAAAAAAAGATATAAATTACCACCATCAGAACTGAAAACAGTACATCACTAGTAATTTATAGGGAATGTTATGAACAACTTTAAGGCCTATAAATTTGGTAACTTTGATGAAATGGATAAATTCCTTAAAAGATATAAAATACGAAATTTCACTCAAAAAGAAAGAATAGCCCTAAGTCTATAATATAAATTGAATTTGTAGTTAAATACTTAATCATAGAGAAACCTCCAGTCTCAGATGGCTCTACTGGTGAATTGTTCCAATCATTTAAAGACAATATTGTTAAACTCTTTCAGAAAGTTGAAGAGGTAAAAACCCTATTCATCTTATAAAGCCAGAATTACTCTCATAACAGAAAGACAAAAATAATACAAGAAATTTATAGTCAAATATCCCTCATAGAAACAGATACAAAAATTCTTACCAAACATTTAGCAAATATCATCCAAAAATATTCAAAAAGGTTCATGACTAAGTGGGATTTTTCAATAAATGCAAGACTAAAGAAGAAAAAAGATATCTCAATAAATGCAGAAAACACATTTTAAAAAATTGAACACCCATTTTAAGAAAAAATTCTTAAAGTAGTAAGAGACGGAAACTTAACCTAAGAAAAAACATTTTAAAATATTATATTTAACTTCATAAGTTTTGGTGAAATTATGCTTCCACCTAAGATTGGGAACAAGGCAACTGCTTCCATCAATTCTATTCAACACTGTGCTAGAGTATTCAAACCAGTGTGATAAAGACAAATAAAAGAAATAAATGATGTTTATACTGGAAAAGAAAAATAAACACTTTATGAAATAGATAACAAATATAAAAGCCTTTAAAATCTACAGAAAAGCTGCTAGAAATAGTAAGTTAGTTTAGTTAGATTATGGAAAAGAAGCTCAATATAAGAAAAATCCATTTTTGTTTCATCCAATTTGAAACTGAAATTAAGAAATCAATTCTACTTACTACTTAATAGAATTTAAAAACAGGAACCACTTAGAGATTAATTTGACAAAAGATTGTGATTTATATGCTAAAAAGTCATTTCTGAGAAAAAATGAGTAAGTGCAAATAAATGGAGAGGAAACCCATATTTATGGATTGAAAGACTTTGTATTTTTAAAGTGTCAATCATCTGAAAATGGCCTACGGATTCAATGCAATCACAATCCAAATCTCACCAGGGTTTCTTTAGAAAGTGAAAAGTCCATTTTAAATTGAGAATGAAATACAAATGGCCTAGGAAAACCAAAACAATTTTTAAAAAGAAAAGAAGGCTCAAAAATTGCAATATCTGCAATCAAAATTTATTTTAAAAGTACAGTAATCAAGACAATGTGGTAACATGATATAGGTAGACAAATGGATCAATGAACAGGATAGAGTATCCAGAAACAGACCTTCATATATATGATCAATTGATTTTCAAAATAAATGCAAGGTAAGTCAATGAAGAAAGAATATCCTTATATCCAATTATGATGCTAGAAAAACTGGGTATCTCTATGAAAAGAAAAGACTTCAACACATACCTACAACCTTAACTCAAAATGGATAAGAAATCTAAATGTAAAACCTAAACTATTAAAACTCTAGAATATGTAGGAGAAAATCTTTACCTGGGATCAGGCAAATGTTCCTTAAATAGAACATTAAAAATATAATTAATAAATGGAAACAGACATAATCTAACTTCATCAAAATTAAGAACTTCTACTTCTCAAAAGATACCATGAAGAGATTGAAAAGACAAACCATAAACCAGAATAAAATATTTGCAAACAACATATATGATCAAAGACTTACATCCAAAATATTTGAGGAATTCTCAAAACTCTATAAGAAACAAACAATTCAATTAAAAACGGTCAAAAGGTTTCAACAGACACTTTATCAAAGAAGATAAATAGATAGCAAATAAATGCAGGAAAAGATGCTCAATGTCATTAGTCATTACTGTGATGAAATTCAGAACTGAAATGAGATACTAGCTCACGCTTATCAGCCAAAATTTAAAGACTGACCATACTAATTGAAGCAAATGAAACTCTTATATGCTGCTGTTGGGAATGTAAAAATTAGATAACCACTTTGGAAAACAGTTTGGCAGTGTCATTAAAAGTTAAAACATACACCTATTATATGACCCAGTCATTATATTCCTAATATTTACTCATGACAAATGAAAACATATGTCTATACAATCACTTGTATATGAATGTTCACAGCAGCTTTATTGGTAATATCCCAAAACTGCAACAACACAAACATTTATCAACAGATGAAAAGATAAACAAATCATGGTGTATCCACAAAATGGTAATATTATTTAGCAATAAAAATTAATGAACTATTGATACATACAACAACATGGATGGATCAAAATAATCATGCAGACTTAAGCTGGACAAAAAAGAATACACAGTGGTACCTCAGTTCACAAACTTCATCTGTTCTATGATTTTGGAAAAGATGGCCACATTTGTGTTAAGAGTGGGAAAGATGGCCATAGTTGTGTTTCTTACCTGATGCAGAATTTGCAAACAAAAATGAAATTTTGCCAAACACTTCTGTTTGCAAACCAAATTGTTTGCAAACAAAAGTGTTCATGAATGGAGTCACCACTGTGTATGTTTCCATTTACACAAACTCCTATTGAATGCAAACCAAATAGTGACAGAAAGCATATTCAGTAGAATCACAGTGGGAAGAAAGCATTACAAGGGCACATAAGAAAAGTGTTGGAAATAATGGATATGCTGATTATTTTTATTTAGGTTATGGATTCATAGGTATATATAAATATCAAAATTTATCAAATTGTATATTTAAATGTGTGTGGTTTATTGTATGTCAATTATACCTCAATAAAGCTATTTTTAAATTAATAAACACTACTCCAAGAGGCATTTAGGTAGCTTCAGTAGCCAAAGTCCTAGGCTTGCTCCTATCTACTTCATCCAGTTATTCATATTGTTCTTGTATCTAAGAGAATGAGTAGCACACTGAGATGGTCTAAATGACAAAGAAGACAGAAAGTACTATTCATTAGCACATTACTAAATACTATGAAATGAAACAAAAATATTTACCATTTAAAATTTCCATAGGAAAAATGGTTTCTATTTTCTTACTTTTGTTTCAATAAAATAGAGTAAAAATTTTATAGATACTCACCTCTTTGGATAACCTTGTGAAGACATCCCCTCCCCTGAGAAAATCCAGTATTAAATACAGCTTCCCTTCAGTCTGAAAGGCTAAGCAGAAATTATAATGCAGCAACAAAACAATCTTTAAATGTTTAAAAAAGCTTAATATACATTTTACTCTATATAAAATTTTTAGTTTATCTGTTTAAATTTTATCACTAAATACACTAAAGCAATTAAGTATGAACTCACATGTTCCATTATTGGATAGCATTATCTCAAAATTAAATCTGGTATTTAACCCAGTGTTAAAATAGCTATATATTCCTTCCCAGAACATAATCAACTTTGCATGTGGCTTTACAAAGAAACTCCTATCACTAATATTTTCCTGATTTTATGAAGCATCATGTTCTACTGCATTTGGCTGAACTTTTTCCTAACCATGTATTAAAAAGCTACTAATTCTGTAAATCTCAACAAAAGTGTCACTCCTCCTGTATTAAACTTTCCAGGATTTCTCTTTGTTCATCTTTACTTGCAGCATCCTTAATCCTATTCTCAACAAAACTATTGCTGCAACTATTTTGAGATCTCATTGTATTTTATTTATGCCTCTTTTACAGTACTCCATTTTTATTTGTACAATTAATTTATTTACACCTCTATGTTTCATATAGATTACAAAATTCATGAGGTCAGAGATTGTTTCACTTCTACAGCCCATTGCATTTCACAACACTATTTTGCACATGAGAGGTGTTACTGACTGATCCAATGTCATACTTGAAATTCAAAGACGTCCTAAGATACTAATACTGTTTTTCTATTAAGGTAACAAAAGTGAAAGAGTAATGGATGGGAACTTCTTGTGGGTTTTTTTCTAAAAATAACTGAGTAACTAATACATTAACAAAATTATACTGACAATAAAATCAATAACTACTACAATTTAAATGAAGGAAACTGAAAGTGACATAGTTCGCTATAAGTAATTTGATTTTTTTGTTGTTTATGAGTTGTTTTTTTGTTGTTTTTTTTTTGAGACAGGGTCTCACTTTGTACTTTAAGCTGGCCTTGAACTTTCTGTGTAGTCCAGGCTGGCCTTGAACTCCAGGTGATCCTCCTGCCTCAGCCTCCTGAGTGCTGGGATTATGTGCCACCATGCCCAGCTTGATTTTATCTATCTACTTATCTATCTTTTTGCTCCCTAGAGAAGCAACTCCTCCACATATTAACAATAGAGCTATGATTCAAATTCAGAAATATCTAACTCCAAACCTCAAGTTTTCTCCATTATTCCCACTGCTTCTTACTTAATATTCCTCTCCTCCTAAGTACAAAAAGTAGTTAAAATAAATGAATATAACTTAACTACATGGTCACCTTGAACAGAACCAGGAAATAATATTAATATGATTATTATAAGCAAACACGCAAAAGCCTTCCATAAGTTATTACAGTAGTTTATAGGCTAAGATAAATGGAGATACAGCCTGGTGGAGAAATACTATTTGAGCAAGTAAGTGGAAGACACTAGTATATTACCTTAGACAAGTTAATTAATTACCTTTAGACAATGACAAAAATAAAATTAAAAGCTAACTATTGAAATGTATTTCATAAAATACATTTCACATAGTTTAATACATTAAATAAGTGTATACTACTTATTTTTATTATAGTATTTCCTGAAAGGAAATCTTAATTCTCTAATTCCATAAATAAGAGGACTACATACCATAGTGCAGTTTGACAATAAATGGATGGTTTACTTCCACTAGTATATCCCTCTCCATCTTTGTCCGAACTCTATCTCGAACTAAAAATTACACAAGAGTTAATTATATAATACTTGTTTATATTTCCGTAAAGACTTGATCAATAATTTACCAATAAAAATATAAAAATATAAAATATAATTTCATAGTTGCCTAAATTTACATTCTATATATTCTTACATTATAATGACAATATTCTTAAAAAGTCAACAAATTCAGTTTAGATCTAGAGATGGGTTAAAGGTAAATAGGTTAATAGGTATTGGGCTAATGTGCTCTTATTATATATCAGTCTTTATTAGTTCAAATGAGTTTATTAATTAAAATTGAGTATAGTGATATTTTTATCACAGCCTAGAAGATAGTACATACATATGTATGGAGGTGGTTGTACTTTCTCTGTATAAAATATCAACACAGATCAAATGAAAAAACAAAAATTTTGAAAGCAAAGAGTACTGCTTAATAAAATTAAGTTCATGTTGAATTAAATAAAATATGTCACATTTCCTAGCATTAAATATTTACCTGGGCACACTAAATTAGAACATATGTCAATGTCAAATCCTAGAAGTACCACTCACTGACAAGAAATCTGTAACAATTATTAATGTTAAAAGGAAACTACATCGCTTCTCGGTCTTTTGGCTAAGATCAAGTGTACAAGGAAACTACATCTACTCACTTTATACAAGTAATGTATATCATTTCTAAAAATAGATTTTTTTCAAATTCTATTTTAGTAAACATTCGAATGTTGTACCTTTTAAAGAAGCTTTTTTTAACACCTTCATTGCATACAGCTGTCCAGCATCAGGCCCAGTCTTCTTTCTAACAAGAAAAACCTAATAGAGGAATTTAAAGAAAAATTTACGTTTTTATTCTCTCCCCTCCATCTCTCCCTCCCTGTCTCCCTCTCTCTCTCTGCACCATGTAACAGATTCATCTATTGAGAGACTGATCACTCACCTATGTATATTTCTATACTTTGTGGGATCTCTGCTTTTTTCTACTTGAAAGTAAACCTTTAGATCAGACCTAAACTAAAGGATCTTTTCAGGATTACAGTTTTCACACTTATCTAAGATAGTGCTTCTCACTTTTTCTATGTAGAAGAAAGTCTTTTTGTCTCTTTTCTCCAACCCATTGCAGATATGAATTCTACAATTTATAAACAAAATTAATTATTTAGGCCAGGAGTGGGTGCACATTCTAGTAATCCCAGCACTATAGGAGAATGAGGCAGGAGGACTGCAAGTGTGAGCCTTGCCTAGACAATTTAGGGACTTAGCAAGATGCTGTCTCAAAATACAAAACAAAAATGAATTATTTAGAAAAATGAAATTTAAAATTACTCTGTCAAATTGTTATAAATGTTTTTAAATGGCTGAGGATGTAACTCAGTGCAAGGGGCCTGAAATCAATCACCAGTACCAAAAAAAAAAAAAAAAGAAAAAAAGAAAAGTTTTAACATTTCTCACAGTGAACCAGCAACAGTTCATACTACACTTAGATTGCTCAAGAGAGTCCACATATTAACAAATGGTAGGTTTTTGAAAATATAAAACTATTATTTAAGAAAAGATAAATGAGAAAGACGATTAAACCAAATCACACATTTTATAGAATGTCACTAATATTTCTGAACTGAAAATGCTAAAAAGTTAAAACTATTATCCCATGTCACTTTCTTGTCTCAGACTTAGCCTAAGCTTCAACAAAATTTCCACAAACAATATAGAAGCCTTAGAAATTGTGGATCTTATCATAGAAGATTTCAAAAACTTCATTATATGGGGTTATTTTTTCTGGATTTAAACTTGGAAAGGATATTCCTAAAAGTCTAGGAGTTCATACTGATGAAAATGGTAAGCATTTAACCAAGTGTCAAATTTAATATATCCCATCGTCTACTCTCATTGCCCTCTATGATGAAGCATTTAAAAACAAAATTAAGGGCCAGGGATTTAGCTGAGTGCTTCCACCGCCTGCCTCGCAAGTGCAAGGTCCCGAATTCGATCCCCAGTACCAAAAAAAGCAAAAAAGCAAAAAAAATCAAAATCAATATGTTACCAGTGCTAAATCAGAATTTTTAGTCACAGAAGTGTATCATTCAAGATGTTTTAGATAGAATATACACACAAACTGGATTATCATGGAGCTTTAAAGTAATATAGTATCTATATTGATTAATCTATAGAAGTTACAAAGCCAGATGCATATTTACTCATCTATTTTTTCATATTTTTGTTTGTAAGCTAGGCAAATGGTATTAATCAAGTTTTCAGTGAGTTTTACTGAGAAGATCAACTAAATGTAGGTAGCTAGTTTCCTTTTTTATAGTCAAAATCTTGTGAAAAAGAGAAAATATCAAAGGGATAATTGTGAGTGATGATCTTACCACAACCAAGAGAACTATATCAGTCACTTCCAGGAAACTATTTCTCAATCTTTTTGGTCTCAAGAATCTTTTAAAATCTTAAAAAATTATTAGAAACTCCTATATGTTGGTTACATCTATTGAAATACTGTTTTGTTTGTATGAGTTACATCTATAGATATTTACTGTATTAGAAATTGGAACAGAAAAAAATAAATATGTATCAATTCATTAAAAACACACCTGCTACATGTGAAGATAAATATTTTATAAAGATAACTATATTTTCCCAACTAAAAAAGTTAATGAAAAGAGTGACACTGATTACCATTTTTGCAAATCTCTACAATCTGATTTAATAAGAGAAGATACATGGGTTCTCATATCTACCTCTATAATTAACCAATTACAATTAAGTTGATTTGCTTGAAGTACAAGTAGTAATATCAGGCCTCACAAGACATAATTTGTAAAATGGAAAAAAATTTGATATCCTTGTCACATAAATACTCTGAAGACACACTAGGATTTGACAAATGTCAGTTTCTTAAAAGTCTGTAGAAATGAAGAATCTGGAACCATATCCATTAACTGTCTGCATTTGGATACACAAAAAATCCAGTGGTCTACCTTGCATTTTGAGTGGATTTTGCACTTGTGCCTGATTTAATTATATCATGCATCAGTCAAGACAAAATATTGATTAAATTAGTTATATTGATCTTCCAAATAGTGCCTCAGCAATCTTACCAGAAAAAAATTTTCAATTATTAAGCTCAAGGTGACACAAAAATTTCTAACATTTCAATTTTTCCTTGAAAATTCTAATTATATCATTGACAAAAATATTGCTAGTTGTTCTTTTCTATTAAGTAACAGGCTCACTTCTTTCATTTTGCAAAAACATGTACCAAATACCCAAATTTATGTAACCATTGTTGGCCAGCTACTGTTTCAAGTAAAAATGGTGAGCCATGAAAAAACAGGCTAATCCAGCTGACAACTCAACTCCACAAGTGTTCTGCCTTCAGATAACCAGTTAATTTTGGGTACACCTAAAGTGCTTCATGAGACAGGAGGGAGGGGAGGGGAAGGGGAAGTAAATAGGAGCAAGATGTGATATGTATTTGTACCAATATCACACAATGAATATATTCATTATGTATTACAAAACTATACTAATGAGCCGGGCGTGGTGGTGTACACCTGTAATCCCAGCACTCCGGAGTTTGAGGCAGGAGGATCACCATGAGTTCAAGACAATCCTGGAATACATAGTGAGTTCAAGGCCAGCTTGAACCATATAAGGAGACCCTGTCTCAAAAAAGAAAAAAGAAACTATTCTAATAAAAATTTTAAAGGGCAATATTAAAAAGTATATTTAAGGATTGAGATTTAATAAATTAAATAACTATTAATGTTTCATCAAGAATATTCTTAAATTCCCTCATCCCAGAAAGAATGGCTGTTATCAAGAAATCAACCAATAACAACTGCTGGTAGGGTTGTGGGGAAAAAGGAACCCTTCTCCCTTGTTGGTGGGAGTGCAGACTGGTGCAACCTCTGTGGAAATCAGTATGGAGATACCTCAAAGAACTAGGGCTAGAGGTCCCATTTGACTCAGCTATTCCCCTGCTGGGTATCTTCCCAAAAGAATTAAAAGAATCATACCACACCGATATATGTGCACCCATGTTTACAGTGGCACAGTTTGTAATACCCAAAGCATGGAAACATCCCAAGTGCCCATCAACTGGAAACTGGATAAAGAAGATGTGCTTTTTTTATAAAATGGAGTACTACTCAG
>NW_004624852.1:4340748-4357826 GCF_000247695.1 Heterocephalus glaber | reverse complement strand
TAAGAACCAAGAGAGATTTTGTAAAGGTGCAAATTTCCAATGATGAATGTCATTATATTGTATACCTAAAATGTACCAATAAAATAATATTAAAAAAAAAGAAATGCAGGCAAAATCACCAGGATAGAGGAAGCCATATTCATGCCAATAAGAACAAGGAAACAATACCATTTTTAAAAATAAAAATCAAACTACCTTGGTATTGACACCTAACAAAGAGTATGCTATATTTTTCCTACAGAAATCATTAAGCCCAGATAATTGAAAATTCTATTAGAGAGAAATGTAAAGAAAGAGACATAAAAGAACAAATGAAATAAAAAGAATAAAATTGGGATTAAATGGTAGCTCACAGTTAAGCTGCAAAATATAGCCTCTCTGGGACCTGGAATCTAGACATCTGGAAAACAATCTGATAAAGAGAAAAAAAGAAGTCAATTTCTGATAATTAGAGTGGAGCTGACAGGAAATCTATAAACTATAGAAAATCTTAAGAGAGAACATAATGTAGAGAAAAGAATAAAGCAGGCTAGAAAGCTGACCTTGGCTCCTGAAGAGGGGGAACTGTGTCCTTTAACCCAAGGTAAGCTCAGAGAAGGTCAGCAGCTTCAACAAGAAAGTGGATTGGGCTGGCACTGCTAACCTCAAGAAAAGTCTAAGGCTACTGTAAACTATATGTACAATTAAATAAAATGAAGAGGATCAAGAGATGAGTGGAGAGAAGGGAAAAGAGATGAAAAATGAATTAATATGCAGTATGTACATGTATCAACTTCCCACAAAGAATGTAAATGCTATATACTATACACATGTACTAATAAAAAAAATAAAGTGTATTAACAATGGTAAAAAAAAAAACCAGCATAGAGTTTTTCTCTGAAAATGACTCCTTCCATAAGGCAAGCTAAAGGTGGAAAAGTTCAGTGCAGCCCACATCATATTTGAGAGGATTTAATCAGGAGCCTTTTTGGGAAGGGACTAATTATTTAAGACTGAGCCATAGGACAACAACACTTCAGCATTTCTGGTGCCACTCTGTCACCCTACCACAGTGACTGGGTGTGAGACAGCCACAAGACACAGTCATGAAGAGGAAATAGGTGAGAGGCCAAACAGGTCACGAGTATCTTTTGGAGGTGGGTGGGTCTCAAATGGCAGCAGGTTGATTGAATACCAGCTCCATTACCTACATCCAGAATGAAACTGAGTAGTCTGCTTGCTTTTCTCATCTACAAACATGAACAAGGATATGCCTCAGCTTGGATGGGTGCTACCACATGTGATATAAGGATAGAGGGCTCATTAAGGATAGGGCAAAGGGAAGCACCTCACAAACCCAGAGGCTGTAAAGCTAGGCAGAAAAAGCCTTGACTTGCAAGAGACAGAGGGACATGGAAAGGGGGAGCTGCCACAGTGACTACAACCTTAGAATAGACAGCACTGCCTGATATGTCCAGTGGAAAAGGTGGGGCAAGATTTAGCATTCACACATTAAAAACAAGTGTGGAAACAAAATAGAACTTGGTAGTGACTTATTATCCCTATCCTATATGTGGTGGAGTCAAATATTGCAGACCCTGAAAAGAAACCACTCATGAAAAAAAAAATGAAGAAAAAAATTTTAGACTCATTTCATTTTTTTCTTGATTTTTAAGTGAGTATATTTTCCTTTGTATCTTGTTTATTGTTATTTTAATCTAATTCTTTTAATTTCCCTTTACTCTTTAACAAGATCCTTCATCTGACTTTTATTTCCTCCTTATTTTAGTTTTCTTTATTTTTTGAAGTTTACTTCTTTCATTCTTCCATTTTGCAACCCATCTTTAATAGTATACCATTGTTTTATTAATCTCTATTCATTTAATTCTATGCTATTAATGTGGTATTATTTTATATTATTAATAGTGGATATTTAATAAACATTTACTGTAAAATAGTGTTTGGTTTGTCTTTTTGCTATTGGTTAGGGTGGCACAATGGTAGCTTTTATTGGTTCATATGGTATGCCATTATCCACATTGTCTTTGACTCTATTATTATTGTGGCTATTGTTGCTATTACCATGGTAGCATAGCTGTTCCTATTATCTGTTTTATTTTTTCTTCTGTATGCTAATATCTGGTATGTATTTATGTTACCAATACACTGTAGTCCATTTCAAGAGAACAGGGTGTAGAGACAATTATACAGCATATTTCCCTTTCAAATTTACAGAGATGGTTAGGATCTTGGGCCAGAAGTAAAGGCCTATAGATAGCTACACCCAAAGTGAATCACTGAAAACCAGATACTAACAAGATAGCCAGATTAGCAACAAAATCTTTCACTAAAGCTTGCAAACTGCAGCACATACACACATGAAAAAACAATAGAAACATGAGAACTCAAGGCAAAAACATGCTTCCAAAAAGTCCCAACACACCCAAAGTGGGAAAATCCCATGAGGCATCAACAGGTAGGAAATCAAAAGCCACACAGCTGAATTATGTGAAATGATAAAAACGGAGAAAAAAATAGATAAGGTGCTCAACAAATTCAAAGACAATATAAATAAACAGAGAACAGATTTCATAAATAAAACAATGAGTTTATAGAAGACACTAATAAGAAACTATTTGGGCTAAACAAAATGATACAAAACATAAATGACCAGTTTAGCAAAAAATTAGAGTCCGTGAAAATGCAGTAAAAAGAAATCCAGATAAAAATTCTATTGAAAGTCTGGGCAGCAGAGGTAAGCAACGTGAGAACAGTGTGGGAGAACTAGAAGATAGGGCTGAGGCCATCGACTATGTACTCAGAGATATGTTAAAAACAAGAGAACATGAAAAATGGATCCAAAAGCTGTTAGGTGTTGTAAAGAAGACTAAACTAATATTAATTGGAATTAGGGAAAAATCAGAAAACAATAAAAATGGCATTAAAAACCAGCTTACAGAAATCATAGCAGCAAATGTTCTACATATGGGTAAAGAATTTAATACACAGATCACTGAGGTATATAGAACCAACCCCCTCAAAAAAAGAAAAAAATTTGTCAGTGATACATCATAGTCAAAATGCCAGAAGTCCAGCACATAGAATCATAGAAAGCAGTTAAGAGAAAAGTAATGAATCACTTATAAAGATAAATCCATTAAAATTATAGCAGACTTCTCAACATAAACATTACAGGTCAGGAAAGCCTAGTGAAGCGTTGCAAATGCTAAAAGAATATAACTTCCAACACAGACTGATATATCCTGTAAAACTATCTTTCAAAATTCATGGAGGTATAAGGTATTATCATTACAAAGAGAACTAAGCTAGCACTCCAAATATTTTTCAAGGATATTCTAGAAAGAGAAAATGAAGCCAACAATGCCAGGAAGTCTAGCCTTCTAGAAGAAGATACTGGGCAAGGCGAACAGTTAAACAGAAGGAGGGGGAAATGAATAAACAACAGGAAAATAATACAATGACAGAAATAAGTCAAAAACTTTCAGTAATAACTCTCAATATGAATGTTCTCAATCATCCAATCAAAAGTCAGATTGGCAGAGTAGATCAAAAAACAAAACCTAACTGTATGCTGTATAAAATTAACACATTTAATCCCAACAGAAATTCATAAACTAAAAATCAAAGGATGGAAAGCAATGTCCCATGTAATAGGAGCTCAAAAACACACAGGAGTAGCTATCGTATTTTCAAACAAAGGGAACTTCAAACCAAAACTGATCAGAAGAAGCAACAAAGATCACTATATAATGGATAAAATGAACAATTCAAGAGGAAAAGATAATTATAAACATATATGTACCAAACCCAGCCACATCCAACTTCATAAAACAAAGGCTGCTGCACATAAATGATCAAATAAACATCAAGATAATTATATTGGGGGACCTCAGTACCACAGTCACTTAACAAAGAAATATCAGACTTGATCCACACCTTCAAACAAATGGACTTAATAGATATTTACAGAGTGTTCTACCCAACAACAACAAAATACAAATTCTTTTCAGTAGCACGTGTAACTTTCTCCAATACAAAACAAATACTAGCCCATAACCCATGCTTAAGTAAATGCAAAAGAATCAAAATTATTCCATGCATATTATGAGATCATAGAGTACTAAGAGTAGAAATCAACTGCAAAAGTAACCATAGAAATTATGTAAGCACATAGAAGTTAAACAATACTCTCTTGAATAATCAGTGGGTCACAGAAGAAATCAGACAGTTCCTAGGATCAAACAATAATGCAAGTAGAACATAAGAGAGCATATAGGACAGAATGAAAGTACTTTTCTGAAAGAATGTTATAGTTGTGAATTCCACATCAAAAGAACAGAGCAAGTCCAAATAAATAACCTAATGGTGGACCTCAAGGACTTAAAAAAATAAGAACACTCAAAATCCAAAGCTAGTACAAGGAAGGAAATAAAGATCAGAGCAAAAATTAATGAAATTGAGACTAAAAAATACAAAGTATAAATCAAAAAGCTGACTCTTCAAAACAATAAACAAAATAGAAAAACACTTAGCCAATCTTCTCCAAAAAGAAGGGGAAAAAGACCCAAATCAATGCAATTACAAAGGAAAAAGGCTAAATCACAATGGACACAGCTAAAATCTAGCAGATTATTAGTAAGTACTCTGAGAGACTGTATCCAATAAATTAAAGAATGGACAGAGACCTAGATACATATGAATTACCAAAATTGAATCCAGAAGATAAAATTCCCTGATAATCCAATAACAGGCAGTGAAATTGAGACAGTAATAAAAAAAATTTGCCAACTAAGAAAATCACAGCACCCAATGGATTCAATATTCAATTTTACAAGAACTTCAGTGAAGATATACTGTTAATATGCCTCAAACCCTATAAGGAAATTGAAAGGGAAGGAATACTCCCAAAAGCATTCCTGGAAGTTAGCATTAAACAGATTCCAAAACAAGACATGGATGCAACTAAAAAAGAGAACTATATGTGAGCCAATCTCTTTATGAACAAAAACTCAAAAATCCTCAACAAGATACTGAAAACAGAATGTAACGAATCATCAAACAGATGATGCATTATGACCAGGCAGGCTTCATCACAGGGATGCAGCGATGGTTCAACATATGCAAATCAAAAAATGCAATATATCACGTAAATAGAAGTACGAACAAAAATCATATGATCATCTCAAGAGCCAAGTTATTTGCAAAATCCAAAACATTCATGATAAAATCCCTGAAGAAAATATGCATAAAATAACCTTACCACAAACTGATAAAAGCCATTTATGACAAACCTACTGCCAATACCATATTAAATACGAAAGAGCTGAAAACGTTCCCTCTAAGGTCAGGAACAAGATAAGCATGTCCACTGTCACCACTCCTATTCAGTATAGTACTCTAAACATTAGCCAGACCAATCAGGCAAGAAAAATAAAGGGATACATACAGGAAAGGAAGAGGTCAAATTATTCTTATTTATAATGATAGGATACTTTATAGAGCAGACCCAAAAAAATTGCAACAACTCCTAGAATAACCAAATTCAGCAAAGTACTACGATACAAAATCAGCACAAAAAAATGAATAGAATTCCTGTACATCAATAATGAACTCATCAAGAAAGAAATTAGGAAAAAAAATTCACAATAGCATCAAGAAAAATTAAATACTTAGAAATTAACCTAACCAAGGAAGTGAAAGACCTTTATAAAGAAAACTACAGTACTATGAAAAAGATCGAAGAAGATATCAGAAAATAGAATATATCCCCTGTTCCTGGATAGGCAGAATCAATATGGTTAAAATGGGCATAGTTCCAAAATGATTAATGCAATCCCAATCAAAATACCAACAGCAGTTCTCACAGAACTACAGAAAACAATCCTAAAGTTCATATGAAACCAGAATAGACACAGGATAGCAAAAGGAATCCTGGGTAGCAAGAGAAAAGTGGCAGGCCTCACAATCCCAGATTTCAAGTTCTATTACAAAACTACAGTGATAAAAACAGCACTGTCCTGGCACAAAAACAGACATGTGGGTCCATGAAACAAAACAGAGGCCGTAAAAACAACCCCAGACACATCCAACTCGTTGATCTTTGACAAAGGGGCCAAAAGTCTATGTTGGAAGGAAAGACAGCCTCTATAGCAAATGCTGCTTCAAGATGACTCAAGCAAGACCCATATCTCTCACTGTACACTACACTAAAATAAAAATGGATCAAAGCCTTACCTATTAAAAGAGAAACACTTAACCCTGTAGAAGATTTTTTTTTAAGTGAAATTCTTGAAGTAAATAATGGGCAAGGACAAGTAATGAAACAAGGTCTTTCTGACAGAACCCCAATGGTACAACAAGTAACATTTAGAATGAACAAATGGTATCATATCAAATTAAAAAGCTTTTGGATAGCAAAAGAAACAACTAAGAAGACTGACAAAACAACATACTGAATGGGAAAAGAATTTTGACAGCAACACCTCAGACAGAGGACTAATATCTAGAATATAAAAATAACTCAAAAAATTAGACCCTCCAAAATAAAAGTCTGATCAAATATTGAGAAATGGATAAATAGACACTTCTATGATGAAGTACCAATGGCCAATAAACACATAACAAATTTTGAGATCTCTGGGCATTAGACAAAAGCAAATTAAAACAACACAGAGATTCTATCTTACTCCAGAAAACATGGCTATCATCAAAAAAGCAAATAATAAATACCGGTGAGGCTGCAGAAGAAAAGGAACACTTTTACATTGTTGGTGGGAATGTAAATTAGTATAACTACATGGATGTCACCATGGAGAATCCTCAAAAAACTAACAATAGAAATTACATATAACCCAGATATTCCCCTTGTAAATATTTTCCCAAAAGATTTAAACACATGGTATTACAGGGATAAATGCATATCCATGTTTATAATAGTCACAACTCATAACAGCTGTATTTTAGAATAGCCTACATGTCCATCAACAGATGAAAGGATAAATAAAATGTGGTATTTATACACAATGGAGTATTTCTCTGCCATAAAATAAGATAAATTTGAGTCATTTGTAGGAAAATGGAAGCACATTGAAACTATAATGTTAAGTAAATTAGGTCAGATGCAGAATCTTAATCATCTCATGGTCTTTTATATGAGAAACCAAAATGTAAATAAAAATTAAAGAGTAAAATAAAAAAGTAGATAGAAAACAGAGAGATAAGACTTTCACAAAAGAGAAGGGGATCAAGAGATGGAGAAAGTGGAGGGGAAGGGGATGAAAACAGAATTATGATGTGTTATGTACTTGTACAAACTCTTCATGATGAATGTTATCCTATGTACTCCAAACATATACTAATAAAATATATAAAAAGGAATAAAATTAAAGAATTACCTTTTGTGAATTCTTTAGGAAGTTTAAAAATGGCACATTTGTAAGACATCTATATATGCATATATTTGTTTGCTAACTATTCAGAAGAAAAATACAAATGGAAAAACATATTCATTACCTTTCCAAATGATCCTTGACCAAGAACTTTGAGCAGTTCAAACTGTGCAGGATCTGCTTTCTCATATCCTTCCTTAACATGATGAGTAATAGGAATTTCTTTAAATATACCTTCATCCTGTAAAAAATAAATCCAAACAATATTCAAATCTAGTTTCAGTATCATGATTTCCAACTCCCTCAATCTAGCATAGAGATGTTTTTAGGCTAATAATATTCCGATTTCTCTGTTTTTTAACTTAACATGTAGATACACCACCACCACTACCTTTCCTACCATATTATTTCATGTCAAGGGAGGCATGTAAAATGAAATCTGTATTTTAGCTTTCCAATAAGGTAGCAATAAAATGCAAGTGTAAACAACTGTGTCAAGACCTTCACTAGAGTTTGACTTAAGAGGTAGAGGCAGAGAAAGACGAGTTAAATAAACCTTGTAGGGAATGGCAAAAAATATAAACTTCAAGAGCTCTTTCAAACAGTATTTGACTATACGCTTTTAAATATTTAAATGTCCAATTAGTCACATCAATGCAAACGAAACTGGCAAAGACAAATAAAATTTTCAGAGCCCAAACAAGTTTTTACGTCGTGACCCTAATTTTATTGAAATTTTAAATGTAAATCATATGCAAGATTTCCGACTAACTGGGTCATCCATAAAGGAAGCCACCCAGGAAGTGTTTCTGCCTCTTGATACAGTCTCAGCTGCGATGACTAATTGTGATTCTACTCACTAAAGACAGCATAGTAGCAATTACAAATGCACCACATATCACAAAATTACAGGGGTAGAAAGGATATCTAATCCAATCTTCTCACTATATATGGAACAAAACTGAGACAATTTGTTTATATGAGTTCTTAATCACAAAGTCTACAAGTCTTTGCAGCTTCCATTATACCATATTAATTCTTGTCTGAGAGTAAGAATGTTCTTGATCTAAATTGGTCAAGATTCATCCTAACTGATTTACTTTTCAATTAATTGATTAATCAATGGTGGTTGTGGACAAATTGGACAAGTGTATGGTCTCAAATTAGACAGACTTCATAGCAGCTAAAATAACTTCCACATCATATAGATAATCAGCCATTCACTTTCTCAAGAGAGTTATATTGGCAGAGGAATTGTAGTTTTGGATATTATGACCCACTACTTAAATAGAAAAGAATAATTATCAACTCTAAAAATACATCAATGGGTGTTTCTTACGTATCAAAATAGGATTTCACCAGATTCTTTTAAAAACTCAGTGATTTATAAGTATGTTTCTAAAAAATAAAATTTATTGTACGTGAACTTCCCTAAATGAAATGGGCTTAAGAGTATTTTTTCTTGGGCCGGGGATTTAGCTCAGACCCGAGTTCGATCCTCAGCACCAAAAAAAAAAAAAAGAATATTTTTTCTTTTTTTTTTCAGTGCTGGAGATTAAATGCAGTGCTAGGCAAGCATTTTACCACTGAGCACTAAAATCATGTACTTTTTAAATGCAAAGATAAATCAGATATTCTGGTCATGTGCCTGTAATCCCAACATTGGAGAAGCTGCAGCAGGAGGGTCATTTGAGCTGGATAGTTCATGAATAGCAAGATAGTGAGCCAAAAAAAAATGCATACATATATGCATTACAGCTGAAATTTTTGGATTCTATTAAAATTTGGCATATTTGTAAGTATTGTTGGAATATATGTATCCCCCCCAAAAAATATATTGTATACTCTAATTGATATTATGGTTATCTGAGTTTTCATCTATGTATATTAAGAATAATTACTCGTTCTGAAGAGCATTGAAAGAACACTAGAAAAAGGATCAATAGACTTTAAGTTTTGTTCCTACATCTGCCATGCTAATGTTAGCAGCCTTGGCCAAACTGCAAATGATGCTGTACTTCACTTTTCTCACATAGCTACGGGGATTTGTTAGGAGGGCTTTTCAGGTCCCCTACAGTCTTGTGACCTATATTGAATACAATACAAGAACTTTATGGTTAAGAAGGCAATTCAGGTCCCTGGCATTTTTAAGATCATCACTATGAGCATGAATGATAATGACATCAGTTTTTTTTTAAGAGTTCAGATTTAGGAAACAACTGTAATCTAATTAGTTTCACCGGACCAAGGCAAGTCTTCCAAATGAAAATGCTTGTCCAAAGACTCTTCTTCCTTTTATTAAAATCCACACATGCCTATGCTTTAGAATGCAATATGTCTTTCAGTTTTCAGCAACAGTAACCTAAAAATCTCCTAACAAGAAAATCTACGAGATGAAAAAGACCTCTTTGCCCAGCAGACAGCCACCTTACTAGAGGGAATGCGGAAGGCCCCTACTAGTCAGGGATGTCTGCTACATCATACAGTATCATTCTACTGTATCTTATTGTTTTGTCTTTCTTTTCCACTGGGCTATGAGCTTCCTCAATGCAGATATTACCACATTCGGTTATGTGTTCCTAAACACTCAGCATAATAATCATTTGATTGTATAGGAGCAGAAAGGCAAAGCAATCCTCATAATTTTATAAAAAATAAAAGGAAGAAAAATATACTTTTAAAAAGAAAAATAACCTTTAAAAATACATACATAACAGAGACATGACTGGGGGTATCACAATCCCCAACTTGAAACTATACTACAAATCTACTGTGATAAAAATAGCATGGTACTGGCAAAGAAACGGACCTGAGGATAAATGGAATAGATTAGAAGATGCAGAAACAACTCCAAACATACTCAGCCACCTCATAGTTGACAAAGGAGTCAACGACCCTCACTGGAGGAAAGGTAGCCTATTTAATAAAGGGTGTTGGAAAAACTGGATTTCAACCTGCCAAAGATTAAAACTAGACCCATATCTATCACTATGCACTAAATGAAGATCAAAGTGGATTAAAGATCTAAATATTAAGACCGAAACACTAAACTTGCTGGAAGATAAGTTAGGTAGAACTCTTGAAGACATTGGCATAGGAAAAGACTTAATGAACAAAACCTCAGTATCACGGGAACTAGCACAAAGAATCAACAACTGGGATCTCATCTTATTAAAAAGCTTCTGCACTGCAAGAGAAACCACCACCAGAGATAGGAGACAACCTACAATGTGGGGAAAAAATTTTAGCAGCTGCACCTCAGACAAAGGACTACTCTCTAGAATATATAAAGAACTGAAAAAATCAGACCCCCCAAATTTAAAGACCCAATTCAAAAATGGGCATCTGAAAGGAACATACATTTTTCAGACAAAGAAGTAAAAGCAGCAAATAAGCAAATGAAAAAAATGTTCAACATCACTGGTCATTCAAGAGATGCAGATGAAAACAACACTGAGATTCCACCTCACTCCACAAAGAATGGCTGCTATCAAGAAATCAACCAATAACAAATGCTGGCGGTGGTGTGGGGAGAAAGGAACTCTTCTCCATTGTTGGTGGGAGTGTAGACTGGTGCAACCACTGTGGAAATCAGTATGGAGTACCTAAAAGAACTAGGGCTAGAGGTCCCATTTGACCCAGCTATTCCTCTGCTGGGTATCTTCCCAAAAGAATTAAAACAATCATACCACAGAGATATATGTGCACCCATGTTCATAGAGGCACAGTTTGTAATAGCTAAAAGCTTGGAAACAGCCCAAGTGCCCATCAACTGGCAACTGAATAAAGAAGGTGTGCTTTTTTTTTTTATAAAATGTAGTACTACTCAGTCATAAAGAATGAGAAACTAGAGAAATTTATAACTAAATGGATGCATATTGAGGCTATACTCTTAAGTGAAATAGGACACACGTGTAAATGCCGAATAGTTTCTCCAGTGTGAGAAACTGAAAGTGTAAATAAGGATTAAAATGTTTAAAATGAATAACTGATAATCTGTAATAGGAAGAAAAGGTCCAAAGGGGTAGAGGAAGTGGGAGGGGAAGGAGAAAGGAAAGAAGGGAATGGAAAAATTATGAGAAAAGAAAAAAATGGAAACAAAGTCAATATAAATAGGGAAGTGTGGAGGGGGTGAAGGGTGCACAGGTAATGGGGAAAAAATAAGAACCAAGATAAATAATGAACAGTACAAGCACCCAATGATAAATGTAAACATATTGTATCCCTAAAATGTGCCTATAAAAGAATTTAAGCAAAAAGAAATACATACATAAAGGTAACTACATGAGATAATGAATATAGTAATTTACTTAAATAATCACTTCACCATTTATATCAAATCATGTTGTGCCCTTTACATACAATAAAAAAAGTTTGTTAATGGTAAACTTAACCAATAAAAAAGATCAAAATTATTTTCAGGACCTTTTCATAACAATATAATTTATATCCAGAATTTTTCAGGGGTAGGTAAAATATCACCTTTAGTAAGTAATTGTTGATATTCAGAAAACCTATGAAGACTCAACTATAACCAAACTGGTATGCTCTAATTCTATTACCATTGATCATTTGTTTAAATTCTGGTAGTCAGAAATTCTATAACCCTAGATAAACATTGATAAAGTACTAAATAAAAGAAATTGTAAAATACCCTATGGCTCCATTCTTTTGGTAGCTGATTTATTTAGGGGGAAGAAATCATCTGTTAATCAGAACAAGAAAGAGATGAGAGCAACCTACTGGTAATGTACCTAATTATAAAATTTTCATAAGATTGTGGAACCAACTTTCATAAAACAAGTCAAAACGAAGAAAGATTTTTAAAGACTAAATTTGTTGGGTTTTATGTAAGAAGACAAAATCCATCTCTTCAAACATTCACTTTATTTGAGGGTAGATATACCAGTTTAGTATAAAAAGATAACCCTGAAATTGTTTACTCTACTTACAAGAAACAGCTTGTTTCCTTTACTATCAAATATTAATAATACCTACTCCATTTATTTCAGATCTCAGCTACAAGAGGAAAAATTAAGAACTTTGAAAACTATAAGCCATCAAAAAATTTACATTAAGGAACTTATTTATTTAATTCATCTTTGTATACTCCATCATGCTGCATACATCCACCTTATAGTTCCAGTGCCAAAATTTTTAGTTGAACGGTAATTGGCCATCTGAAAGTTTTACATATTTGTTCCAAAATTCCAAAGTTTTACAAGGGTTCCAAAATTTAAAGAAAGGGAAATGAATAGAAAGCAGAAATAAGGCACTAGCATTGTAAGGGAAGAAAAATATTGAAGTGCAGCTAAGTTACAATGTCCACCAAACTGGAAAGTTAAAGGAAGGAAAAACAATTCACCATACAGTAAATTAGAGGAAAGATCAATAGGAAGTATGGAGAAGTTCAAATACTTCTCCAAATTACAAATTTCATTGGTTTAAATATATCTTACTATACACACTAATTGGTTTCGCTTATGCTACTAGTTTATCTTAGTACACTAAAAAGAAAGATTTGTATTACTATGTTTGTTTCTATCTTATAAGAATCATTTTGGTTTATGTCTTCTACTCTGAGTAACTACTTTGATGAAAATAATACATAGTGTAATAACTATTGTTATTTGTTTATTTTTTATTATAAAATATTGTTTAATTTTCATAAAATAAAAAAAATCATACAGAAAGCAGAACAAGTCCCAGTTTGAAATGCTCCCTATTTAATTTTCCATATGAGGTTAATTATGTAAAATGTACTTTTGAAAGACTCTTTAAAAGAATTCGTAAGAGCCATATACTAAGAATGGCTTTCAAAATGAAATGTAGAGATTATGATACCAGAAAATCTGTTTTTATTTATTTTTTAATTAATTTTATTGGCACATTTTAGATACACAATACAGTTACATTCATCATTGAAAATCTGCACATTTACATACTCTCTCTTGGTTCTTATTTTTTCCCCATTCTCCTGCCCTCCATTCAACCCCTCCATCTCTCCCTATTTACAAAGACTTTGTTTCCATTTTTACATTTTCTCATATTGATTGCATTCCCTTCTTTATTTTCCCTTACCCCTCCCACTTCCACTTTACCCCATTTCTTCCTATTTCACATTATCTATTATACATTTTAGTCCTTATTTACACTTTCAGTTTCTCACACTAGAGAAACTATTCAGTATTTACACATGTGCATACTATTTATTTCACTTAAGAGTATCTCATCAATATGCATCCATTTAGCAATAAATGTCTCTTAATTTCTCATTTTTTGTGGGTGAGTAGTACTCCATTTAAAAAAAAAAAACATATTTTCTTGAACCAGTCTCCAGTTGGTGAGCATTTGGGCAGCTTCCAAGTTTTGGCTATCACAAATTATGCTGCTGTGAACATGGGGGCACATATATCACTGTGGTATGATTCTTTTAATTCTTTGGGGAAGATACCCAGAAGGGGAATAGCTGGGTGAAATGGGACTTCCAGTCCTACTTCTTTGAGGTATCTCCATACTGATTTCCACAGTGGTTGCACCAGTCGACACTCCCACCAGCAGTGGAGCAGAGTTCCTCTTTCCCCACAGCCCCACCAGCATTTGTTATTAGTTGATTTCATGATCGCAGCCATTCTTTCTGGAGTGAGGTGGAATCTAAGCATTGTTTTCATTTACATCTCTCGAATGACCACTGATGTTGAACATTTTTTCATAAGTTTATTTGTTATTTCTACTTCTTTGAGAAGTGTCTGGACTTTTCAGATGCCCATGTTTAGGTTGGGTCTTTAAATGTGGGAGGTCTGATTTTTTAAGTTCTTTATAGATTCTACATAGTAGACCTTTGTCTGATGAACAGCAGGTAAAAGTTTTTTCCCAGATTGTGGGTTGTCTCTTCACACTGTTGGTGGTTTCACTTGCAGTGAAGAAGATTTTTAATAGGAAGAGATCCCACTTGTTAATTTTTTGTGCTAGTTCACGGGCAACTGAGGTTTTGTTCATAAAATCTCTTCCTATACCAATGTCTTCAAGAGTTCTACCTAAACTTTGTTCCAGCCAGTTTAGCATTTCACTTTTAATATTTAGATCTTTAATCCATTTTGATTTTAGTTTAGTGCATGGAGAGAGATTTAGGTCTAGTTCTAATCTTTAGCAAGTTGAAACCCAATTTTTCCAGCACCATTTATTGAAGAGGCTATCTTTCCTCCAGTGAAGGTGTTTGGGTTCTTTGCTGAAGATGAGGTGGCTGAGTGTGTCTGGGGTTGTTTCTGCATCTTCTAATCTGTTCCCCTGGTGCTCAGGTCTGTTTCTTTGCCAGTACCATGCTGTTTTTATCACAGTAGCTTTGTAGTATAGTTTCAAGTTGAGGATTGTGATACCCCCTGCCATGTCTCTGTTGTCTAGAAATACTTTTGCTATTCTAGGTCTCTTCTTGTTCCAAATAAATTTTTGGATTGTTTTTTCAAGGTCTGTGAAGTAAGCTGCTGGAATTTCAAGTGGAATTGCATTGAATCTATATAGCAGTTTTGGAAGTATGGCTATTTTCACTATGTTGATTCTTCCTACCCAGGAGCAAGGGATGTGTTTCCATTTTCTAATACTATCTTCAATCTCTATTTCAGAGTGCAATAATTTTCAGAGAAGAGGTCTTTGATTTCTTTTGTTAGGTTGATTCCTAGGTTTTTCAATTCTTTAGATGCTATGGTGAAAGGAATTGTTTACCCTATTTCTCTCTCAGTGAGTCTGTTGTTCAAGTACAGGAAAGGTATTGATTTTTGTGTGTTGACCTTGTGTCCAGGTACTTTACTGAATTTGGTTATTAAGTCTGGAAGACTTTTGGTGGAGTTCTTGGGGTCTTTCATATACAGTATCATGTCATTTGCAAATAATGACAATTTGACTTCTTCCTTTCCTGTCTTTATTCCTTTTATTTCTTTATCTTGTCTAATTTCTGTAGCTAATGTTTCCAAAATTATATTGAACAGGAAAGGTGATAGTGGAACTCCCTGTCTTGTTCCTGATTTTCTTGTGAAGGATTTCAGTTTTTGACCATTTATTATGATATGAGATGTTGGGTTTTCATAATGGCATTTTTATTTTGAATGTACATCTTCAGTTGTATGTAACAGTTACATGTCTGGCTAATAAAAATTTAACTCAATTTAGAGACTACATTGCTGACCCTATACTATTAGAATCTCAAAAGTGTTTAATTGTAAACTGAATCTTCTTTAAAATTTACAAGATAATGGTAACAATAAACATATGTATTTAATCTTACAGAATAGCTTCATAAGGTAAATATAAATGGATCATAAGCTACCAAATTTAAGTTGGCTTTTATATTCACAACATATAAGAAATTAACTTATGTTAGCCATCTACCAAAGAAGATGATAACATATTTTTCCTAAACTTGACATTGTTAGAAGTAGGGGACTAGATGATTTTTGTATCAGATATCTTTTATGAGCAATGTGTTACTTAATTCTTACCAAATGGGAAGATTTTCTAGAAAAATAGAAAATCCCTCATGAACAATATAGACATATTAAAATTACACCTACTATATATTCCATCTTTGCTGATTATATGCTAGATATTTATGGAGTGTGAGAAATATTTTATTAAACTTTCCTTGTTTTACATGAAGAAAAGAGATGAAATTACCATGCAAATTTAAAGGAATAATAGTTTAAATGAAATTGCTTAGTTATCCAAATGAGTCAATTAAAAATAAACTAACATCAAAACACATACATTTTTCAGGTCAGAGGATTTAACCTAGGTCCTTAGGAATGCAAATACATGCTCGACCACTGACCTATACCCCTAAATTTAAAGTTCACATTTAAAGAACACTGTTTAAAGACTCTGTGTATCACAGAGCAGTCTCTACAATCCTACATTATTTTAAAACAACAAAAGTCAACAACATCATACAACTATCAGCATCATATTAGTATCAACAACCACAACCAAGAAATTCTATGTATGAAAATATTTCTTAAAAGTAATAAATTTATATGGTTAGTGTTCCTTATCATTCATATAGATTTATTATACAAATTAAGTACCTTAACCATCACAAAAAAAGTACATGGTGTCAAGGAGAGACCACAAGTCAAATCCCTGACACTGATTAGAGTTCCTTATTCTCAAAAACTTCAGAAATCACCTTCTACTCATTGAAATTGACTGTACATGATAAATAAATATTAGCATCTAGTTCTGCACATTTTGAGTTGTTCCACTAAAAACTGTACTTCATGACTAATTTTTTATTAAAATTAAGTAAATATATGACACTCACTCTATGTGTAAGTCTATGTATATTGTAGAGATAAGTGAGGCATATAAGACTCCAACTACCCTTGATCAAAAAATATCTACACATAGGCATATAATAGTTAAGATTCCAGAAACCCAACAGAAAAACAACATTCTACAAACAGTTATAGAAAAGAAACAAATCACATAAAAAGGAAAGCCCATCAGAATCACAGCAGACTTTTCAACACAAATCATCAAGGCAAGAAGAGCTTGGAGTGATGTATTTCAAGCTCTAAAGGAAAACAGCCTCCAAACCAGATTGATGTACCCTTCAAAACTATCTCTCAAATTTGATGGAGAAATAAGATACTTTCATGACAAAGAGCACCTTAGGAGCTTCATGAATACCAAACCAGCACT
>NW_004624852.1:4327272-4340618 GCF_000247695.1 Heterocephalus glaber | reverse complement strand
CAAGATCCAACAATAGGCTGCATACAAGAAACACACTTAATTCAAAAAGAAACTCATAGACTGAAAGTTAAAGGGTGGAAAACAATACCCCATGTGACAGGAACCCAAAAAAAAGCAGGAGTAGGTATTCTCTTTGCAGATCAAGTGGATTTCACACCAACACTGATCAAGAGACACAAAGAAGGACACTACATCCTTGTAAAGGGAGCAATCCAACAGAAAGAGATGACAATCATAAATATATATGCACCAAACACTAGGAAACCCAACTATATAAAACAAATATTAAAAGAAAGGAAAAATCAAATAAGCACTAATACAATAGTAGTGGGGGAACTCAATACCGCACTGTCACAAAAGGATGGATCAACTAGACAAAAAACAAGCAATGAAATATTGAAACTTAAACTCTTGAACAAATGAACTTAACATGTTTACAGAGTGTTCCACCTCACAAAATCAGAATACACATTCTTTTCAGCTGCACATAGGTCGATCTCCAAAACAGACCATATACTGGCTCATAGAACATCTTTAAGTGCAGAGGAAATGAACTTATCCCTTGTATATTATCAGAACATAGTGCAATGAAATTCAAGATCGATACCAAAAGAAATCACACAAATTTCATAAACACATGGAAATTGAACAACCCACATCCGAATAAGCAATGGGTCACAGAGGAAATTAAAGAAGAAATCAGACAATTCCTTCAATTGAATGACAATGACAATACAACATATCGGAATCTATGGGACACAATGAAAGCAGTCTTACGAGGGAAATTCACAGCAGTGAATGCTCACACTAGGAAAACAGAGCGATCCTAATTAAACAACCTGACGCTGAACCTCAGGCGGCCACAAAAAGAACAGCAAGACAAACCCAAAGTTCATACAAGGGAGGAAATTATAAAAATCACAGCAGAAATCAATACAATGGAGACTAAGAGAACGATACAAAAAACAATGAAAGCTAGAGTTGGTTCTTCAAAAGAATGAAAAAATTGACAAACCCTTAGCCAACCTTATAAGAAAAAAGGAAAGAAAAGGCCCATATGGATGCAATTAGGAATGAAAAGGATGAAATTACAATGGATCCAGCAGAAATCCAGAGGATCATCAATACCTACTTAGAGAACCTATACACCAATAAGGTGGAAAACACAGGAGAAATGGACAGATTCCTAGATTTGTATGAATTACCAAAGTTGAACGAAGAAGACTGAAAAACTCTAAAAAACCAAATATCAACCAATGAAATTGAAAACATCATTAAAAACTTACAACTAAAAAAAGCCCAGGTCCTCATGGCTTCACTACTGAATTCTACAAGACATTTAGAGAAGAAATTCTGACACTACTGTTTAAACTCCTCAATGAATTTGAAAGGGAAACAATACTCCTGAATTCATTCCTGGAAGTAAGCATCACCTTGATCCTCAAAGCAGAGAAAGACCAAAACAAAAAAGAGAGCTATAGGCCAATCCCACTAACGAACATAGAAGCTAAAATCCTTAATAAGATACTGGCAAATAGAATGCAGAAGATCATCAAGAAGACCATACACCCTGACCAAGTGGGATTCATCCCAGGGATGCAGAGATGGTTCAACATACGCAAATCAATCAGTGTAATACACTGCATCAGTAGAGCCAAGGACAAAAATCAAATGATCATATGAATAGATGCACAAAAAGCATTCGACAAAATCCAATACACATTTATGATAAAAACCCTACAAAAAATTGGAATAGAGGGCCGGGGATTTAGCTCAGTGGTTCTGGCACCTGCTGCACAAGCACAAGGTCCCGAGTTTGATCCCCGGTACCAAAAACAAACAAACAAAACAACAACAACAACAAAATAAATCGGAATAGACAGTCTCTACCGCAATCCAATAAGAGTCATCTATGAAAAACCAGGAGCCAATATCATACTAAATGGTCAAAAACTGAAATCCTTTGCACTAAAATCAGGAACAAGACAAGGATGTCCACTATCACCACTCCTGTTCAACACAGTTTTGAAAACATTAGCCAGAGCAATTACACAAGAGAAAGAAATAAAAGGAATATAGATAGGAAATGAAGAAGTCAAACTGTCATTATTTGCAGATGACATGATACTGTATATAGAAGACCCCAAGAACCCCACCAAAAGCCTTCTAGATAAAATAACCAAATTCAGTAAAGTACCTGGATACAAAGTCAACACACAAAAATCAATAGCTTTACTCTATGCAAACAACAGACTCACTGAGAGAAATACGGTAAACAATTCCTTTCACAATAGCATCCAAAAAACTGAAATACCTAAGAATCAACATAACAAAAGAAATCAAAAACCTCTTCTCTGAAAACTATGGCACTCTGAAAAGAGATTGAAGATGTTATCAGAAAATGGAAAGACATCCCTTGCTCCTGGGTAGGAAGAATCAGCATAGTGAAAATGGCCATACTTCCAAAACTGCCATATAGAATTGATGAAATCCCAATTGAAATCTCAGCAGCACAATTCAAGGACCTTGAGAAAACAATCCAAAAATTAATTTGGAAGAAGAGACCTAGAATAGCAAAAGCAATTCTAGGCAACAGAGACATGGCAGGGGGTATCACAATCCCCAACTTGAAACTATATTACAAAGCTACTGTGATAAAAACAGCATGGTACTGGCAAAGAAACAGACCTGAGGACCAGTGGAACAGATTAGAAGATGCAGAAACAAAGCCAGACACACTCAGCCACCTCATCTTTGAAAAAGGTCCCAAACACCCTCACTGGAGGAAAGATAGCCTCTTTAATAAGTGGTGCTGGGAAATTGGGTTTCAACTTGCCAAAGATTAAAACTAGACATATATCTCTCACCATGCACAAAGCTAAAATCAACATGGATTAAAGATCTAAATATTAAAATAGAAATGCTGAACTGGCTGGAACAGAGGTTTGGTAGAACTCTTGAAGATGTTGGTGGAGGAAAATGTTTTATGAACAAAACCTCAGTTTCCCGTGAACTAGCACAATCAACAACTGGGATCTCTTCCTATTAAAAAGCTTCTGTCCAGCAAGAGAAACCACCAAGAGTGTGAAGAGACAACCCAGAGTCTGGGAAAAAATTTTTGCCTGCTGTTTCTCAGACAAAGGTCTACTACCTGGAATTCATAAAGAATTTAAAAAGATCAGACCTCCCACATTTAAAGACCCAACCCAAAAATGGGCATCTGAAATCTACAGACATTTCTCAAAGAAGAAGAAATAGCAAATAAACATATGAAAAAGTGTTCAACATCACTGTTCATTCATGAGATGTAAATGAAAACAATGCTGAGATTCTACCTCACCCCAGAAAGATTGGCTGCTATCATGAAATCAAGTAATAACAAATGCTGGTTGGGCTGTGGGGAAAGAGGAACACTGCTCCACTGCTGGTGGGAGTATAGACTGGTGCAACCACTGTGAAAATCAGTATGGAGATACCTCAAAGAACTAGGACTGGAAGTCCCATTTGACCCAGCTATTCCCCTGCTGGGGATCTTCCCAAAAGAATTAAAAGAATCATACCACAGTGATATATGTGCCTCCATGATCACAGCAGCATAATTTGTGATAGCCAAAACTTGGAACTAGCCCAATGGCCCATCAACTGGATAATGGATCAAGAAAATATGTTTTTCTTCTTAATGGAGTACTACTCAACCATAAAAAATGAGAAATTAGAAACATTTATTGTTAAATGGATGCATATTGAGGCCATACTCTTAAGTGAAATAAATAGGACACACATGTGCAAGTACCAAACAGTTTCTCTAGTGTGAGAAACTGAAAGTGTAAATAAGGACTAAAAGGTATAAAAGCAATGTGAAATAGGAAGAAAAGGGGCAAAGGGGAAGAGGCAGTGGGAGGGGTAGGGGAAAGGAAAGAAGGGAATGGAATTAATATGAGAAAATGTAAAAATGGAAACAAAGTGTTTGTAAATATGGAGGGATGGAGTCGTTGTAGGGTGGTAGGGAAAGAGGGAAAAATAACAACCAAGAGAGATTATGTAAAGGTGCAAATTTCCAGCGATGAAGGTCATTATATTGTATTCCTAAAATGTACCAATAAAATTACTTTTAAGAAATAAAATAAGTCTATGTATGTTCAATACACATACACATACACATGCACACATGCATTTGCAGATACACATTTTGTTTCTCCTGTGGTGTGTGGAATAGTGTTTCTTTGTTAATGTACTAATGACAAAATTAGGTCAATATTCCTCACTCTCTTTCATAGTTCTTATAGTCCTTTTATGAACTAAAGACATAAATATACTATGCCTCTTGATCTATATGATCTATAGATAAATCTCTATAGATGGTTTCTACCAAATTTATATTTCATTACACTTGCTATTTCAATGTTACTAATATTGAAAAAATTACAAAAGCTAAAATGACATTATATCTCTCTTTTTGTCAAACTAAACTGTTGTTTCATGGCAACTATCTGCAGAAATAATCACATAAAATATTTGAAAGGAGAACCTTGGACAAACTCTGTTTAAATCTCTCTGATGGGTTCTATGTGAAACACAGTTATGAATAAGTTTCATAAGAAGAAAAAGCCAAGATTGATTTTATTTACTACTAAATGAGAAAATAATGGTTCCTGTACTCTCCTTAATTTCCATTTCTCTGGATCTATATAATATATGGCTAACCTAACAGGTGACACACTGTGTCATAAGCCTTGATTGTACTATTTGCTAATTTTAGCACCTAGTATAAATCACAAATCTCTCCAAATTTCAGTAGAACATTCAATACAAATAAAGGTGTTACAAAGTACTATCTCTGAGGCTCACTGTATATTAAAAAATAAGCTATAACCCTATAAAAGTATTCATGGAAATGAGAACCATAAAATTAAAACATAAATGCAGGTGCCTACATTAGTCAACCCTTTCCTAAAATTTTTAAGAATATTCTCTCATAAGCTAGATATTGTAAAATGAGAGTCTAGCATATTGGCCTTGCATAGAATAACCTAAGAGCTTAAAAGTCTTTAAAACTAGCTAGAAACTTCTGAATTAACTTAGATTTAATCTTTTCTGGAAGCTAGAAAATGGATTTTAAATTATTGCATGCCATATTTATAGTTCATTATTTCCAAGTTAGATTTGTTTCTTCCCCAAAGTTTAAGATAATTTTACTTTTATTAATTGAAAGGATTCTGTATTTAAGTAATATAATTACTCTTATGTTGGTTAAGTCCAAATTTAAACCATTATACCTACAATAGGTTAATCTTATAGCATGTGAATTATATTTAAATTTTTTATTGAAAAATTTTCATGCACAAAAATTTCTGAGAAGAAAATATGTTCTATTCTTTGAACTGCAGTTAATTTATTAATAATTACATCCACTTATTACTTACTTACCTGAATAAGTTCCTTTAGCTGATAGGAGTTTTTCTCCTTTCCCATTAGTGTCTTTTCTTATATGGTAAAAATGATGCTTAATAAATTAACATGCATACTTACAAGGCAGGAATCTGCTTCACCCTCATCCATTGGTTCATCAACCATTTTAAGACCATTTACCTGAAAAATAGTGTTCAAAACTTGAAGTTCAGGAGTATTAAGACAAGAGTAATAACTCAGAAAAATATCCACAGGCATTTCCTTTCACAATCTAACAAGGTCCAAATTACAGAAAAACAAAAGACACAAAGATACTTATAACAGGTCACTATTAATATGGTTCTCAGACTGTTAGTGAGTATCCCTGACTTTTTCAGAACTTCAGGCCTCTCTTTCATGTGGGTCACTTCAAATTTCATGAGATACTATATAGAAAAATAAACTATAAGAGACAGAACCATATGCTCACAGAAACAAAATCATTTAAACACACAAAGCACAACGATATTTATACCTTCTCTCCAACCAATAATTAAAGAAAAAGTAGATATTGAGGACATAGATCAAGGGTCTCTAATCTATAATCTATGGGCCAAATCTGGCCTGCCACCTACTTTGACACAAAATGTTACTGGAACACAGTCACACTCTTTTTTTTTATACTATCTTTGGTTTTTTTCACACTATAAGAGCTGAATTGAACAACTGTGACAGAGATCCTATCCTGCAGGGCAAATACGTATTATTTGGTCATTCAGAGAAAAAGTCTTCCAATCCCTGATCTAAGGTGTTTAAGAAGCATGCAATAAGCAGTCTGGTCTTTAAAAAAAAAACACAAATTTTATCACAGACCATTTGTAAGAGTTCAGAGGGAAAAATGTAAATTAATTAGAGCTATTGATAAAAGCCAAAGTAGAGTAAGCCCACTAAGCCTATCTCTCGCTTAAGTATAAACTAAAAATGCTAGGCAGAATGTAAAAAGAAACTACCTACGGATTCTAGCAACTAACAGGACCTAGTAGGAGAGAGCACACCATCTGAAAAAAAATTTAAAACTCCAACAAGTTTCCTAAGTTTATTTTCTACCTTATACTCTAAATTTGACCCAAGGAGAGGCTGAGACTTATATACTCTAGGCATGAACAAAAATACCCAGAAAAATCCCACTCTGTGGACACTGTATCAGAAAAAGATGCACTTTTGAGTTGGTGTACATAGGAGAACCTTGGTTTTCTAAACTTCGACTTTCTCTTTTTCAACTATCAGCATTACTCTAAGGCAAGCATCAAATCAAGAGAAAATCTACCTATCTGGCCTAAGAAAGCAAGAAAAGAGACTCTCATGATTTAAAAAAAAAAAGTGTGGGGATAATATCAGTTAATTTTTTTTTCACTTTCAATTTTACTCCAAAGGCAGCCTCAATGGTACAGGGCTACGTGACAGCATGAAAGACTAAGTCTTTGAGAGAAATGAGAAACTTACCGCCCCCCCCAAAAATCAAAAAGAGCCTATTGGAACTGGATAATTTGGAAAAAATCACAGGACATAATTTGAGAAAGAGATCCCCTAATTCTGTGTATGAAGCAATACAAGTTTTGGTCTCAACAGCAAATGCATATATAGGGAATATAGACAAAGAAGAATAACAAAGATGTTGAGAAATGAATTTAGCATCAACCACTGCTCAAGTCTCAGACTATTCACTTTATTACCAAGTGTACAGAGCAGCAAATGTAGAGTACTGACACAAATCCTCTGAAAATCAATGTTAGGCCAATTATACAGAAAGATAACTTGGAAGTCTGAATCAAACAAGATAGATTGCTTACTAAAACAAAAAAAAAAAATTCAATGGTATCAATTCCATGATAGCTCTAATGTTCAAATAAATGTCAAGGATTTTAAAAAAACTACCACAACTATGCTTTTTTGGATAAAAATAAACACACATGAATGGAATGATAAGCTTTCAGCACAGAAATAGAAACTATAAAAAGAATCAGACATAATCTAAAACTAAAAATCATAATAAATTAAGTTTTTAAAAATACTGAATAGGCTCAATAAAAGAATACAGATGGAAGAGGAAATAGTAAACTTGACAATAGAGAGTAAAAATCATCCAATATAAAGAGAATGAAAATGATTGAAAACAAACTACTATACAATCTAGGAATCCCACCATTGGTCATAAAAGAAGTGATCAAAATATATGGTGAATATTTAAATTGAAAAAAATTTCTTACAGTGAAAGACACATTGTCATTAATTCCCTTCAAAATTCTCTCATTTTGAACCCATCCTATGGTTCTTTTCATTTTTTTGAAACAGTTCTTAAAATCCTCTTCTATGCATGTCTATAAGATGTGATAAAAAAATGTGGTGAATGCTGCTCCTGAGTGACATCCAAATGGAAGGTAGGCTTGTAAAAAATTACAGTGTGTTTTATCCACCTTATTCAACAGATCTGGCACCATATGAATTTGGGATGCTTCACAGAGTCAAAATGGCTGTGAAAGGTAAATATTTTGAGTAAATTCAAGACTTTGAGGCAGCCCAGGTTTGCACTACTAAAGACACTCAAGAAAGAGGATTTACACAAGAATTGCTTCAGAAAGCATCAAGAATAATGGGATAAATGTGTTCAAAGAAAAGGAGAGTATTTGTGAGGGGGATTAATGGCAATGTCTTCTACTGTAATAAACTTTTAAAAAATTTAAACATTTGCCATACTTTATCACAACTCATATCCAAAGGAAATAAAATTGACATGTCAAAAAACACCTACACTCCCATCTTTTATTGATGCACTATTCACAACAGACAGGATATGGAATCAACCTAAGTATCCACCAACAATGAATGAATAAAAAGAAATGTGTTATTTATAGACAATGTTATACTCTTCAACCATAAAGAAAAAAACCAGGAAATCTTATTATCTGTAATATAACTGATGGACTTGGAAGACCATCCAGGGAGATAGGTTATGCATATAAAGAGAAATACCACATGATTCACTCACATGTTTAATCTAAATCTAAAATAATTGATCTCATAGATTTCAAGAGCAGAACAGTGATTACAAGAGTCTGGGGAAAATGGGAAAATGGAGGTGGAGAAGTCAATCAACAGGTATAACGCTATTGCTACATAGGAGAAACAAGTTCTGGTGTTTTATGATATAGCAAGATTGGTATAATTAACAAAGATGTAATATGTATATAAAAATAATTAGAAGAGAAGACTATGAATGTATTTATCATAAATTATAAAGTTTAACATGATAAAAATGCTAATTACCTTGAGTTGATCACTACGCAGTATGTACATGAATCAAAATATCACATCATATTTTATAAAGGCATACAAATATATATCAATCAAAAAGTAAACAGCTTCAGAGATGTGAAATAATATCAGGTGATCTAAAATCCATGTCATTAACTTTTCATTTAAAAAATAGAAGTCTTAATGAAAAGATAAAGAAATAAAGACAATCTTATTCATATGAAATGTTGAGAACAAGGAAATCAATAGAAACAAAGTGGATTAGTGGTTTCTAAGGACTGGGGTATGGAGAGGTGGAGGTAGAGCTAATGAGTACAATATACCTTTTTATGTGATAAAAAGTTGTAAAATTGTGGTGATAGTTGCACATATTTTTAAATATAATAGAAAAATTGGAATTTACATTTTAAATGGGTGAATTACATTTTATGTGACACATCTCAAAGCTGTGTGGGTTGTTAGTTTTGTTTTCTTATTTGCAGAGCTAGAGATCAAGCCCAAGTCCTTGTGCGTAATAGCAAAGTGCTCAACCAATGAAATATATCCCCAATTCCTCAATAAAGTAATTTTTAAAAAGAAACAGTGGTAGAAAGTTTCTCAAATTTGCTGAAAGATAAATTTACAGTATAAAGAAGTACAGTGAACCCAGAGCAAGATAAAACTAAAGAAAAATCAGCCAAAAATGTATGTTAATTAAGTTACTTTAGACCAAAAGAAAATGGGAAACAGCTTCTCAGCTTTTTGGCTAAGATCAAGTGTAGAAAAAAATGGGAGAAAAATTCTTGAGAGAAAAATATTAAATGAAGGAGAACATCAAATTGAATGACTGTACATTCTTCACGAGAAGTGATGGGGGCCAAAACTACTGGAAAAACATTTCCCTAATAAAAGGAAAAATGTTAACACACAAATCTGTGCATTAATGTTTATAACAACTTTATTTATAACTACAGACTATAAACGATCCACATATCTTTCAACTGATGAGTGGATAAACAATAGAATACTACTCATCAGTAGAAAGAAGAGAATTATTGATACTTGTGACAACATGAAAGAATCATAAAGCATTTTGCTAGCTAAAAGACGCCAAACAAAATGCTAAATACTGGATGACTCCATGTACATGACACTAAAAAGGGCAAACTATAGGAAAAAGTCAGATCACTAGTTTCCAGGGGTTAGGAGTGTAGATAGATACTATTACTAAATAATAAAAAATAAACAATTAATGGAAACAAAGTCTATGTAAATAGGGAAGGGGGGGTGAAGGGCGCATAGGTAATGGGGGAAAAAATAAGAACTAAGATACATCATGTTCAGGTACAAACACCCAATGATAAATGTAAATGTATTGTATACCTAAAATGTACCAATTAATATATAAAAAAATAACCAATTAATACATTCAATAATATAGATGAACCTCAAATGCATTCATATAAATGAAAGAAGCTAGACTTTAAAAAACTATATAATGGTTGGTTCCACTTACATAGCATTCTGAAAAAGACAAAAGTAGAAAGGTTAAGAAATTAGTGGTTGACTGGGGTTAGGGTGCACTACAAAGAGGTACACTATAGGACTTGAGGGGGCTAATGGAATTATTTTTTCTTTATTGTGGTGGTCTTTACACAATACTACGCATTTGTCTAGCCTCAGAACCATATATACATACAGCAAATTTTATTGTGTGAAATTTTTAAACCAACTTTATAAAAACTGAATTATCCAATATTTTCATTTCAATGAGCATCTTTCTTCTAAAAATAGCCATGAAACCAAATAAAGTCATCCACAATATTTAGTTTGCTAAAAGAGCCATATTGATCTCTCTGAACCGTATCTCATGTGACCACTCTCCTATTTCAGTTTTTGACTCCTGTGATATCACATTCATTTTATTTTATTACAATTTATCTGATTGCTCTTTTTCTACATCTAGAAACTACTGTAACTCCTCAGCAAAAGCATTAGAGTCACCTTCTTATCTCACTCTACCTTCTTTACCCAGGAATTAATTTACTGATACAACTCACATTTACTCAGAGATTATACTTCTGAGCTCCTGATCCAACTGCTTCTTTGACATTTCCAATTGTTTATCTCACATGTCTCTCAAAATTGATGGATATATAAAGGAATTAGTGGCACTTTCCAAATCTGCTCTTCCTCCAGAGTTCCTCATTTCAATAAATTACACTAGTATATTATCATGTTAACTCAAAAGAAAAAATAAGACTATATACGTTAAAAAAACACTATGATAGATTCATCATTGACATTCAACACCCAATCAACAGTCCACAAACAATAAGACAAAATCTTGATAATAAAATTTTACATTAAATTGACTCTCAGGATTATCCATAGAAAAAAGTTTATACAAAGAAAAACTATTCTCAATAGAAAAGGAAATCTTCTGCTTTCCTCTGTAACCTACTGACTGATATTTCCTATTCATAATATCTTAGGAGTAATTTATCATTAAATTGTGAATCTGAATGAACTAGAAAAGAAATGAATTTGAATGAGTCACAAAGATCACTCTAGCCTGGAAATCAGCCTTTAAAAATACAGTACTACATCCTTCCCACTTCTCCCCACAAGGTACCAACTTTTCAATATATGAATATTTATTCTTATAGACCACCACAATATTCACTGAACTTTCCTAAAAATGAAATAATTTTTATCCATGTGAAAACAAAAATATTTACAGAATTCTATGGAACAATAAGCCTTTCTTTTAAAAATAAAAAAAATTAAATTTGAACACAAAAGCACAAATGTTCACAAAAATTAAGTGCCATATGAAGAAGACACTTCCTACACAAGTTTCTGGAAAGCTGATCAATAATTATAAATACAATTTTTTAAAAATATACAGATACTCTAAAACCCAGACTCTCAACTCAGTGACTACTGAAGAATATTATAAAATTATTTTCATTTAATCAAGAAAGAATTAAATCATTTTGAAGTATTTTTTGGCCACATAGAAATGCAAAACTGAGTTGCTGTACTGACCTGATCACAGAAAATCAAAAGGGTCACTTTAAATATATTATTTCCTTACTACTAGTAACCCCCCCAAAAAAAAGTTCATCAAAGAAAACTGAAATGAGAAAGAAAAATAATTTTCCCCTTTAGATCCTTAGAATTGGAAAAGTGAAATATAGTCATGGAAAAGTGAAATATAAATTCAAATAGTTTCGAAAATCTTACTACTATCTGGCCGTGACTCTATAATATTCCTATTCCTCAGTGTTACATGTATGTATAATGAAAAAAGAGTCCATAGCATGGTGGTGAAAAGTATACTGATGAGTAAGGGGATACATAAATAAGAAAGAACTTAGTAGAAAATAAGAGTAAATATAAGTGAAGATTTAAAATGGTGGATTAGAGAACAGCAGCAAAATACAACCTCTCTAGGACTTGAAATCAAGACACGTGGAAAACAACAACTTGGTAAAGAGGAAAAAAGCTAGATATCCAAGAATCAGGAGAGGGCTGACAAGAAAACTAGAAACTACAGAGAAGCTTGATAAATGGAGCATAATGCAGAGAAAAGAATGATACAGTCTGGAAAACTGACCCCAGCTACTGGGGAAGGAGTCCTATCTCCACTGACACAAGGTGTGCACAGAAAGTACCAGCAGCTCCAGGGAGATACAACAGTCTGGGCTGGCACTACTAGCGCAAAGAAAAGCTCATGGCTACTGTAAACTACAAAAGCAGCATGACATTTTATTCTAAAAGTGACTGCATCGACATAGCAGGTTAGAGATGGAAAAGAAATTCAGTGCAGAGCCTTTCCCATTTGACAGGGTTTAATCAGAAGCCATTTTTGGAAGAGTTAAGGTTTAAGACAGAGCCACAAAACAACCACAAACCAACTATATTTCAGGGTTTCTGATGTCACACTACCACAGGAACTGAGTGGTAGACGGCAACAAGAGAAAGTCACAGAGAGGACAAGGGACAGATATCAACCACCTTGAAAAGTTTAAGCACAGGCTGGGAAGGACATAGGGGTGGCACTCTATGTGGAGAGAAGCCAGGCAAATCATGTATTGCTTTCAGAGGGGCTGGAGCTGAAAGTGCTGGCATTAAGTCCAGAGGTCTACTTGAATCCCTGCCCCTCTGCCTACATCCAGCACAGAACTCAGTGGTCTGTTTGCTTTTTCCAACTACCAATTTGAGCAGGGACAATACTCAACTTGGACAGCAGTCACAGCCTAGGGTGTACTGATAGGGGGTCCTCTGGAGCAGAGGGAGCACCTCACAAACACACAGACCATAAATCTAGGCCAAGAAAGCAGTGACTTGGGGTCCACAAAGAAACACAGAGACTGGGAGCTGACAGAGGGACTACAGCCTTAGGGGGGAACACACTGACCAAACTTATGTGGTGGGAAAGACAGGGTAGGATTCATCAATCATGCACAAAAATGTGAATATACAAATAATAGGTCTTCACAAGACTCACTACCCTCCCTCATATCTGATGGATTCCAATATGGCAGAATCTAGAAAGAAAGCACTCATTCAAAAAGTGGAGGAATTTTTTTAACCTCATTTCTTTTTTTTTTTTTAAAGGTGTTGGGAGTTTGGAGTTTTTCTCCTGTATTTATTTTTCC
>NW_004624852.1:4278369-4319962 GCF_000247695.1 Heterocephalus glaber | reverse complement strand
ATATATAGGAAAAGAAAGGAAACAAAAAGTAATCTTGTGTGGACAATGTATCTAAAAGTGTACCTTGACTGAGTACAATCGTCTTACATGTCTAATATGTTCTTTGGCCTATTAGTCTAGTTTTCAATCTGTATATAGGATTGTTCACTTTAAAAGATCTTATAAGATGGATCTGGTGCTGGAAAACTTAAAGGGGGGTAGAAGGAGGTGGGGAAAGCAAATTGAAATGTGTTATGTACATGTATCAATACCCTACAGTGAATAAAATCATTATGTCCTGCAAACATGTACTAATGAAAGTTAAAAAAAACTAATAATAGGAGGCAAAGAAGGTCTCTATATATTGGTCAAGGGAACAATTCAATAGGAAAATATAATAATTACAGATACATATGCACTGAACACATTTGTACCCAATTTCATGAAACAAATACTGCCACACATAAAAGATCAGATAAACACCAGGACAATTACACTGGCAGATGTCAATATAGCAATATAGTAAAAAGAACAGCTAGATAAAAAAATCAACAAAGAAATTTCAGAGTTGACCCATGCATTCAAACAAATGGACTTAATAGATATCTACAATGTATTAATCAACAACAACACAATACACATTTTCTGCAGCACAAGGAACTTTCTCCAAAATAGACCAAAAACTAGCCCATAAGCATGCTTAAGGAAATACAAAAGAATCAAAATTATCCCTTACATATTATGAGGACATAGTGCAATGAAACTAGAAATCAATGGCAAAATAAACCATAGAAATTATGCAAACATGAAAATTAAGCAATACACTCTTTTTTTTTTTTTTTTTTTTTGGTACCGGGGATCGAACTCGGGTCCTTCTGCTCACACAGCTGGCAGCGAGACCACTGAGCTAAATCCCCGGCCCATACACTCTTAAGTTATCAATAGTTCACAGAAGAAATCAAGGAAGAATTTAGTACCTAGAATCAAATGTACCTACTACATACCAGAAGCTATGATATACAATGAAAGCAGTCCTAAGAGGAAAATTTATAGCTGTGAATGACCACATCAGAAAAATAATGAGCCCAAATATATAACCTAATGATGCACCTCAAAGTTCTAGAAAAATAAGAACAATCCAAATCCAAATCTAGTATTAAGAAGAACATTATAAAGATCAGAGCAGAAATTAATGAAATTGAGACTGGAAAACAAAGAATCAATGAATCAAAGAGATGGATCTTCAAAAGAACAAACAAAACAGACAAACCCTTCACCAGTCTTACAAAAAAGAAATAAAATACCCAATCAATGCAATGAAAAATGAAAACAGAAAAGTACAACAGATACTGCCAAAATCCACAAAATTATTAATATCTACAGTACTTTGATAACCTTTACTTCAATAAATCAAATAATACAGAAGAAATAGATTGATTCATACTTTTGAATTACCAAAACTGAACCAAAATGATACAAAAGTCCTGAATACAGGCCTTGAAATTGAAGCAGCATTAAAAAAACCTAGCAATTAAGCCCTGTTCCTGATGGATTCACTAATGCATTCTATAATAACTCCAGGGAGGACATAACAAGAAAACTCATCAAACTCTTCAATGAAATTGAAAGGGAAGGAGTACTCCCAAAGTTATCCCTGGAAGCTAGAACTACCTTAATTCCAAAACCAGATTAGGACTCAACTAAAAAAGAGAACTACAGGCCAATCATTTTACTAAACATAAACACACACACACACACACACACACACACACACACACACACACACGAACCTCAAGTAACTAGCAAACAGAAAGCAACAAAAAACATTATATATTATGATGAAGTAGGATTTATCCCAGGAATTCAATAAAGATTCAACATTTGCAAATCAATAAATGGAATACCTCACATGAACAGAACCAAGGAAAAAAATCACATGGTCATCTCAAAAGACATAGAAATAGCCTTTGACAAAGGTCTGCCTAGATACCAGCAGCATGGGCATGGAGGCCCCAAGCAGAGGCCCTCTGGGACACCAGCAGTGTGAGGGCATAGGTCCTAGCCAGAGGCCTGCTAGGACACCAGCAGCAGCGGTGCACAGGGCCCATCCAGAAGCCCACCTGGACACCAGCAGCACAGGCTTGCAGGTCCCAGCCAAAGGCCCGCCCTGACACCAGTGACACCAGGACACAGGCCCCAGCCAGAACCCTGCTGGGACACCAGTGCAGCAAAGGAATCCATAAGGCCATCATTATGAACCTAGGAAGACGGTACAGTGGTGTGCAACACAGAGAGGGCCTCTCTGAGGGTTGCTGTTGAAAACTGAAGCCCACTGAGAGAACAAAGAGAATCACCTCAATAAAGGCCCAGCAGACTGCAGCAGTTGGTGAGTTGTTGGGGTCAACACCTCCTGCTGGCACTGCACTTGTAGGATGGGAAGGATGGCTGGAACTGGAAGTAGAAACATGCACAGCTCAAACCTAAAGGAGGTCAGGGAGCTCAATTCTAGCCTCACAGCCAGAAAACAGCCTGAACAGCTGGCTTGATCAGTCAACACAGATCACAGATCAGTTGACATTGCCCACATTGTTCACCAGTGATAACAGAGACATGCCTTGAAGGGGACATTTTTTTTCTTTTTCTCTTTTCTTCTTCTGCATTTCTCGCCATTCTTATTCCTGTTTTTGTCCTGTTTTTTCTTGATTGTTCTTAATTTTATAGGAGCGTGAAGAAAGGTCTTAATTTTCCTATTTGTGTTTGTTTGTTCTGCTCTTCTTTTCGTTGTTCTTGTTCTTTCCTTCTCTCTTTTCTTTCTGTCTTCACCAGTTTCCCAAAGCTTGCATATTCTTCCTGTGTCCTCTACCCTTACTTAAGGCCTTTCCCTCTCCATTTGTTTATCTCCCCAGAACTCCCTCTAAATCTCCCCAGAGGTCAAATTTACTATATTGAAAAGCTTATTTACTGCAAATATATATACTGGGTTGGTTCTAGATTTTGATATATAACCACAAGTCTAGTTCATGTGGTCAAAGGTAGTATATTGGTAGTTACCACAGTTTGTCATTTTCTAGGTTGTGTTTGATACTGTTGTTGATGTTGACTATATTACTTTAGCCAAGGAGACATGATTGTTCTAGTCAGTTGTTCTTTCTGGTATACCAAGAATGAGATTGCCTAACAGCCATTACGGACACAAAACCCGAAGGCCAACTAAACCTGGAAGACAATCCAAAAAGTAGCCATTCTCTAAGGGTTCTAAATACTAGCAATAAAGATACTCACAATAAGCAAATTACAAGCAGCAACCCAGGAATTAAACCAAAAAATGTCAACAACAAAACAGAAATGAGAACACACCTAAACAAGCCTTAAATCCAGACTTCCAGATCACCAAAGGCAACTCCAAGGGGCAAGGTGATAGAATAATCTGAAACTCAACCACCTGGACTTCCTGAACAAGCAACAAAAGAGGATCTGGAAAAAAATGAAATCAGAAAAAAAATTTCTTAGATGACAACAGAGATAGTGACTATAATGAAAGACATGATTAATAACTCTAGAGCAAACACAAACAAAAACATAGAGGAGCTGAGGAAAATGATGGAAACCATGAATACCTAGCATAGGAAAGAATTGTAAAGCATTAAACACATCCCAGAAGATAGCCAAGAAATTAAAAATTCCACTGAAATTTTCTCCAGCACAATAAATGAGTGTGAGGACAGAATTTCAGATATAGAGTACAATATTGTAGTTAACAAACACAGAAACAAAGATATTTTAAAAATAGCAAGAGACCATGAGAAATCAATCCAAAATCTACTAGAGGATGCAAAAAAGAATACCTTAAGATGGACTGGAGTCAGTGAAGGAGTAGGAGATTGTGCAAAAGACATAAATAAACTTTTCACACAAGTAATTGCAGAAAACCTCCCAAACAGGGAAAAAGAATTTAACACAAAGATAAGTGAGGCAAATAGATCTCCAACTAGCCATGATAAAAAAAAATCTACAGCTAAGCATATGAATCAAGATTCCAGAAATCCAACACAAGAACAAAATATTAAAAGCAGTTAGAGAAAAGAAACAAATCACATAAAAAGGAAAGCCAATAACAATCACAGCAGATTTCTCAACACAAACCCTTAAGTCAAGGAGAGCCTGGAGTGAAGTATTTCAAGCTCAACAATAAAATAACCTCCAACCCAAATTGATGTATCCCACAAAACTATCTTTCAAAAAAGATGGAGGAATAAGATACTTTCATGACAAAGAACACCTGAGGAACTTCATAAATAACAAACCAGCACTCCAAAAAATTCTAAACAATATCCTAAGAAAAGACAATGAGGGTCACAACTTCATGAAGCCCAAAAGAGTAAGTCTAACAGGCAAGACAATAAATTAAGTGGAAAGGCTAGAAAAGAAAAAGATACAACAGGAAAACATCATGACAAGGATAGGTCAATATATACCAGTTATAACCATTAATGTTAACGGTCTCAATTCACCAATCAAAAGAAATAGACCGGCAGAATGCATCAAGAAAGAAGATCCAGCAATATGCTGCATACAAGAAACACACTTAATTCAAGAAGAAATTAATAAACTGAAAGTCAAAGGGTAGAAAACAATGCTCCATGTGACAGGAACCTGAAAGAAAACAGGGGTCCTATTCTATTTGCAGACAAAGTGGATTTCAAACCAAGACTAATTAAGAGAGACAAAGGTTACTACATCCTAGTAAAGGAAATAATCCAAAGGGAAGAGATGACAAACATAAGCATATATGCACCAAATACTAATGCAACCAAGTGTATAAAACAAATATTAATAGACATGAAATATCAAATAAGCACTAATATCTTAGTAGTGGGAGACCTCAATATCCCATGGTCACAAATAGATCATAGAACATGCCTAAGTAAATGCAAAGGAATTGAAGTTATTCCTTGTATATTGTCAGACCATAGAGCAATAAAATTGGAGATCAACAGCAAAAGAAACCATAAGAACTTCATAAACATATGGAAATTGAATAACACACTCCTGAACAAGCAATGGGTCACAAAGGAAATTAAAGAAGAAATTAGACAGTATCTATAATTAAAAGACAATGCCAATGCAACATACCAGAATTTATGAGACACAGTGAAAGGAGTTCTATGAGAGAAATTCTTAGCAGTGAACACCCCTAATAGGAAAACAGAGAGAGCTAAAATAACCTAATGCTGAACCTCCATCTTCTAGAAAAACAAGAGCAAGACAAACCCAAAACATTAGTTTTGGGAGAAAATTATAATGATCAGAGCAGAAATCAATGCAATGGAGACTAAGAAACAATACAAAAAAATCACTGATTTGCAGAGTTGGTTCTTCAAAAGAATAAATAAAATAGATAAGCCTTTAGCCAACCTTATCAGAAAAAGGAAAGAAGGGCCAAGGATTTAGCTCCATGGCACCACACCTGCCTCTCAAGCACAAGATCCTGAGTTTGATCTCTGGTAAAAGAAAAAGAAAAAAAAGGAAAGAAAAGGCTAAAATCCATGCAATTAGGAATGAAAAGGGTGAAATTACAACAAAACCAGCAGAAATCCAGAGAATCATCAATACCTACTTTAAGAACCTGTACTCCATTAAGATGGAAAACACAAAAGAAGTAGATTTCTAGTCACATATGAATTACCAAAGTTGAACTAAGAAACTATAAAACTCTAAACAACCCAATATCAATCAATGGAATTGAAAATGTAATTAAAAACTTACAAACAAAGAAAAGCCAAAGTCCTGATGGCTTCACTGCTGAATTCTACAAGTAATATAGAGAAGAGATAATGCCACTATTTCTCAAAATCTTCAATGAAATTGAAATGGAAGCAATACTCACAAATTCATTCCTGGAAACAAACATTACCTTTATTCCAAAAGCTGAAAAAGACCCAACCAAAACACATAACTACAGGTCAATCTCCCCAATGAACAAAGAGGCAAAAATCCTCAATAAGATACTCACAAACAGAATGCAGAAGATCATCAAGAAGATAATACACCCTGACCAAGTGGGATTCATCCCAGGGAAGCAAGGATGGTTCAACATACATAAATCAATAAACGTAATACACTATATTAACCGAGTCAAGGACAAAATCCATACGATCATCTCAATAGATGCAGAAAAAGTGCTTGACAAAATCCAACACCCATTCATGATAACAACCCTACAAAAAATTGGAATAGATCATCTTTATTTCTACTTGATAAAAGCTATCTATGAAAAATCAACAGCCAACATCATACTAAATGGTCAGAAACTGAAAACTTTCCAACTAAAATCAGGAACAAGACAAGGATGCTCAATATTGCAACTCCTATTCAATATAGTTCTGGAAACATTAGCCACAACAATTAGACAAGAGAAAGAAATAAATGGAATAAATATAGGAAATTAAGAAGTTAAAAGGTCATTATTTGCAAATGGCATGATACTCTATATAGAAAACCCCAAAAACTCCACCAAAAGACTTCTACATTTAATAACCAAATGCAGCACAGGACCTGGATACAAGGTTAAAACTCAAAAATCAATAGCCTTCTTATACATGAACAACAGACTCACTGAGAGAGAAATGGGGGAAATAATTGCTTTCCCAATAACATACAAAAAATGAAGTATCTAGATATCAATCTAATGGAGGAAGTAAAAGACATCTACTTCAAAAACTACAACACTCTGAAAAAAGAAATTCAAAGAGGATATCAGAAAATGGAAAGACATTCCTTATTGTTTGGTATGTGGAATCTATATAGTGAAAAAGCCCATACTTCCACAACTGTTACATAGATTCAATAAAATCCCAATTGAAATTTCAACAGTACATTTCAAAGAAATAGAGAAAACAATCCAAAAATTCATTTGGAACAAGAAGAGACCTAAAATAGCAAAAGCAATTCTAGGCAACAAAGACAGGGCAGGGAGTATCACAATCCCCAACTTGAAACTATACTGCAAAGCTACTGTGATAAAAAATAAAAAACATGGTACTGGCAAAGAAACAGACCTAAGGATCAGTGGAGCAGATTAGAAGATGCAGAAACCACTCCAGACATACTCAGCCACCTCATCTTCAACAAAGGATCTAAACACCCTACCTGGAGGAAAGATAGCCTCATTAATAAATGGTGCTGGAGAAATTGGGTTTCATCTTGTCAAAGATTAAAACTAGACCCATAACTCTCACCATGGACTAAACTAAAATAAAATTGAATCAAAGATCTAAATATTAAAACAGAAACACTAAACCTGCTAGAAGATAAGTTGGGTAGAACTCTTGAAGTCATAAGTGTAGGAAAAGACTTTATGAACAAGACCTCAACTGCACAGGAACTAGCACAAAGAATCAACAACTGGGATCTCATCTTATTAAAAAGCTGCTGCACAGCAAGAGAAACCAAAAACAGAGTAAAGAGACAACCTAAAATGTGGGAAAAGTTTTTTGCCAGCTGTTCTTCAGACAAAGGTCTACTATCTCGAATCTATAAAGAACTTAAAAAAATATCAGACCCCCCAAAATTAAAGACCCAATCCAAAAAGGGGCATCTAAAATGAACAGACCTTTCTCTGACAAAGATGTAGAAAAAGCAAATAAACATGAAAAAATGTTCAACATCAGTGGTCATTCAAGAGATGCAAATGAAAACAAGGCTGAGATTCCACCTTACTCCAGAAAGAATAGCTGCTATCAAGACATCAACCAATAACAAATGCTGGCAGAGCTGTGAGGAAAAAGGAACCCTTCTCCACTGTTGGTGGGCGTGCCGACTGCTCCAACCACTATGCAAAGCAGTGTGGAGATTCCTCAAAAAACCAAGATTAAAGGTCCCATTTGACCCAGCTATTCCCCTGTTGGGTATCTTCCCCAAAGAATTAAAAGCATCATACCATAGTGATATATGTGCACCCATGTTTATAGCAGCACAGTTTGTAATAGCTAAATCTTGGAAACAACTGTCCATCAACTGGTGACTGGATAAAAAAGATGTGGGTTTTTTTAAAATATAAATTGGAGTACTACTCAACCATAAAGAATGATAAACTAGAGACATTTATAGCTAAATGGATGCATATTGAGGCCATATTCTTAAGTGAAATAAATAGGACACACATGTGTAAATAACAAATTGTCTCTCTCTTATGTGAGAAACAAAGTGTAAATAAGGACCAAAATGTATAATAGATAATGTGAAACAGGAAGAAAAGGTTCACAGGGGAAGGGGAATTAGGAGGGGTAGGGGAGATGAAAGAAAAGAAGGAAAAGAAAAAATACGAGAAAAGAAGGAAAAGACAAAAACAAAGCTTTTGTAAATAGGGAGGGGTAGAGAAGTGGAAGGGAGGCAAGGGGAATAGGAAAAAACAAGAACTAAGATATATCATGTACACGTACAAATTCCCAATGATGAATGTGATCATAATGTATACCTAAAATGTAACAATAAACTTAATTGAAAAAAAAAGAAATCACCCTTTGACAAAATCTAACATCAATTCATGATTTTAAAAAACTTGGAGAAAACAGAAATAGAAGGAGCTTACCTGAATCTGATAAAAGCTATTTATGGCAAAACTACTGCCAACATCATATTAACACATTCCAGCCAGCTTGCATCACCAGTGGACTATGCATGACTGTCCCATCAGTTGGCTTTTACTATTTACAAATGGATCTAATCACTTTTATGCATCTCTGTAATAATAAAATTAATAAAAAATCTGTAAATGGACCAAATCTAGTTAGTTCCTTGAATATGAATAACATTACTTAATATTGTTCATATAAATTTTTAAATTGTCATAATAATTTACAAATTTGTTTTATTAAATTAAAAAAAGTTTATTTATATTTGTGGATAGTTTATGATTAATTAATTTTCTAAATTTTAGTACAGAAATTTTATAAGTTATTTCTGGTCTACATAATATGCATTTATATCTGCTATACCACAAATTAGCACTATTACAATTTTTTCTACCATTTTAATATTTTCCTTAAGGAACTATAATATGATGGTACCTGGCCTGCTAAATCAACACCTTTCTTTGCATTAATCTAATAAAAGAGGTCTTGAGAAGCAATACAAGCCACCCAAATGGACAGTCCTGAATGTTCCATGGTGGTTCAAACCAGCAGGGATAATCAAATTCAAACGAGCCAACCTGCAGCAAGACATAAAAATTATGGTCCTGTCATGAACCTGTAAATGGGGAAACATGAATGTTTTCAGTCTAAAATCAAGAACAAGAGGATGCCATCATCATTCTTGTTCAACAGAGTGCTCCGAACATTATCCAGAGCAATCAAACATAAATAAATAAATAAATAAATAAATGCAAAAGAAAGAGAAAGGGTAAAGGAAATAAAATAGATATGTACCACAAGGGAAGAAGTCAAATTATCATTACTGTAAAACCTTGGATTGCAAGTAGTTTATCCAGTGAGTGTTCTAGAAAACAAGCAAACATTTTTAATGAATTTTGTCTTGATAAACGAGTGATGTCTTGTAATATGAATAGTATGTGAGCCAATGCTCCCCACCCCGACAATCTCCCAAAAGCAAGAGGTTATGGAGAAGATCACATCACAGAGGAGGAGGAGAAAAAGGTAGAGGAATCTCTCACTTCATATGAAATGAGGAAGATGCATAAAATATGGGAAACAATGCAAAATTTTCTACAGAAGCACCACCACTTGAATAAGACTGAAGCAGTGCAAGCAATGAATCTTTTTAACAACAATGGAGTGTCACATTTCCACGAAATCCTCAAAGGAGGCAAAAGTGTCATTGAATAGGTTCCTTGTTAAAGTTGCATGAAAAGAAAAAGATTCCATTGAGCCAATAGATAGCAGTGATTCTGTTAGTGATAGTGAAAGTCATCCTACACAATAACTCTCCTCTCTCTTGTCTTCCTTACATTAGCCATGAAGGTTTTCCAAGCTAAGTACAGGTTAATTTATTTTTATTATTTTATATTATATTACAGTATAGTAATCATTGTTATATGAATGTTTTTGGGTTGTGGGACAAACCATCTGAGTTTCCATTATTTTTTTAATGTAAAAATTTACTTTGACATACAAGTGCTGTGGATTACTAGCATGTTTCCAGAATGAATTATGCTAGCAAACTACAGTTTTACCATATTTGTATATGATGTGGTCCTTCACATAGCAGACCCAAAAACTTTCAACAAAAGACACCTAGAATTAATAATCAAATTTAGGACATACTCAACATACAAAATTCAACAGCATTCCTGTACACTAATAATGAACTCACAAGAACCAAATTAACAAAATACCATTCACAATAACATCAACAAAAATTAAATACTTATAAATTAACCTAACCTAGGAAATGAAAGACTACAATGAAGGCTACAGTACTCAGAAAATGGCACGACATCCCCTGTTCCTGGTTAGGCAGAACAGATATTGTCAAAATGGCCATACTTCCAAAGTTGATTTAATGCAGACCCAATAAAAATAGTAGTCCTCACACCACTAGAGAAAAAATAATGCTAAGATTCACATGAAACCAGAAGCAGACTCAGAATTGCAAAAGCAATGTTGGACGACAAGAGCAAAAGAGTAGGCATCACAATACTACATTTTAATTTACATTAAATTTACATTAAATTTACATTTTAATTTACAAAGTTACAGAGATTAAAAAAACAAGGTGGTACTGGCATGATACTGGCAGAAACATGTAGATCAAAACAGTACAGTGTATGTAGAAACAACCCCCAGCACATTTGGCTAACTCATCTTTGACAAAAGGGCCACAAATGTACTCTGGAGGAAAGAGCCTCTTTAGCAAATGGTGCTGGGAAAACTGGCTATACTCATCCAGAAGAAAGGAAAGGGAAGCAGTGGAGAGGGGAAGGGGAAGGGAGAGGGGAAGAGGAAATGAAAGGAGCTGCCCTGAATGTAGCTGTGACACCATTCCACAGGCTGGAGCCCCAGTTGGAACAAAAGTGAAAGAAGGAGGAAGCCCACTAGCACACACTCTCAGCTTCCTGCCTGCCATGGAGTAAGCCGCTCTCCTTCACCACATGCTCATGTCATGGTGTTCTACCTCATCTGAGGCTTAAAACAATGAAACTTGTAGACCATGTACTAAAACCCTGGAAACAATGAGCCAAAATAAACCTTTCCTCCTTTAATTTTTTGTCAGGTATTTTGTCACACTGGTGCAAAGCTAACAGATACTACAACATAGATGAACTTTGAAAAGACTATGCTAAGTAAAACAAACTAGTTACAAAATGACAAATACTGTATGATTTCATTAATATGAGGAACCTAGAGGAATCAAATTCATAGACAATGTAGAATCATGGTTGCTAGGGTTTAGGAGTGGAGGGAGAATGAAGAGTGTTTAACATGTTAAGGCTTTCAGGTTTGCAACACAGCAAGAGTCTTGGAGATTGGCTGCACAACATGAATATACTACTTAAAATGATAAAAATGATTAAGATAGCAAAATTTATGTTATGATATGTACCAAAATTTTTTCAATGCTAAAAATAACAGAAATTTCACAGTATCAGTTAAATTTTTTGTCTTGTGTACCTAGACTTAAAGCTCCATGAAGGCAGGTAATATGTTTTATTTTTCAAACAGGAATAATACAGTAATATTGTGGAAAAAAACCGATTTGATATCACATGGAATTAGATTCAAATTTTAAGCTTTACTTTTTCTGCCTTCAGAAAATGTTTTAAACTTTCTTTATACCTATACCTTCAACTATAAAATAAGTCACATAGGGCTCTTGATGATGTTAATATAAAGTTCCTAAAGGAGTTGGCATGGTACCTTCCATGTGCTCTTAAATAAATGTATGATGGTTGAATGTTTTCCTGCCAAAAACAATACAGAGAAAAAGTATAACAAACATTTTAGTTAATAACTCATCAAAGGTAAATGTAGTCATTACGGAAAATAGTATGGAAGTTTCTTAAAAATTAAAAATAAACTTATCATATAATCAAGCAATCCCACTACTGATTATACAGTCATTCATCACTTAGTGACAGAAACAGGTTCTGAGAAATGTGTCATTAGCTGATTTTTGTCATTGCATGAACATCATGGATAATTTTTATACAAACTAAGATGTGCGCAATATCAGCAGAAAACAACCTGTAGTCGTATGTAGTCTACCACTTACCAAAATGTCATTATCTAATGCATAACCACATATCCAAACAAAATGAAATCACTGTGTCAAAGAGATATATCTTCATCTCTATATTTAACGTGGCATGATTCACAACAAACAAGATATAGAATTAATATAAATGTCCCTCCATCTATGGAAGAATAAAGAATATGTTGTATATTTACACAGTGGAATGCTATTCACCCATAAAAATGAATAAAATACTTTCATTTGAGACACAGTGGATGAGCCCAGATGATATTACAGTCAATGAAATAAGCTAGGTACAGAAGGACACATATTAGTTGAGTATTCCTTATCTGAAATTCTTGGGACTGTTTTGGATTTGGGATTCGGCAGAAGGCTGGAATATTTGCACATACATAATGAATTATCTTGGAGATGGGACCCAATTCTAAACACAAAATTTATGTTTCATATATATTTTATATACTTATAAATGTAGTAAGGCATAGCACATACAAACATGCACACATAGGAATATGTAAATTTTGTTAATATTAAAAAGTAAAAATTTTTTTCTACAAAGAGCAAAAAAAAGTATATATGTATGATAATTAACAAAACCCCAAAATTACAGTCTTCCATTTTATTGGCAAATGAATGATTTCCAAAGTATGAGCTTAAGTTTACTTAGTTTGTAGCTTTCATGCCTATTACTAAACTAACAGGCCAACAAGTGATGTATAAAAATAAATTGCTAGGGGTAGCATGGTAACATTTAGACATGGTGAGGGGGATAAGCAGTAAAGTATCATTGTAGTGAGAAAATTCACACAAAAGATTCCAATATCCTCATGTTTCCTCATCTTTAAAAGGGGCTTAGAATAGTGACTTACCTTAAGGCTTTGAGAATTAATAGCCACAAAGAAAATATGCCACAGAAATTATTTTGTCTTTCAAAAAAGAATAAAATAGTCCTCATTTAACAACCTGTTTAATTGTTCAGGCTTATAACTGAGGTATGCTGTTCAGACATAGGACTCAACACTCAGACTTATGACCAATCTTTTTTTTTGTACACTTCTGTACATTCTGTTTATAGAGCCTCAGTGTCTTCTTTGTACAGTATACCTTGTTTGTCCAGTACTATAATTTTTGCTGATTGTATTATACAGTACAGTACTGTAGTTTTAGATTACACATTGCAGTACTGCATGTAAGAGTTATGTGAATAAAAGAAAAGTCATCAAGTTGGAGTTTCCTTTGACCATTTCTTTTTTCTGAATATGGTAATGTACGTACTATATACAATTCCTTATTTAACAACGAATTCATTTAATGGTCTAGTAGCAGGAGCGTAATGCAGTTGTTAAACAAGGAATGTCTGTAACTCATTATACAGAAAGAACCCAAAGAATTTCATAAACACCATATACCTATGCTCAGTAATATATTCCTAAGTCTAACTTATTAAAATTATCATGAAAAAATCACACATAGCCTACATGACCAAGTGATTTCTGAACAGTGCACAGGAAATCCAATGGAGAACAGATAGTCTTTTCAAGAAATGGTAGAACAACAACTGGAAAATCATATGGAAAAAAGTGGACCTCAAACCAGACTACCCACACCATATGCAAAAATTAACTGAAAATGTATCCAAGGCCTAAATTAAGGCATGCAAGTACTTCTAGAATAAAATCTACAAGAAAATTTTTGTAACCCTGGATTTAGACAAAGGTTTCATAGGCAAAACATCAAAAGCAAGCCTCATAGGAGAAAAAACTGGTAAATTGGACTTTATGAAAATTAAAAATCTCTATTCCTTGTTAAGACAATGAAAATACAAGCCCCCCCATAGAAAAAAAGGGTGCAACCAATACCTGATAAAGGACTTTTAGCCAAAACTCTTCACTTAATAATAAGAAAATAACCCAATTTTTTAAAAAATCAAAGAAAAAATCAAAGAGACAACTCACCAGAAAAAAATACATGGGGTGGCAAATAAGTGCACAAAAAATGCTAGCATTTGTCATTAGGGAACTGTAACTTAAAAATCACAATTAAATGTCACTAAACACCTATTAGAATGATTTTTTAAATAATTTTATTTAAACACCAAGCACTGATAAGAACTTAGAAAAACTACAACTCATAGAGTAATTCCACTCCTAAATATTTACCCAAGGTTAATGACAAGTTATGTTCTAGCCAAGATGTGCCACAAATTTGCATAGTTGCATTATTCATACTTACTAAAAACTGCTAAATCCCCAAATGTCCTGCAAATGATTAATGGACAAACTATATTAAATACATAAAATACTGCAGAGCAGTAAAAAAAAGAAAGAAAGAACTGATACATGTGGCATTATGAACAGGGACCAAATAAAGTCAAAGTAATATTGTTTGTAGATCTGACACTGTTAAATAAACCTTTCTGGAAAATCCATATTTAATTCCCTTAAAAGACTATACTGTATAAAGTATTCATTTATTCTTTAAAAATTAAGCCAATTGTGGTAGTGCACGTCTCTAATCCCAGCAGTAGAGAGGCTGAGGCAAGAGAATCACTGTGAGTTTGATGCCAGCCTGGGCTACATAGGGAGTTCAAGGCCAGTCTGAACTACATAGTGAGACCTTGTCTCAAAAAAACAAGAACAAAAAAATACAAAACTGCCCTACATAAGATAAATATAATAAATGTTTGGTGATTCTGGCACAAGCTCTAGGGCCACTCTTTTCCATTCATAAAACATAGCATAAAATCAAATACAAATTATTTATATTTATGTTTTGTCATTCCAGTATATACCCATATAATTAATATGTAGTTTTCTGTACGTCCCCCTATAAGTTTGAAATTAAATTTTTTCCTACACCATTCATTTATCAATGTAGCTGCCTCAGGTGAACAATTGGGAATGCAGAGGATTATCAATTCAGACCTAATGACTTATTTATTTTCCTGAATTCTTGAATTTTGGCTGTTCTCAATTAGTAGATTTCTTCATTATATATGCCAAATCCTCCACATAATACTGTATTGAAGAAAAAATAACTGTCATTTGAAATCTGAAATTGAATCCACATTTCCACTCATATGAAATTTGTCTCCTTTGTTTTCTAACGTGTTCTTCACTTTGACCCACTGAGTAGTTTGATGATTCTATAAATCTCGTCTCTTATCTAGGTTTAATTTTTAGGAACATGTATGTCCTATTTTCATTCATATCTAAGTGACTAATTTAAACTGTGAGAATAGCAAAACTATTTTATGTAAAAATTTCCCCAGAATCCTCAGCATAAAATCTCAAAGTTTTAAATATAGTTAAGCTTGACCTTTTTAAAAAACTTTTCCCACCAAACCAGTTTGGTATATTTATGTGGTATACCTCTATGTTCTCTACTTTGTTCCACTGATCTATGTGTTTATCCTTCCACCAATACTAGTCTTAATTAGTGCAGTTACATGCAAACATTAACATGCAGTAGAGTCATTCCTTGAATTTTATTCTTTTATTTTCAAAATTGTTTGTAGACCTTCCAGGTCCTATACATTTATATACAAATTTTAGAATAAGTTGGTCTGTGTCTCAAAAAAAGAAAGAGAGAGAGGATTTCTCAGATTGTTCAGATTTTTGTTGGCTCTCATTTAAACTGAGTAGTCATGAATGACTACTCAAACTAGCATATTGAACTGCTGATCTAATAAGGCTATCAACAATTAATCTATATTCTCTCTGTATACTCAATATTATCTTTATAGTCAAGATAGCAATATATAAAGAAAAACTCACAAATGTAAAACATTTTAACTTAGAATTCCAGATGCTTTTCCCATTGATTTGCCTATTACCCATCAGTTAAAAAGATATACTTGTCCTACAAATCTATTCTGAAGAGTAAATAAAACTGAATGAGATAATCTATGTAAAGTATCTAATAGTGCCTAGTACCTAGTAAGTGCTCAATCAATGCCTTAATTTTTCCCCCTTAAGTTTAGATATATTTCAATGAGTATCTTTCCAAAAGAATTAAAAGAATCATACCACAGTGATATACGCACACCCATATTTATAGTGGCACAGTTTGTGACAGCTAAAACATGGAAACAGCTGGAATGCCCATCAACTGGAGACTGGATAAAGAAGATGTGGTTTTTCTAAAAAACGGAGTACTACTCAGCCATAAAGAATGAGAAACTAGAGACATTTATAGCTAAATGGATGTACATTGAGGCCATACTCTTAAGTGAAATAAATAGGACATATATGTGTATGTATCGAATATTTTTTCTGGTGTGAAATACTAAAAGTGTAAATAAGGTTCAAATGATATAACTGATAATTTGAAATAGGAAGAAAAGGTCTAAAGGAGATGGGGAAGTGGGAGGGGTAGGGGAAAGAAAAGACGGGAATAGAAAAAAATATGAGAAAAAGAAAAAATGGAAACAAAGTTTCTGTAAATAGGGAAGGGTTGGGGGAGGGTGAAGGGGGGCAGGGAAATGGGGAAAAAATAAGAACTAAGATACATCGTGTAAAGATACAAGATCCCAATCATGAATATAACTGTATTTTATACCTAAAATGTACCAATAAAATTAATTTTTTAAAAATAGCACTAACCAAAAAAGCAATTACAGGAAGAGAAAAAAATGTTGATTTCCTCCTCAAAGTTATAGATGAGAGAGACTATGAGAGGAGGAATACTGAAATAATATGGTCCAAGGAAGCAACTGCACCATTGTAAGCCTTAGTGAATGAGGTAATGATTAGCTCTCTTGCTGAACTAATCAAGGCAGGGAAATATTGAGGTCCTGCCCTAACATAACTGAACTGAGTATTTCCAGACCACTACTGTTTAAAAAGAAAGACTTGGAAGAACTGTGAAGGCCCATGTATGGAGGAGTGACCAGGGCACTTTTAACCTCTCCCCTTGTCTATTCCACATAAATCTGGTAAAAGCATAGAAGAAATACATATGTCTGGGGTTTCTTTTTCACATTCTAGAAGGAAGCATTGGTCATTATTTTAAGAATATTAGATGCTCACTATTTAAGATGAATATAGCTGAAACAAGAATGGGCCTAATGCTCCTGTAAAAAGCATAAAAAGTTACTAGCAATAAGTGCATTTACCTTCAGAAGTAAAGATTTCAAGCATGCTAAGCATGACAAAAAAATCTGTAGAGTAGTCTACTATTGTTCAAGACAATATCAGAGATGAGGGAAGTTCAATTTGGTTTGCAGCCTCCCTATGCTGCAAAGATCTATTTATCTTCCTATTAGTCTAGGAGCTAGCATAGACTTATACTGGCAGGCATATATCAAATACCTACGGATTTGAATTAGTTCCTCCCACCATGTTCCTAATCTCAGTTGCTTATTTTCTTCCTTCATATTTCCTAACACCTAACCACTTACAAAATTCCAGCTATTCTACTTCTACCAGGTCTGTCCCATCAGTCATTTTTTTCCCTCCTGTCCTACTTCAAAAATCTCACTACTATTTCAACTAACATAATAGGCTCCTGGCTGGTATTTCCTACCTTCAATATCTCCACTATTTCAATCCATCCTGCACACTACCATAAATTATTTTTCAAAGCACATATTTGATAATGTCATTAATTCTCAAAAACTTTCAGTGGCTCCCATTTACAAAATAAAATGGAACCCTTGGATTGGCTTTAAAAACCCTATAGCATTCCCGTATACCAATAATGAACTCAAGGTGTATCTAATAGGACACACATGTGTAAATCCCAAATTGTTTCTCTGATGTGAAAAACTGAAAGTGTAAATGAGTACCAAGATGTACAATAGATACTGTGAAACAGAAAGAAAATGTTCAAAGGGGAAGAACTAGGGAAGGGGGTGGAGGAAAGCAAAGAAGGGAAAGAAAAAAACAAAAAGAAGGAAAAACAGAAACAAAGCTTTTGTAAATAGAGAAGGGTGGAGGGGTTGAAGGGAGTGAAGGGGAATGGGAAAAAATAAGAATCAAGATATATCATGTATAGGTACAAATTCCCAATGATGAATGTGATCATAATGTATACCTAAAGTGTACCAATAAACTTAATGAATACAATTTTTTAAAATGAACTCAAGAAGAAAAAATTAAGAAAACAATATCATTCACAATAGTATCAAGAAAAATTACATACCAAGGAATTAACCTAACCAAGAAAGTGAAAGGCCTCTACAATGAAAACGTTCGAACTCTGAAAATGGAGATTCAACAGGACATCAGAAAATGGAAAGATCTCCTCTTTCCTGGACAGGTATAACCAATACTGTCAAAATTGCCATATGACCAAAGATGTATACAGATTTAACCCAATCTCCATTAAAATACCAACAGCATTCCTCACAGAACTAGAGAAAACAATTTTAAAATTCTTATGGAACTAGAAGATACTCAACAAGAGCAATACTGAGCAACAAGAGCAAAGTGGGAAGCATCACAATACATTACTTCAAGTTATTCTACAAAGCTACAGTTATTTTTAAAAAACAGCATAGTGTTGACACAAAAATGGACACACGTATTAATGAAACAAAAATAGAGGATACAGAAACATGTCCAGACACATTCAGCTATTTGATCTTTGATAAAGAAACCCAAAACATACACTGCAGGGAAGATAGTCTATTCACCAAATTTTGCTAGGAAAACTGGATATGATAGATGATAGATAGACAGAGATTAAAGCTGGACCCATGTCTGTCATCATATACCAAACTAAAATAAAAATGGATCAGAGATCTAAACAGTAAAAGTGAAACAATAAAACTTGTTGATATGTAAGATAAATAGGTAAATAGAAAAATTGGTAAGAATCAACAAATGAGACCTTATCAAATTGGAAGTTTCAGCAAAGGAAACAATCAGCAGAGCAAGAGACAACCTACAGAATGGGAAAAACATTTCTGCCAGCTACTCCTCAGAAAGAGGACTAATATCTAGAATACATAAAGAATTCGAAAAAATTAGACCACCCAAAATAAAAGGCCCAGTCAAAAAAATAGGCAAGTGAAATGAATAAATACTTGGAAGAAGTACAAATGGCTAATAAATATTTGAAAAAAATGTCCAACATCTTTGGCCATTAGAGAAATGCAAATTAAAACAACACTGAGATTTCACTTTATACCAGAAAGAATGGTAATCATCAAGAAATCAAAGAATAACAAATGTTGGCATGGCTCCAGGGAAAAAGGAACCCTTCCACAGTCTTGGTGGGAATGTAAACTATTACAACCATTACAGAAATCAGTATACAGATTTCTCAAAGAAATAAATTTGAAATTCCTTTTGACCCATCTATTTCCCTTCTTTGTATCTTCCAAAAATAGCTAAAGACATCATATTACACCAATGCATGCCTCCTAATATTTATAGCAACACAATTCACAATAGTAAAATCCTGGAAGCAGCCTGTATGTTCATCAACAGATGAATGAATGAAGAAAATGTGGTATCTATACTGATGGAATACTAGTCAGCTATAAAGAATGATAAATTCAAGATATTTGTAGGGAAATAGTTACACCTGGAAAATATGTTACATGAAATATATCAGACATACAAATTTAAATAACATATGCTATCTCTCATTTGAGTAAGGCAAAGCATAAATAAAGAGCAAAATAAAAGGTTGATAGAAGGAAACAGGGAAATTGATCTTTTGCAAAGAGGAAGGGGTCCAAGAGATAAAGGGTGAGCATAGAAGAGAAGAAGCAAAAACACTGAAGATATGTCATGTACATGTACCAAATACCCGCAATGAATGTAAGCATTATATACCAAAAATATGAACTAAAATAATATTAACAGTAACAATGATAACAGGGAAGGGGGATCTGAAGATGAAGGGAGAGAGGTGAGTGGCGATGGGAAGGAGAATAAAAAAGAATCAAGATACATTATGTACATGTAGCTACTCACTAAGATAAATGTAAATTTCATGTATTGCCAACATATACTATTAAAATAAAAGTTTTTAAAAGTCCTATATAGCCAGGTGTGATGGCACAGGCCTGTAATCCTAGCACTCAGGAGTTTGAGGCAGGATTGCCATGAGTTCAAGTCTAGCCTGGGCTATATATTGAGTTCAAGGTCAATCTGAACTACTAGCAAGATCCTGTCTCAGAAAAAAGAAAAAAGTCCTATACAATTTGTTTGCAGCCTACATTTATTTTCTAGTTCATCTCACATCATATCTCTATTCCCATAGCACAAAATCACACAGTGTGCTCACAAAATGTGGTGAATATTATATTTTACCATGTATTTACGACAATGTTTTTATCTGACAGAAATTGACTAAAACATAAACTATAAACTGCTTCAGAAAATGACAAGAATAATGGCATAAATGTATCTGAGGTGAGGGGGAATGCTTTAATGGGGACTAATGGCAATGTGTCTTTTATTGTAATTTTTAAAAATTTAAACATTCACTGTATTCTTAATCACATCTTGCATATCCTAGTAATATCAGATCCCTCCTTTCCAGAACACTTCTATGCTTTGAGTTATATTGTCCCCTATTCACATGAAATACGGTCCTTTCATCTCTTATGAAAATATTACCACTCTATAATGCCCTGCTCAAATTCCACCTCCTTCAAAAGGCATACACAAATTTATTCTTAAACTACCACCACCACTGCCCCCCCACTGTTTATGGTCTTGTGTCCTTTATAATAATTTCCACATTCCTGTCTTGTCCATCTGAATTTAAACATATGCAGATACGATGTGCCTCTCTGGTGTATCTGTAGGGATTTCGCATTACACCATTTTGTTCTACACTGCCTATACTCAAAAATACAAAATGAATGTTAATCAATTCTTACTGTAACAAGAGTTCCAAATAGAAAAAAAAACGTCAATAAAACACCTCTTTGGCCAGCTATAATTATAAAATTATTTGTCTTTTCTTATCCCTCACAGTGTTCCTAAATATAACCTATTTTACCCTGAATCACCCTGTGATTATAAATGTTGATTGAGAGCTTCAATATACTTAAATGAAGGGATCATATTTACAGAGGAAGTCTTAAGAAAAACTTGTTATGATAGGGAAGCCTGGAACGACTGTCGTAACTATCTAAATCCCAAGGTTTTTTAATATAACTAACCATAGTTCAGAGTTTACTGGGAAAAGAGAGGAAATTATTTTATGCTAGAGATCTATTATGCAAAAAGTACCTTGTTTAGTGTACTAAACCCAAGATTGCATTTCCTTTACATAACAACTTTTTTTTTGCTTAAATTCTTTTATTGGTACATTTTAGGTATATAATACACTTACATTTATCATTGGGTGCCTGTACCTGTACATGATGTATCTTGGTTCTTATTTTTTCCCCATTACCTGTGTGACCTTCACCTCCTCTACCCTTCCTATATACATAGGCTTTGTTTCCTTTTTTTTTTTTCCTCATAATTTTTCCTTTCCCTTCTTTCCTTTCCCCTTCCCCTCCCACTTTCCCTACCCCTCTGGACCTTTTCTTCCTATTTCAAATTATCAATTATTCATTTTAATCGTTTTAATCCTTATTTACACTTTTAGTTTCTCACACTAGAGAAACTATTTGGTATTTACACATCTGTGTCCTATTTATTTCACTTAAGAGTATGGCCTCAATTGCACCCATTTAGCTATAAATGTCTCTAGTTTCTCATTCTTTACATAACAACTTTTGAAAATGGCATCTACCTCATTTACAGGTGTAGAAACTGAGGCTCAGAGAATTTAAGTAATGTACACACAGCTAGATGAGATGGGAGTGGAGTTGAAACAGATTTACTGGCCACTGAAGTTCTATTACTATCTGGTCTCACAAAACTTAAAACATTCAGTTTTTCCCAATATTCAGTACAGTTGCTATTATGATTTAGATCTAGAATGCCTCTCAAATTCTCCTCTGCTCAGAGGTGGGGCTTTTGGAAGATAATTGGATTATGGGGCGCTGTAGCTGACTTCCTGTTGGGCGGTGGGGCCTGGTTAGAGGCAGTTCATGGTGGGGGGGGCATGATTTAAAAGTGTATATCTCCCTCCCTTGCTCTTACTTTCTCTCTATCCTTCCTGACTGCCATGACTTGAGCAGCTCCCGACCACCTAGGCTGTCCCACCATACTATTTCTGTGTTTCAGCCTGCTGAACACAGACTGAAACTTCGAAAACTGCAAGAAAGTGACTGATAGTTGTAATCCCAGTTCGATTTCTTAAGTCTGTAGCTTTGATCTCAAGCTGCTTTTTATCAATGAACTATATTACTCTCAAAACTAACTTTCTTAAAAAGCAGTATTGCTAAAGAAATAATATAAAGTACTAGTTTTAATACATGCTATGCAATTTGAAATGCTATAATCAACTCCTCCATAAGTAAGCAAGCCCTCCCACACCAAAAAAAGAAAAGCAAAACAAAAACCTAAGTGCACAAACTGTAATAATCATGGCATTAATTCATGAAGTATTCACATTATTCAATGACTCATTTCTCTGGGTACATATACTCTGCTCTTGAGTGTGTCCCACATCTCTAATAAACCTTCTCATGTTTCTTTGACTGATGTGTCCTGAAAATTCTTTATCCTGGACAAGAGTCAATGAATCTACAAACATTTTAAAAGGGTGGGTTAAGTTCCTTATTTCAGCCTTGGGGACCCTTAGACCCAGCCTGGTGACATTTATGTTGGCAACCACAAAGGGATCTAAAATAAGACATGGAGACTGTAGAGATCTCAACTTTGATTTGAAATTTGACTTCTAAGACAGTCGTGACTGATTAAAAAAACAGTTCTCTGACTATATATTTCAAAGTACTTGATATCTAAATGAGATTATAATAGTTAATTTTACGGTCCCCACTTCAATACTGGTGTAACTGACCTTCTAGGTGTTCAACAACTAAGACTTGGAGACCAAAGTTAGAAAGGTAACTGGGTTAAGAGGATAGCCAATAATTTTATCTTGGCCCTCCAAGGTCAACAACTACCCAAGATACAAGGAGATTTCTCTACAGGATCGTTTGACTCTGGTGAGTCACCCAACCTCCTGAACAGGGAAATTGATGGGCCCCAGACAATAGGAGTCAATTAGGGTGCACTGTGCTAAAAGGAGGGTCACTAAAGAGAAAAATGTTCCCATGATTCCAAGGGAAGCCATGTGGTCTAGGAAAGACCGTGACCCATCCTGGCAAATGACATGACTGGTAGAGGAAAAACAGAAAGAGCTAAGAAGCTCTGCCCATGGCCCTGAAATTAATGCCTGAGAAGCCAGAAATCACCTTGATATAAACATAGAGAGCAAGATTAATCTTGATTAACACAGGTCTCACTTTGACTTGGTCTTAAACACTCAAAGACAAAGTACAGCCAAAACAATAAAGAGTAATAGTAATACCAAATTAAAAGTTTGGTTTTAAATATACAAAGAAGGAAACAGCCAACTAGCACCCCCTCATTAGGAACAACAAAAAGAACATACTTATGCTAGGTAGAGCAATGCCACCCAAAATATTGAATGGATGCATATCCAAGGCCATAATCACACTATTTAATTATGAGACACTGACTTGTTTACTACTGACTGAAGGACAAGAGCTGGAATAAGATGGCCAGCCCCAAATGGCACCCAGTGACTATGTGGTACAAAACCTATGGCTTGATTTCCTCAAGGGTAGATAGAAAAACGTACATTAGGGTATCCATGTATCCAAGGATGCAGGGTCAAAACTGCAGATCAACCAGCTAACCCCCCAGTCTTGAGAGGTTATTGATATTGATAAACCAGATCAATTTTCCACTGGTATGATCATGTGGCCACTATCATTATTTAGTTATCTTATGAATAAGGTAATTAACTAGTGGAAGGGTCTGAGACAGTGAGGGACCAGTGGGGTGAGTGATAAAATTAAGAACAGACAATGAATTGGGACTATGGACAAAGAATGAACTCCCCCAGGTACCATGGAATGCAGCCACTCCCTACTGAAATCCTGAAGGGAGGTATAGCCTACTAAGATACTGAATTCTGAGGAAATTTTAATGCAAATTAACTAGTTCCTTTGGGATCCATGTTTACTGTAAACAATATGTGAAAGAACTGGACTAGAGAGCCTGAATAACAAATGGTCATTTTATTTTAACTTTATTTTTACATACCTGTCATACTGATCATATTCATTATAGGAAATTTGTACATGTACATATGTTGATTCTTCTTTTTTTCCCCATTCCCCTCCTCTCCCTTCAACCCTTATTCTCCTTCCCAATTTACAGAAGCTTTGCTTCCATTTTTCTATTCTTTCTTTTTTCCTTTTCCTTTTCTTCCTTTCCTCCTGCCCCCCCCACCCCATATTTCCCTTTCCACTTGAACATCTTTTTCCTATTCGCCAATATCTATCCTTAATTTTGCTCCTGATTTATGCTGTGGGGTTCTCACCCAAGAGAAACAATGCAATATTTAAACTCGTATGCCTGATATATTTCAACTAAGATGGCCTCAAGATGGATCTATATTCCTACAAATGGCTACACTTTTCCTTCTTTATGGCAGAGTAGTATTTCATTGTATATAAATACCACATGCTCTTTATCCATTCATCTTTTGATGGGCATGTGGGCTGCTCCCAAGATTTAGCTATTATAAATTATGCTGCTATAAAAATGGGTATGCGTATGTAACTGTGATATGATGCTTTTGACTCCCAGGAAGATACCTAGAGGGGGACTAGCTGGGTTAAATGGAACCTCTAGTTTTAGTTTTGTGAGGAATCTCCATATTGATTTCTATAGTGGTTGCACCAGTTTACACTCTTGCTAGCAATAAAGAGGGGTTTCTTTTTCCATAGGGCCTCTCCAGCATTTGTTATTGGTTGATTTCTTAATGATAGCCATTCTTTCTGGAAATGGAATCTCAGTGCTGTTTTAATTTGCATTTCTCAAATGACCAGTGATATTGAGATAGGATAGATAAAACTCTTGAAGACATAGGTGTAAGCAAAGATTTTATGAACAAAACCTCAATTGCACATGAAATATTACAAAGAATCAACAATTGAGATCACATCAAATTAAAAGCATTTGCACAGTAAAAGAAACCACCAACAGAGTGAACAAACAACCCACAAAATGGTAAAAAAAACTCTACCAGCTACTCCTCAAAAAAATAACATCTAGAATATATAAAGAACTCCAAAAAATCAGATCCCCCAAATTTAAAGACCCAACCCAAAAGTGTACATCTGAAATGAATAGACATTTATCAGATGAAGAAGTACAAACAGCACATAAATACATGAAATAATGTTCAACATCACTGGTCAATCCAACAACTAGTCATTTTAAATCCACTGTCACCCAGGTGAGTGTCCAGAACACCTGAACTCATCCCGTCCCAAAATGTTCCTGTTTTAGAAGTCATAGATACTACAAAGTTAATGATTTCAGCCATAGAACCTTACTACATGCCCCACTTCCCTACTGGATCAATATTAGCTAAGTGGCTACACAGAGGTACCTTAGTTCACATACTTAATTCATTCCACAATGCTAGAAAAGATGGCCACACTCACGTTTGTGTGGGGAAGCTGGCTGCAATTGTCACTCAATGCTGAGTTCACAAACAAAAAAAAATTCTGCCAAACACTTCTGTTTGCGTAACAAATTGTTCACAAGCAAAAGCATTCATGAACCGAAATACCACTGTACTTGTAATTTTATTGCTTGATTGTAGTTTGGCCCATGTTGTACCCACATTGTGACTTTGTTGCATATATTACCCCTGATAAAGGGTCTTGGTGGCAACCCACTCAAGATGCCTCCTGTCTCTTAGAAGCTATCTCTCAATAAACTTTTTCCTACTCTTACCCTGCATTGTTCCTTAGAATTAGTTTTTTGATTTCAGGGCTCATGAACTGTGCGCATCTGACATCAAGGAGGTTGGGAGTTATATTTCTCCTTTATCAATAGGACTTGAGGATGTAACGTGGCACATTGACTCTCTTATGAACTATACACATAGCACAAGGTGGAACTCATGCCATTACCAAAACAGAATGTTGTATGTACATTCCTGACAACTTTGCAAAGGTGTCCTCTGAATTTCATGATCTACGTTCACAAATCAAAGCAGTGTCAGACTATGCCATAAGCTTTAATGACTGGCTAGCAATCCTGTGCTCAAACAACCTCGAACAACCTGGTGGAAAGAAAAGTCTCATTTTTGTGGTTATGATACTGTGCACTGGTATTCTTTTCTGCTGCATGATTCACTGATGTTGTAGTCTAATGTTTCCTATGTCTTTTCCCTCTTTTTCAGACTATTGACAGATGATGGTTCCTCAATAGATAGAACCCAATATTCCTATGTCTCCTTTAGATGAGTTAGAGGAGACTTTTAGTCCCTTGCTAGCCAGGATCAACACTTGTCCTCAGCCTGAAGCAGTTAACAAAGAAGGACCGAAGGACCGTTGGCCTTCTGCACTCCTTTAAGAATAAGGGACTGAAGTATGGGGCAAGGGGAATGAGACAGGATAGAAGAAATAAAACTAGATAAAAAGGAAACCATGAAATTAAGATTTTAAAAATTGTACTTTTAAGAAAAACTGCAGCTTCAGGACACAAGCCTGGGCAACTCTATTTCAGTTACAAAGAGGTCTGCCCATTTCCTTTTTACTTGCAAATGGTCCTCTTTCACTCATGAATGGACCACCTTTTGGGGATTTCCTATATGAATTGACCATTATCTCACTGCGGATGGGCCATCCTCTCCTCCCCATTAGACAAGACTAAGAATATAGATTATTAAATTCCATATTTCCATCACCAAAAACACATAAATGATCCCCAGTTCCCAACTGTATTGTGCCTCATTTCTCTGAGTACCCACAGTCCACGCTTGAGTGAGTCCTATGTCTCTAATAAATCTCATATCCCTTTAAGAAAAAAAGAAATATTCATATTATTCAAATACCTGTTTGTATAGGCACTTGCCCAGGAATGACCAATATGTATCCCAACTCAACACCTCTTCCCTGATCTTATAGGACTAGAGCTAAAACTCTGGTTGCCTGAGGTGTGATGCCCTTTGAAGTTTCTATTCTCTGTAGATATAATTGAGATAGTCTTTTTAACAGCTTTCACAACCAAAGTTGCTCACTGATGCTATTTCTCCTTTTCCAAGAAATCTCTAGCCAGAGGCCAAAGGAGTTCATCTTTTCTTAAGGCCCATTCTGCACCTTTCCCTGGAACCAAACTACTTCTTTTTTAAAACCTTAACACATTTTACCATAGTAAAAAATTTTAAGAAGGTTGGGCTCATAAAAATTGTCTTTCTTATATGCAGTTGTTTAAAAATGCAATTTACCCAAAGTTAAGTGTTTTTTTTTTAATGTGGGGAAAGATATTAAGCATCTCAAACAACCATTTTACACATTTATGAATGTGTACACATTTATTTCAAAGGTTAACAATTCCCTATGTGTTTTACTCACTTTTTCTTTGCTGGCATAAAATATCCAAAACCTACAACTTGAAGACAGGCTTATTATGGCTCATGGTTATCAAAGGATTCAGGCCATATTTGGCTGGCCTCAAGACAGAATGACCATTCTGGAAGGAATGGCAGAGGAACACTATTCAATCTACAGCAGTCAGGAAACATCAAGAAATAGAGAGAAGGAGCCAGGGACAAGAATACACCATTCTAGGCCATGCCCCAGAGAACTGCCTCTTCTGACAAAGCATCTACTTTCAAACAGCACAGTCAACTATAAATTCATCAATAGACTAATACATTGATGAGTGTAGCAACTCAATGACCTAGTCACTTTCTAAAATACCCAACTCTGCACATAAGAGTTTTGAGAAACATTTTACATCTACACTATAACATTTTACCCCTGGTACCCAAAAGACTCATTTCTATCTCATTCTGCAAAATGAATTTAGTCTATCTCTAGAAGTTGCCAAAATCTTAACAGTTCCAGCACAGCTGAAAAGTCTTTGTACAGAGTCCCCTCTGACATTCAAGGCAAAGTCTTAGCTGTCAGCTCCTATGAAAATCAGAAAGTAAAATATTCCCAGCATACAATGGCACAAGGTAACATCTCCACTCCATGAGGAGAATAGGGAAAAAAAAACTGAACCAAAGCAAGACTGAAACGCAAGACAACATTAAGTCCTGTAGCTCCATGTCCAGCACCCAAGGCAAGTTGTGGTGAGCTATGGTGATGCAGGTTTCATATGGCCCCTCTCAGGCTGGTTCCATTTGCTGCTCATGGTTTTACTCAGCAGACTTTCTTCATTCCTGACACGTCTAACTTCCTGGGGTTTCCACTGCACTTTTTGCTTCACTCACAGCTTTACACAGTGCCCTCTCACAGGCATACTGTATGGACTCCCAAGACTTCTTCTGAGACCTAGGTGGATGCCTCCATCACACTACAGCACTTCATGCTGCATGGCTGAAAAGCTAACATCAATGGATGGTATCAAGATCTGCCACCAGTGAGAACAGAAGCTGGTTAAAAGCAGCCAGCAGTACCCATGCCACAGCCTTAACACTGGGCTTGCGTTGAAAGTTCCTCCAGTAGATTAACTGTTTCACCAACCTTAAATTCAGCCACAAAGTCTTAGGACATGGCCAAAACATAGACAAATTATTTACCAAAATAAAATCTGCACAGCGTGTAGTTGTTTCCAATAGAGTCCTCATTCCTATCTAAAACCTCATGAGCCTGGCCTTTACTATCCACATTCCCAGTACCCCTTTGGTCTTTTGAGCTCTAAACAGAATCACTAGTTAAATTCTGTTTACATCATTCTAGGGTGATATGGTTTATATACAGGAAGTCCCAGAAAGGCCTCATATGTTCAGACATAGGGCTACTGGAAGATGATTTGATCACAGGTTCAGAGTTGAATGTGCTTGGAAAGTGGGGGCTGGTGGGAAGAGGCAGATCACTGGGTTGTGACCTGAAAGGGTATATGTCCCTCCGTGGCTTCTCCCTTCACTCTCTACTTCCTGGATGCCATGATGTGAGCAGTCTCCCTCCATGCCAGGCCCTTTCACTATGCCCTTCCTACCTTGAAGCAGGCCAACTATGGACTAAAAGACATGAGCAAAAATAAATAAACATCTCCTCCTTCAAATTGTGGGTGTTGGGTTTGTGTCTCCAGGATAAGAAAGTGACTAAGAATAGGGCTTCTCTAGTCCATATCACCAAACCTTTCCAAACTTGTCCCACAAACCAGTTCCAAACATTTCTAAACTACATGGTCTGGTATAGTCACACCAATGTTCCCACATCTGGTGTCAATTTTCTGTATTCACCACTTTTCCATCACTGAGACACCCACAACTTAAAAATGGAGAGGTTTATCTTTGTGCTTATGGTTTTTAGAGGAGTCACTCCATTGTTTGCTGGTTTCAAGGTAGAAACAGCATGGGAAAGTATGGCAGAGGAAAACTGTTCAATGCATGGCAACCATGAAGCAGAGGGGTGGGGAGAGGAATCAGGAACAAGAATATATCCTTCCAGGTCATGTGCCCAGAGACCTGCCATTTCTGACCAGGCCCCAACTCTGAACTGCACAGTCAGCTATAAACTCATCAATCATTTAATCTACTGATGGGTATAGCAATCACCTTCCAAAATCCTCACCTCTGAATGGGAGACTTTTACATCTAAACCATAACACCATGCAAGCAAGATTGGTAAAAAGATAGTGAAAACAACTCCAAACTATGTGGTAGTGTCTATAATCTTTAGTGCTACCAAGATTCTACACACACACAAACTGATAATTATTTCTCATGACATTAAATTTAACGGATTGTTACCTACATTTTCTGTAAAGATTCTACCATACTTAAAAAACAAAAATCATACAATGAAAACACCTTATTCCTAAAAACTACCACACTGGAAGGCTGTAAAGTTCATACTCAAAATTTAGCATTTCTAAAGCCAACATCAACTGCTTCCATCTTATCAATGAACTATCCTTAAAAACAAATAAAAACTAAATATTCAACTGGTCTGTCAAATGTAGCATTTTCACCTAAGTATTTTTAAGTCACGTGCAGGGTTAAATCTAACCAGTCATAACTGCTTTAGACAAAGAAGGCAAAAATACTACCTAAACCACATTATCTTTACCTTTCATTTTATTTCATAGGATTAACAATTTCCATTCGAGTATGTTTCTGAATTGCTGAGGTAAAAAGACTCATTGTTAAATTTCTACAATACCTAAAATATACTGCAAAGAATATATAATTTGGTAATTACAATTTAACATATCACATTAAAAGTTAACAAACATAATCAAATAGTAGACATGTGAAAAGCTACCCACTTCTCATTCCACCCTTATGTTAAAACATTTAACTGTTTGTGTGAAGTAAATTCCTGTGACTATAAAGTCAACAGATTACATACAAAAAATAAACTCCCTCTTCCCTTGACCAATCTTGCTAAGAAATTCATGCAAGAAGTTGGTATTCACACATTTCAAAAAATTAATCCGTCTTCATTGTTCCTATTCTTAAGAGATATAAAATATTAAAAAGTATTTGGGAACTGCTCAGTTTACTAATAAAATATTCCCTATAATTTTCCTGTAAGTATAGAGGATTCAACTGCAGGATACTTCTGAATTTATTTCTATTACATTTCTTCTTGCATGCTATTCCAATATTAGTCTAACCCCAGTTTAGTTGCAAATTTTCAAAAAAGAACAAGATAGTCATACAACATTTTAAAGTGCAGTTTTAACGATAGAGCAAGTACTTGAACACAAAGTTGCACCCTTGAGATGGTAAGGAGTGGGCGTCTTACCTCAAAATATCCTACTGTGAATCAATTTGGCAGAATTCACCAAATATTTTTAGAAGTCATATGCTGGTGTCTGCTGGAGTAGTATGCTGTTAGGTTGCCATAAAAGGATCCCAAACTCTAACACAATAGATATGCTTTTGTGTTTAAATGCTGTCCAACATTCGTAACAACAACAAAGTTCCTGTGAAGATCTAAATTTTCACGGTACAGTGGACAAAAGCTGAAAAGAACAGAGCAGGAAACCAAAATATTTTGATTAAACCTTGCTAAGTATTACTAAATATCCACCCTATGAGGACTGGGATTTACTTTGCCTCTTTTTTTACCGACCAATGGGACAGGGATAACAAGTGGGAAAGATGAAGGGATGGAGGAAAAGAACAACAAACCATCACCTGAATGTAGATAAATCTGGCGTCCAGTTAGTCTAGACTTGGGGTGTTAAAAACCACAAGGAGCCACACAGATACAAGAAAGCTAAGTTACCAAAGAACCCTGGTCCTAGATACGTAAATGTCCCCAGGTTCACCTTATCACCTTGGTGTTTTTGTCGCACTAGGTTTATAAAACGCCCAGGGTTCAACAGTGACCTGTAGAGCACCACTACCTCCCAGTGTTCCCAGAGAGCAAATCCAGCGCGGTGGTGAAAGAAGGACGCACAGAGTAATCCATAGCACTTTACTCGTACCCCGCCCCACGCCGTTCCATTTGAAATTGCAAAGTGAAGAAGCTTAAATTTCAGTGTGGCTCCTGAAGTAGTGGCTCATGAGGCCATGCCTGGACCCGGCTGCATTCACTTTGCACGCTGGAGCCCGCTGCCTCAATGATAGCACAGTTTGGGCAGCGATCGCTCAGCCACCCGGCAGCTTCAAGGGGGCTTGCCCTCGCGCTCCGCTCTCTTTTACTCTCGGCCCGTGGCCAGGATTCTAATAAAAAGGGTACATAGTTGGCTGCAGCCTATTTCGAACACCACACTAACCTCGCAACTGTTTGTGCTGCCTCTACACACCTCCATTTCTTGGTTCCACGGCTCGTCCTGAGGAGCGAACGGCAGCATCGCCCCTTCAAGAAAAATCGAACTGGAGCTACCGACAGTCAGTGCAGCCGAGCATCCAGTCTAATAAATTAGTTCGCCGCTACTGCCTTGGCTGCCGCTACTGCCTTGGCTGCCGCAACCGCCGCTATGCCCCCAGCCCTGCCTTCAGCGACCGCTGCCCATGCTCAGAGTCCCTCAGAGGGTGGGAGCAGGAAATCTCTGCCTCACGTTGCTGCTCCCAAACAGAAGTCAACTCTGTTGAGTTTTTGAGAGAGCTGCCGCTAGGCTCGGGCTCACCACTGCCGCAGACTTGACGGCTGCCAGACAGTGAATGACTCCCCACACCAGCTACCCCGCTTCTTCCAGCACCCTGGCTGCTCCCGGCTCCTGGCTCCCAGCTCTGCCAATATGGCGGCCACGGCGTTACCTGTGCAGCGCTTGGAACCCCTACAGTGGTGGCACAGCAGCGTCACCCGAACGTCAATGGAGATTCCCCAGCCTGGGGTGGGGGTGGGGATGGAACAGAGGGGCGGGGTGGATGTGGGGGACTGCGTGGTGGTGATGGTGGGAAAGAAGGGAGGAGGCGTGCTGGGCGGGTGCAGAGTAGTAAAAGACACTGCTAGCGTCTCGGTAAACCTGCCCACTCCACCGAGCATGCGCAGCTCTCTTCACACATGCTCAGCAGGCTCTCTCAAGACAACTGAGCTGTCTTGCTCGCGGGAGAATTCACAAAAAGAATGCGGGAAACAAGGGACCTCCCCTGCAACGTCTGAGGACTCAGGGCCAGGGAAGGACTCTAGAAGTACTTGCTTTCCGGGCTCAGGAAAAAAATGTCGTCCTATACCAAACTACGCTTATTTCAATACTTAGTAATGAATCCTTGGGCCGAGATTTTTAGTCCATTATGCATGAGCCTCCTAGAAACCAGAGAAAAGAGAAAAAGGTTTTAAAAGATATTGACATACTTCTGCTTATTACCAACCCAACCCTTCCTTATCTTTCTGATGTTTCAATGGTTTCCCCCACTACTGATAAAATGTTTCTAGTGGACACACATGCACCCACACAAACACAGAGGCCTCTAATTGGACTCTTCTTGTGGCAAGGAAGTCAGGGTGTCCTATGCTTACTCGTCTCTCATCCTGCTATGAGAATAATGGATCCATAGCTACAATAATTATAACTTTTATGTCTTCTCCAAATCATGATTCTCTACTTTGTTACGTTAACCCACACACTACACTCGACTCTAACAATACAGTGGTGATGAAGTAGACTCTCTTACACAGGAAATGGATAATCAAAATCCTTCTCATCAAATCCTGTAGAACTCAAAATTCAAAAAGACTTTTAAGAGCAATTGAAAGAGCGACCAAGCCAGCTCAGTACCTTGGAGAGGTTTCTAACATTCCACATGCCTCCTATTTATTTCACCACCAAGCTTTGAGCGCTAAGAAAGAGCGCCGGGGGGGCGGGGGGGGGCACGACAGGACGGGACGCGGCGGGTGGGATTGGAAACAAGGATCATTAATAGTGCTTCCATTTACTCTGCCTAAAATACAGGGAGAAAGTGAGGTCTAGGAATATAATTTTGTAAGTGAAAGCTTTGAAAGGAGTGAATGTATGGGGCTATAAACCTTGAAAATGTGTGACTGTATGTGCACAAGCAATTGAATGAATTCATGTTTGGCTCAACTGGAAGTGTTTGTGATTAAGGACAATCATTTTGTTCTCTGAATCTCATTCCCCTCCTGCTTCCTCAAAACCTTTGTTCTGGAACACCCACACACATCATCATCCTCATCGTCATCTGTTTTCCTCCTTCTACGGCATTATTTCCCATCAACAAAAGTATGCTGTAACTGACTTCAGCTTGCTAGCACGTGGTGCAGTTCATGACTTCCTCTTTCTTTAAATATGTTCTTCTCCTGGTTTTCAAAACAAAACAATATTTGTTTTCTTTCTACATCATTGATGATTTCTCCCCAGTCTCCATTGCTGGATCATCTCTCATCTTCCAAATCTCTGACTATTGGAACTTCAAGACTTAGTCCATGGCTTCAGTCTTCCCCAACACTCTAGGTACAGTATGTCCATATCCCATCCAGATCCATGCTTTAAATCTCATCTGTATGCTGAGTGTGTGCAAAATTATCTCCAGCCACAAACTTTTTCTTGAAGTCAAGACTTATACCTGCAACTGCCTATTCAACACTTTCACTTGGATTACTAGTAGGTAGGTCTCTCAAATTTAGCCTATTCCAAATCGAACTATTGCTTTGACCCCAACCAATCGACTTATGCCCTAGTCTTCTCCAGGGCAATTAATGACATCTGCCATTGGCCTATGTTTCTGCTCATATCTTATTTCAGAGCATCTTTCCATGATCATCCTACTACAACACCACACCCATACCTCTCTACCCTCACTCTCTTTTTTTCTTCATAACACCAATGAATGCCTTGTATATTTGCTTAATTATTCTCCTTAGCACCTAGCATAATTTACAGAACATAACGGGATTCAGTAAGTGCTTTCCAAATGAATATGTCCTTTGCTATTGTGGTGTGCATTTGATAAATACAGTGCATCACCTATTTTAAGAAGCTTCCTCAGAATGAGTACATATTACTTTTCTTATATATATATGATTAACTTAGAGGCTGAGGGTATAGCTTAATGATGGAGTGAATGCTTAGCATGTACAAGACTGTGGGTTCAATCCCCTGCACCAATAAATAAATAAATAAATAAAATATAACCTTCATGTGTATTCATTTATTCATTTTCTTTAACATATAATCCATCATATATCTGTCCCACTTGTTTTTTTTTGTTTTGTTTGAGACAGTCAAACAATGTATGTACCAGGCTGGCCTTGAACTCACCATCATCTTTTCTTAGCCTCAAGAGAGCTGGAATTACAGGCATGCACCACCAAACCTGGCTACATCACTCCCACATTAAAAAAAATAATAATAATACTTTTCATCAAAAATTCTTCCTCATTACTGGTGAAAATGCAAACTAGTACAAAAACTTTGGTAATCACTATGGAGATTTCTCAAAAAACTAAAAAAGAAAAAGAAATAAAGAAATTCTATTTGGCCCAGCCATACCTCTTCTAGGTATCTTCCTTGAAGAGTTGAATACATCATATTACACTGATACATACATACCCATGTTTGTAGCAGCACAATTTTTTTTTCTTTTTTTTTCTTAAGTTCTTTTATTGGTACATTTTAGGTATACAATACATTTACATTTATTATTGGGTGTTTGTACCTGTACGTGATGTATCTTGATTCTTATTTTTTCCCCATTACCTGTGTGCTCTTCAACCCCTCTACCCTTCCCTATTTACACAGACATCATTTCCATTTTTTTTCTTTTCTCATAATTTTTCCTTTCCTTCTTTCCTTTCCCCTTCCCCTCCCTTCACCGGTACCTCTTTGGACCTTTTCTCCTATTTCAAATTATCAATTATTCATTTTAATCATTTTAATGCTTATTTACACTTTCAGTCTCTCACACTAGAGAAACTATTCAGTATTTACACATGTGTGTCTTATTTATTTCACTTAAGAATATGGCCTCAATATACATCCATGTAGGTATAAATGACTCTAGTTTCTCATTCTTTATGGCTGAGTAGTACTCCATTTTATACAAAAACCACATCTTCTTTATCCAGTTTCCAGTTGATGGGCACTTGGGCTGCTTCCAAGCTTTAGCTATTACAAACTGTTGCATGTAGCAGCACTATTTTTAATAGGTAAATTACAGAAGAGGTCCATATGCTCATCAACAAATGAATAGATAAAGAAAAGACATATAGATAGATAGATAGATAATATGAGTCATTTTGAAGAAAAAAGACCCATCTCAAAACCATAATGTTAAGTGAAATAAATCAAACACACAAGCCTAAATATTGCCTGGTTTTGCTTATATGAAAGACTAAAAGTATAAAAAACTTAGAGAAATGAAAGACAGATAATAGAAAACAGGGAGATAGATCTTTTGCAAATGGGAATGAGACCAACAGATGAAAGGAAATAAGAGGTAGAGGAGGGGAAGGGGAAGTAAAAAGAATCAAGATGTGGTGTGTAGATGTACCAATACCCCGTGATGAATATAGGTATTGTTTATTGAAACAAAATATTAAATAACATATATTAATAAATCAATTGAGTAATTAATAATTATTAACAAAATTAATAAATAATACAATTTAACAGACCCTTCCTTGACTCTATGGTTTTACTGGACTCTGGTCTCTTACAACTTTTGATGAGTTAACAAGTCTTTTAAACTCTATCTCATACATTTTTAAATGTCTACTCCTTCCCCATTGCTTCAGATCACCTCTTACAGTGTTTTCTTGAATTGATGTTACACATTCCTACCTGGTCTTTCTGAGTCTAAATTTATGCTTTATTTTGCCTGCCAAATCATTTTCCCTAGTGTAAGCACAGTGACAAAAAGTCTTGAAAGTTTCTCCATCATATCCAGTAAAATATTCAACATCATTATCTCTCGATGAAGATGTGTTCACCATCCAGTTTTTATCTTTCTAGCTTCATCTTCACTATCTACCGCCACACACTCTAATAAGATCAATGCACTTATTATTGCCTCTTGCCTTTCCTAGGCATCCTTGTGCACTTTATTCTTAATAACAATCAATACTAACAACTACTATTCACACAGAACCTACTATTCACCAGGCATATGTTCTTCATGAATTCATTTGGCCTTCATGACAACTTGTAAAACATTGTATCACCTAATCTCTTTTCGGGCTTTTAGCTAAGATCAAGTGTTGTATCTGTTCTTACTAGTTTAATATCTGATATGTCCTCTATCCCAGGACAATATATTAAATAGATTTTTGGAGATAGGAGATGTAATAGGATTTTGCTCTCTCCATTCCACACATTGACCTTGTATTGCAGTACCTCTAGGAACAGTAGCCCCTTGAGGGAATGAAGAAAAAAAAAGGTATATCACCTATTTTTTACAGACAAGGAATCTGAGCCTGAGAGAGGTACAGAAATTTTCTCCAAGACCTCATAAATATTAAATGGGAAACCTAGAATTAAAACTAGGTCTCCCTGATGCCAAAACTTCTACCCCTCTTGAAGTTCTGTGAAGCAGTTTTGAATTTATATTCCTCCCATACCCTCCCTCTACTCATCCCTTACAGAAAATTAGTCACCTAATTCTCCATATTTCCATGTTTTCCATACATTTATTTTAGTACTTCTTAATCTTTACTTACCAGCAAGCTTTGAGATTTTGATTTAGTAAATTAATTAAATTATTAAGCTCTGCATTCACAGTATATGGTTGGCGTTCAATATGGATTGTATTATGGACAAACAATACAACTGTAGCTAGATGTATTAAAACTGTGAAAAGATATACAAAATAGATAAAACAACTTTGAAGAACTTACTGCTTATTTGTTCTGTGTTGAATATGTCAGATATATGTTGTCTTATTTTAAATTGCTAATAATTGGGGCCTGTTAAATCTCATTTGTGCTAGCCCAGAGGAAACTTGAACAGCTGATGAAAAATATGATAAATTCATATTTAAGCACAGAAGCAACTACCAGTAATGACTTTTATACAGAGCAGAGGTTCGTGCTTTCTCTTAAGTTTTCAAGAAATTTTTAGCCTGAAACTGTCTATGTGCCTATGCATTTCTGAATTTTCAATTACTGGAGCATAGTATTTAAAAAAACTACACCATGGTTGGAAATATTTTAGTGATACTGGATTTAAGATGGAATCTAGTTTATAAACAATATACTGCTCATCATAAAAGATAATGATATGGATTCCACTATTATAAAAACAAATGTTCTGAGCATTTCCAGGACTAGGGAAAAGATACACTTAAACGTGCACATTGACTTTTTACCCAGTGACAAATGGATACAATGGATGACCAGGGTTTGAAGTTAAAGAGAGTGACCATGTAATTTAAGTGAAAAAAGTTAATTGACCTATCTGAGCCCCACTAAGGGAATGTAAAATATGAACCAAGGGTCTTTGAGCAGCAGATCACAGACTATTCACAGTTCTGATTTCTGAACTATGACATATACAAAGTGATTAATATTTGGGGTATAATTATAAAAATCAAACACATAATTCTCAGTATTGTTTGCATATTTCCCCAAAGCCTATAATCCAAATAGTTTGAAAATGTTGATAAACCGCAGAGCATGAAAGCACTATTAGAAAATATTTGTATATCATATTTCAGAGATATCCTGTTTTAAAATATGAAATTCATGTATAGAAACAAGGAAATTTTAGTTCTTTAAGTAGCAGTCAGCTTTCTCACATTACCTTTAAATAATATCTTAGGAGGTTCAGAGAACTTCATTTTCCAATAATACTATATAATATTTGGCCCTTAGAAATCAATTGCAGAAAAGCAAGCAATTCATACATACTTGTAAAATGCAAGCTATTTCTTCTATGTTGAAATGAGTGACATTAAGTCTCAAATAAATGATAACTATAATACTAAGTTTAGAGTTTCTCCTCTTTGGACAGTAACTAAAGCTCATATAATATACAAAAATCAAATCCATTAATAATACTGGTGAGAGTGGAGGATGAATAGCCATTTTTATAGTCTAGTCTAACTCCTAAGAATTCTATGAAAGGTACTTATATTTTATGATTTAGCTAAAATCATAACATCGTTTCATTTCAGAAACAATATATGTTCCAAAGGAGTATCAACAACAAATTTTATTTTCTTTAGATTTTTAAATATCATTAAATCAGGCCAAAATATTTTATTAGAGTTCTACTTTCTGGAAAAGCAGTAGGATCTTATAATGCTAGAGTGCTGTATCTACTAGACAAGGTATGAATTTCAAGGATGATATGAGTAAGTGTAATAATAACCATAATTGAAAAAAATAGATGCTATTTTTAAGTCAAAGCAATAACACCAGATACAAAGGTAATCTGACTAAAATATTCTTCATAGCACTATTAGCCAAGGTTGAATCAGCCAGCGTTTTTGGATAACTCACAATTCTTCAGTTTGAATCCCTTCCAAATCTTGGAACTTTGTTAAGGACAGTTCCTTCTGAGATAAATGTGAACCATATTTTTTAGTTAAGGATACTTGAGTAGCTATGTTACTCTACTCAATTTTCAAATATACGCCTAAATCTGTAAAGCAGTAAAAAGTGGACCTACCAATTTGCCTAGATTCAGATTTTCCTTTGCATATTATTAGTTAAATCTTATCATGTAAAATAAAGCATATGATTAGAATTTCTACCACTGAAGTAATGATAAAAGATTTCCTTGCACTCATTCTTACCTGTTCACTTGTTTCCCCTAGAATCTAAGGTTTTTAATTAAGATTCATGTTAAACTGAAAAGGATAGTTTCAGAATTATACTTAGGGTCTTATTAACATGTTACTCTAAGTTACCTGTAAACATGCATCAGAATCATGTACAAAACTTGTGAAAACCCAGATCGCTAATCCCATTCCCAGTGTTCCTTGTTCAGGAAATCTTGGTTGGGGACTAAGCATTTGCAATTCTACTCAGTTAGCAGATAATTTTGATGCTATTGGTCTTGAAACTATACTTTGAGAATTTCTACTCTAACTAATGAAAATAAGTAAAATATTTTGGAAATATTTTTGTTCATAAAGCCTATATAATTCATTTGTGTTTCATATCTTTCAGACTCACAGAAAAATTGAATAAATATTTTGGAAATAAATGTAATTTAAAACTGCAAAGGAATTTAAAAAGGCAATGTTATGTAAGGTACAAGCACACCTGAGGCACTTTAATACTCCATTATATAAAAAGAGTTGGCATGCTAATAACATCTTGTTATTAATACACTTAGCTGAACATAAGAAAATGCTTGCATTCTTGATGCCCTGTTTAGGAACTCAACTGGGAATGTGGGAAATTTTGGAAATCCCTAAAGAAGAGGATATATATACATTCAGACTGAGAATAAACGAAGATGATGACAACTTTCTAGATTATGTGTGGTAAACAAGTCAGGGATAAACAGGCTGACCTTAGGAAAATAGGTAAATGTCTATATGGGCAGTGGATTCTTGCTCAGTGGTTCAGTGCAACTTCAACTAGATGAAGCCTAGTACCCTGGATAGCTCCCTGGAAAATAATTTAGAGTCTAAGCCTGCCTCACAAAGTAAGCCCTTTTCTAATAGGAACAAAATCTTTGTAAATAGGGAGGAATGGAGGGGTCGAAGGGAGGGCTGGGCAAGGGTGAAAAATAAGAACCAAGAGAGACTATGTAAGGGTGAGAATTTCCAATGATGAATGTCATTATATTGTATACCTAAAATGTACCAATTATTAGAATGAATAGTCAATAATGTAAAATAGGAAGAAAGGGTCCAAAGTAGTAGGGGTGATGGGAGGGGCAGGGGAAAGGAAAGAAGGGAAAGGAAAAAATGATGAGAAATGGAAAAAGTGGAAATGAAGTCTTTGAAAATGGGGAAGGGTGGAGGGCATGAAGGGAGGGCTAGGAATGGGGAAAAAATAAGAACCAAGATGCATTATATAAAGGTACAGTTCCCAATGAGAAATGTAATTGTGTTGTATACCTACAATGTACTAATAAAAGAATTTAATACAAAAAAAAGTAAGCCCTTTTCTGTTAAGAACCCAAACTTTTGTTAGAATTCTGAACGTTAAGAGTCCATATATTTACATAAAGTTAAGAAATAGAGAATTGAGGATTATTTTAATTTCCCAAATAACATTCATACTTCCTATCAGACAAAAGGAGTACACATTTTGGTCAAATTTAGAGAAATATAAAGATATCTACAATCCCATGTAGATCTATATTAAGGTTCATAGAAAAAACAAGACTTTAAAAACCAAATACACTTGTACCTTGGTATTCATGGTGGATTGTTTCTAGAAATGCACCTATCCAGATATTAAAATTTAAGGATGCTTAAGACCTTTATGTGGAATAATATTTGCATATTAGATATGCAATTCTCTTTACTTTATAATGACCTTTAGATCACCTTTAATTTTTAAAATTTTATTATTAATTATATTGGTACATTTAAGGTATACAATATAATAATATTCATCATTGGAAATTTGCACATTTACATAATTCATCTTGGTTCTTATATTTTCCCCATTCCCCTGCCCTCACTTCAACCCCACCAACACTCACTATCTACAAAGACTTTGTTTCCATTTTTTGTTTTTCTCATGTTAATTTCATTCCCTTCTGTCTTATCCACTACCTCTCAAATTTCCTCTTCCCCTTAGTACCTTTTCTTCCTATTTCACATTATCTATTATAGCTTTTAATGGGTCTTTGATTTCTGTTGTTAGGTTGATTCCTAGGTATTAAAGCTTTTAGTCCTTGTTTACACTTTCAGTTTCTCACACCAGAGAAACTATTTGGTATTTACACATGTGTGTCCTATTTATTTCACTTAACAGTATCACCTCAATGTG
>NW_004624852.1:4157790-4207839 GCF_000247695.1 Heterocephalus glaber | reverse complement strand
ATATTATATATATAGTTGTACCTTTTCTTAGAGAAGAATGACAAGAACAAAAAAGTCTGTACAGGTTCAATATAGATGCAATTTATAAAAATATTTTCAATAAGAACTTGGTTGAATGCACTAATTCGGAACCCATGCATTTGGAGAGATAACTGTACTCATTGTGTTTTCCTAGAGTGTGTGGCTGTGGGTTTGTTGTAAAGGAGGAGATAGAATTTTACCTTTTAAAAGTAGGATTTTCCCCTGAGGCTTTAAAAGTCAAAAATGACAAGGGCTTCTCTGCATTCTGGGATGGCAAGGATGGCCAGAGAAAGAGTGGAAAGTGAGCCAGAGAAGGAAAATATGAAAAGAAATAGAGAAAAATTACAAATGAGTCAAGAAAAGGAACTAATCAAAAAAAGAGAGTTTATAGGCAAACAAGAGAAAGCAAAACCAAGATATGTAAAATTTTGAATGGAGACTTGCAGATTGAACAATGTTGGGAAGGTGAAAGCAAAAAGCTAGGAAAATGGTTTTGAGGAAAATTCTTAATTTTTCATATCACAGAAAATATAATTTGTTTGTTTGTTTAAGAATTAAGATGCATGGAATGTCTTGGTGCCCTATACAAATGCTTTCTTTTTGAATTTCAGAGACTGTTTTAACTGCTTTTAAATAGTTGTATTTTGAAAAGAAGCATTCCAATATTTTCACACATAATTATATATTAATTTACTAGGCAGAAATTTCTGAGAAGTGTGTTGCAATATTATTCTGAGGTACTATGCCTGGCTCTTTTTTGTGATTTTAGGTCAAAGGGTCCAGTCCAGAATACTATCCTGTCTAAAATTCCAAGAGAAGTCTTTTGTTATTGGATTTGTTTTCAGAAAGTCTCTGTTGAAATCCAAATATTATTGTTAAAAGAGGTAACTTATTTACCAGTTCACAGCATTAACATTCATTAGTTTCTCAGATTAATTCTAGTAAGGTTCCTTGGAAAGAGGTCCTGAGGACATGAAATAAATTCCAAGAGTTTTATATTTTATTTTGGTGGGAAGGGGGATTGGAGGGCAGGATGTTGTTGAGAAAAACACTGAGAGCAGTGTACTTCTAGGTTACACTTAAATTTGACCTGGTAGTGTTAAAAGATGGATGGTCCTATGAGATTTTTTTCCAGTTTCTTGGTGTACTGAACAAATAATTGGACAGTACACAGAAAAGGCAGTAAAAGTATACATTTATTGAAGGTGGATAAGAAGTTTGCTCTACAGGATTAGAGTAGGCAGGTAAACAGACTCACAGTGGCCCTGAGATAAGATAAAAAGGTCTTTTTTATCCAAAATTCCTAGATTGCCTTCTCCCTAATTTAAACAAAGCATTGGGAAAATTTTCCTCTCAAAAGCTCACTTAGCCTGATATCAGATTTAAACTACTCATTGAAAGCTCACTTTGCTCCCCACCAGTTATAAATAAAATATTGAAAATAGCAGTTTTTAAATTGGTTCTGCAAACAACAGCAGATTCAAATGAGGGATTAAAAATATTGCTTTCTAATTGGTTCCACGTACAGTGATCAGGAGCTATGCAGTCATTTGAGGTCTTATGCTCTCTGCATGTCCTCCAGGTTTGTATGTCTTTTGACATTCCAACAACTTGTCCAATTTGCTTCAGCCCTAATTTTTTGCCTCAGTAAGTGTGGTGAAGGCAAAGAGAAACTAGAGAAGAGACTATGAGATGGGTTTCTTAGAGGACAATATTCATGGACTGGATATCAAAGGTTGGAGAAAGTGTTAGAAAAAGATATATAGAGAAAATATTTGGGGATAGGAATATGAGGTAGAGGGAGAAAATTGCTGAAGACAAATTTCTTTTATAACTTTTGGTCTCATCTCTCTGGAGCACAATTTATGTGTTAAAATAAAAAAAGATTAACTAGATAATATCAAAGCTCTGACAGAGGCTAATATTCTGGGAATTTTTATTCACAGTATTACCAGAGACCTTCAGTTACTGGTAAAGCTCTGTTCATAGTACATTGGCAGTTAACAAGCACCGTGCTTATAAATGTGAAACAAAGGAAGGACTTCAATGATAATTTGCTGGCTAGTCTCTCTGCTGATAAAATTCTAATAAATCATTCATTGGTTTTGAATTAGTAAAGAAATTCCATCCTCACAATGTTAAAATGCCTACACATAGGATTGAATAATTAAAAAGGATAAAGGGTTTTCATGGTTTCAAGTTTCTTGTAGAGAATGAAACTGATGAGCAGTAATGTCTCTCTCCCTAGGCAGGCAGTCAAGAAAGAAAAGACTCACAAATTTTCAGTCTGTTGATGAGCTACCAAGATACAGTAAACCTACAAGAAATGCCTTGGTATCAGGAGTGAAGACAGAGGAAAAAAAAAAGAATTGCCCTGGTTATTATATAGAAGATGTATCCCAGGATATGTAACATCATTATCAATAAACTTTATATACCAACACATATTTAGGATTTGTACTGTGCAGTAAAAGCTCCCAGAACTTATAGTCATTTATTTGAAAAAGAATAATTTTAACCTCTATTTGCAACTAAAGACAATGCGCTTCATTGAATTCAGGAAATACAAGCAAAATTTTAATAATTTTTAATTCTCTATTGCAACATGGAGAGCAAACACATTAGTTACAAAGATGAGTTAACTAGTCATGTAGAATTTCAAAATTAGGAACTTGCTATAAATAATTTAGCCTAAAACTGTCATTTAAAAGATAACAAAGAGGAGAGTCCCGCCATACCATCGAAAGTGAGCAAAGATCCCAGGAAGGAGCTGTGTGGACCAGAGAGGCGCAGCTTCAGGCAGCTTCCAGCCAGGGCTCTGTGCTGACCCCAGAAACTCTGGCACACCTGCCCAAGCCAATGGCCTGCCGAGAAAAGAACTGCACAGGCACCCAAGCTTCAGCCGAGGCCTGCCATTCCATCTGCCACACCCCAGGGCCCGCCTGGAAAAGAGCTACACAGATGCACAAGCAAAGCCCAGAGCCTCACCCTGATACCATTGATAAGTACAATGAGACCCTAGTCAAAGCCTGTACACACCACAGGAATTGGGGTGCACAGCCCCCAGCCAATATAACATATAACAGCTCATAGGGGCCCCAGCAAGAGGCACATCTAGAAACCATCCCAAGAGTGGACAGGCCCCAACCAGAAGCCCACCCAGAAAACAGGTCAGCTCAGGGATCCAGAAGGCAACAATTCTGAACCCAGGAATTGGTGTATTGGTGAGCAGCAGAGTAAAGGCTGCTCAGTGGCTTGCTGAGAATTGAAGACCACTGGGTGAGCAAAATGTCACCTCAACAAAGGCACAATAAGCTGCATCTTTTGAAATGAGAAGACATGTAAATAAGTCTCAAAACCTGACTTCCAGATCACCTAAGGCAACACCAAAAGGTAACAAGATGGTACAATCTGATACTTAACCACCTGGACTCCCCTAACTGGCAACAAAAGAAGACCTGGAAAAAATGAAATCAGAAATAATTTCTCAGATAACAGCAGAGATGTCACCCATAGTATAAGACATGATTAATAAATCTAGAGCAGACACAGATAAAAAATAGAGGAGCTGAGGAACATGATAAAATCCCAACATAGGAAACAAATGATATCCATAAAACAGATGCAAACAGATTTCCAGGAGATTAAAACCTCTATTAAAAGTTTATGCAGCAAAATGAGCCAATGTGAGGACAGAATTCCAGATATAGAAGACAGGACTGCAATTAGTGACCAGGAAAAGAAAAATTTCTTAAAAATAGTAAGGTACCACAAAAAAATCAATCCAGCAGCTGCTAGATGATGCAAAGAAGAATAACATAAGACTGATCAGAGGCAATGAAGAAACAGGAGAGAGTGCAGATGACATAAAAAAACTGTTTGCAGAAGTAATGGCAGAAAACTTCCCAAATAGGGTAAAAGAATTTGACATACAGATAAGTGAGGGATATACGACTCCAACTAGCCATGAGCAAAAAAAATCTACACATAGGCATATAACAGTTAAGATTCTAGAAACCTAACTGAAGAAAAAGATTCTACAAGCAGTTAGAGAAAAGAAACAAATCACATACAAAGGAAAGCCCATCAGAATCACAGCAGACTTCTCAACACAAACCCACAAGGCAAGAAGAGCGTGGAGTGACATATGTCAAGCCCTAAAGAAAAACAGCCTCCAACTCAGATTGATGTACCATGCAAAATTATCTTTCAAAATGGATGGAGAAATAAAATACTTTCCTGACAAGGAGCACCTTAGGAACTTCAAGAATACCAAACCAGCACTCAAAAAACTTTTAAATAATATGCTACGAAAAGACAATGAGGATCACAATGCCAGGAAGCACAGCAGAATGAATCTATCAGGCACTACAAGAAATTAAACACAAAGGGGGAGAATCCAACAAAAAGAAAAAAGCATGACAATGATAACTCAATACATATCAGTTATAACCAACAATGTTAATGGTTTTAATTCACCAATCAAAAGAAATAGACTGTCAGAATGGGTCAAGAAGCAAGATCCAACAATATGCTACATACAAGAAACACACTTAATTCAAAAAGAACCTCATAGACTGAACGTTAAAGGGTGGAAAACAATACTCTATGTGACTGGAACCTGAAAAAAAGCAGGAGTAGCTAACATTTTTGCAGACCAAGTGGATTTCAAACCAACACTGATTAAGAGAGACAAAGGACGCTACATCACATCCTTGTCAAGGGAACGAGCCAAGAGGAAGCAATGACAATCATTAATATATATGCACTAAACAAACAGTACCGCACCCAACTATATAGAACAAATACTAATGGACATGAAAAATCATATAAGCCCTAATACAATAGTAGTGGGGGACCTCAATACCCCACTTTCAAAAATAGATCAACTAGACACAAAATAAACCACAAAATACTAGAACTCAATCATACTCTTGAATGAATGAACTTAACAAATGTTTACACAGTGTTCCACCCCACAAAATCACAATGCACATTCTTTTCAGCTGCACATGGGTCCTTCTTTAAACTAGACCACATACTCACTCATAGAACATGTTTTAAGTAAATGCAAAGGAATTGAAGTTATCCCCTGTATATTATCAGAACATAGTGTGACGAAATTGGGATCAATAGCAAAAAAACCCACAAGAATTTGACAAAAAATGGAAATTGAACAACGCACTTCTGAACAACCAATGGGTCACAGAGGAAATTAAAGAAGTCAGACAGTTACTACAACTAAATGACAATGCCAACACTACATATTGAATCTGTGGGACACAATGAAAGCAGTCATACAAGGAAAATTCATACCAGTGAATACTCATATTAGGAAAACAGAGTGAGCTCAAATAAATAACCTGAAGCTGAACCTCAAACTTCTAGAAAAAGAAGAGCAGGACAAACCAAAAGCTCATACAAAAGGAGGAAATTATAAAGATCAGGGCAAAAATCAATGCAACGGACACTAAGAGAACAATACAAAAACATCAATGAAGCCAAGAGTTGGTTCTTTGAAAGAATAAAAAAAAATTGACAAACCCTTAGCCAACTTTATCAAAAAAAGGAAAGAAAAGGCCCAAATCCATACAATTAGGAATGAAAAGGGTGAAATTACAATGGACCCAGTGGAAATCCAGAGGATCATCAATACCTACTTTGCAAACCTATATGCCAATAAGATGGAAAACACATAAGAAATGGACAGATTCCTAGATATGTGTGAATTACCAAAGTTGAACGAAGATGAGCTAAAAATTCTAAATGATCCAATATCAATCAATGAAATTAAATAAATAATTAAAAACTTAGCAACTAAGAAAAGCCCAGGTCCTGATGGCTTCACTGCTGAATTTTACAAGACTTTTAGAGAGGAACTACTGCCACTACTGTTTAACCTCTTCAATTAAATTGAAAGGGAAGAAATACTCTCGAATTAATTCCTGGAAGCAAGCATCACCTTGATCCCCAAAGCAGAGAAAGACTCAACCAAAAAAGAGAACTATAGGCCAATCTCACTAATGAACATAAAGGCAAAAATCCTTAATAAGATACTGGCAAATAGAATGCAAAAGATAATCAAGAAGATCATGTACCCTGACCAAGTGGAATTCATCCCAGGGATGCAGGAATGGTTCAACATATGCAAATCAACAAATGTAATACACTATCTTAATAGAGCCAAGGACGAAAACATATGGTCATCTCAATAGATGCAGAAAAAGAATTTGACAAAATCCTACATGCATTTATTATAAAAACTCTCCAAAAAATTGGAATAGACAGTCTCTACCTCAATCTGATAAAAACCATATATGAAAAAACAACAGCCAATATCATACTAAATAGTCAAAAACTGAAATCCTTCACACTAAAATCAGGAAAAAGACAAGGTTGTTCACTATTACCACTCCTGTTCAATAGAGTTTTGGAAACATTAGCCACAGCAATTAGACAAGAGAAAGAAATAAAAGGAACAAAGATAGGAAACGAAGAAGTCAAATTGTCATTATTTGTAGATGATATGATACTCTATATAGAAGACCCCAAGAACTCCACCAAAAGTCTTCTAGACTTAATTGCCAGATTCAGTATAGTAGCTGGATATAAGGTCAACACACAAAAATCAATAGCTTTTCTGTACATGAAAAACAGACTCACTGAGAGAGAAATGGGGCAATCAATTCCTTTCACAATAGCATCCAAAAAATTGAAATACTTAGGAATCAACCTAACAAAAGAAATCAAAGATCTCTACTCTGAGAACTATAGCACTCTGAAAAGAGAAATTGAAGAGGATATCAGATAATGGAAAGACATATCTTGCTCCTGCGTGGGAAGAATCAACATAGTGAAAATGGCCATAATTCCAAAACTGCTATATAGATTCAATGCAATCCCAATTGAAATCCCAGCAGCATACTTCACAGACCTTGAGAAAATAATCCAAAATTCATTTTGAACAAGAAGAGATCTCGAATACAAAAGGAATTCTAGGAAATAAAGACAAGGTAGGAGGTATCACATTCCCCAACTTGAAACTACATTACAAAGCTACTGTAATAAAAACAGCATGAAACTGGAAAAGAAACAGACCCATGAACAATTGGAATCAATTAGAAGATACAGAAACAACTCCAGACACACGCAGGGAGTTCATCTTTGACAAAGGATCCAAACACCCTCACTGGAGGAAAGATAGCCTCTTTAATAAATGGTACTGGAAAAATTGGGTTTCAACTTGCCAAAGATTAAAACTAGACCTACATCTTTCACCATGCACTAAACTAAAATTGAAGTGGATTAAAGATCTAAATATTAAAACAGAAACACTAAACCACCTAGAAGAGAGATTAGTTAGAACTCTTTCTTTTTTTGCTTAAATTATTTTATTGGTACATTTTAGGTATGCAATATGTTTATATTTATCGTTGGGTGCTTGTTACCTGTGTACATGATGTATATTGATTCTTGTTTTTCCCCATTATCTGTGCGCCATTCACCCCCTCCACCCTTCCCTATTTACACAGACTTTGTTTCCATTTTTTTCTTTTCTCATAATTTTTCCTTTACCTTCTTTCCTTTCCCCTTGCTCTTGTAGGTAGAACTCTTGAAGACATTGGCATAGGAAAAGATTTCATCAATAAAACCTCAGTTGCTCATGAACTAGCACAAACAATCAACAAATGGGATCTCTTCTTATTAAAAAGCTTCTTCACAGAAAGAGAAACCACCAACAGTGTGAAGAGAAACCCCACAATGTGGGAAAAAATTTTTACCAGCTGTCCCTAAGACAAACTTGTGCTATCTAGAATATGTAAATAACTTTAAAAAATCAGACCTCCCAAATTTAAAGACCCAATCCAAAAATGGGCATCTGAAATGAACAGACATTTCTCAGAAAAAGTAGTAGAAACAGCAAATAAATACATGAAAAAATGTTTAACAAAATTCATCATTCAAGAGATGCAAATGAAAACAATGCTGAGATTCCACTTCACCCCAGAAAGAATGACTCCTATCATGAAATCAACCAATAACAAATACTGGTAGTGCTGTGGGGAAAGAGAAACCCAGCTCCACTGCTGGGGGACATGTAGACTGGTGCAACCATTGTGGAAATCAGTATGCAGATAACTCAAAGAACTAGGATTTGAAGTCCCATTTGACTCAGCTATTCCCCTGCTGGGTATCTTCCCCAAAGAATTAAAAAATCATACCACGGTGATATATGTGCACCCATGTTTGTAGCAGCACAATTCTTGATAGCTAAAACTTGGAAGCAACCCAAATGCCCATCAACTGGAGACTGGATAAAGAAAATGTGTTTTTTTTTTAAATAAAATGGAGTACTAATCAGCCATAAAAATGAGGAACTAGAGACATTTATAGATAAATGGATGCACATTGAGGCCATACTCTTAAGTGACATAAATAGGACATATATGTGTAAATACCAAATAGTTTCTCTAGTGTGAGAAACTGAAAGTGTAAATAAGGACTAGAAGGTATAATAGGTAATGTGAAATAGAAAGAAAAGGGACAAAGGGGATCGGGAATTGGGAGGGGTAGGGGAAAAGAAAGAAGGGAATGGAGTTAATATAAGAAAAAAAAATAGAAACAAAGTCTTTGTAAATAGGGAGGGGTGGAGCTTTTGAAGGGAGGGCAGGGGCATAGGGAAAAAATAAGAACCAAGATGGATTATGTAAAGGTGCAAATTTCCAATGATGAATGTCATTATATTGTATAACTTAAATGCATCAATAAAATTAAAAAAGAAAAGACAACAAAGTGACTCAGCTAAGTACCATAATGAATTTGGAGGCAAAGCCTAGACTCAAAGCAGACCTCTAGGATGTTGACTGATGATGGTCATGATGTTTAGTATGGACTTTAGAAATGTAGATATGGGTTTAAAGATCAAAAGTATCATGTCCAAGATATGTGACCTCAAATTGCTTCCTAAATACCTTCAACCTTTTGTTTTGGCTTTTCTCTGCTGTAAGATGGATTATCTATACTGTGGGACTCTTGTAAAGACGATAAACTTATAATGTCTAGTACTTGCTTGAGCTGCATATATACTAAAAAATAATGTCTAACTTACATGTCAAGAAACAGTATAACGTACCAGTTAAGGAAGATGCATTTGGTACCTCCATGGGGTGATGTTGCATTGCTAAAAAATGGGGGAGATAATTACTAAAGATCATTAAAAAACTTTTTCAGCCTTAGATGAAATTGTCCCTTGTCCTGATTGCCATTTGTATCTTTTTACTTAGACAATTATTTCCTTTTTTTTACAAAGCTGAGAATTGAACCCAGGGACATATGCATTCTAGGCAAGCCCTACACCAATGAGCTTCACCCCCACCCTTTTTCTTTTTTTAATACCATCTTCCTTTGGAGAATTTAGTACAGCAATCATGGAGAATAGGGAAGAACATATGTGGAAGAGAGGAAATCTTCTTGTGGGCCTCAACTGCATAAGCTGGTTAGGTAGAGAATATTTCCTGAGTGCAATTCTTTCTGGGATTCTCATATTCTATAAGACATGCTTTTACTTTCTTTGCATAAAGTGTCTTGCAGTAGACCAGCTTGAAACTGCATTGATCAGGCTTTAGATATTATCGATTTAGCTAATAAATTTGGCTATTGATTAAAATTATGAGTCATTTCAAGCCCTAAGTGTGACTTGCTTAATGAAACTTTGGGTGGCGTATAGAGACAGACTTACCTATGCCAAGGGTCACAATTCCGATTTCAATGATTAATGAGAGTGTGACATCTCTAATAGTAAGTAAACCCTACAGCTGAGGGATTATGACTCTGTGCAGCCATTCTCCAAGATCACATGTTAACTAAAGATAATGTAGGTGGCTTGTTAGCTATGACCTACAAGTTAGCTCAGGTGGCTGGTTAACTGTGACCTGTCCTTCAAAAGAATACAGTTACTCATCTTTTACAGCCTGGCTCATTAGTGCATTAGTTCTGCTATTCCCTACATCTGTCTTTTTGCCCCCCTTGCTATGTTTTATAATCACAAATCCTGGCTAATAAAGAGATATGGTTCTTAGCCAGGATAAACCAAAGATTAGGTGCTCTTACCCAGGAGAGAGCTCCAATAAATTCCTGTTCCCCTAAGTAATAAACTATTATTCTTTACTCATTATTCCTTGTTCTTTGTATATTATTATTTCATCCCCTGCTGTACCCACAATCAGGCTATAACTGTCGGGGAACACCCGCCAGTGTCTGATTTCTAGGTAGGCTATTGGAATTCAGGAAGTGGTCCAAGGGAAAAAGGATAGGGGCAAGAGGGAGGGGAAGGGGAATGAGAGGAATAAAGATATGTCAGGAACAGGAACCTGGTAACCCCAATCAATGTAAACTATATAAAATATAATATGTGCTAAGACAAATAAAATCAACAGGTACAAAAAAGTTGACTAGGGAATCAGAGGAGGGGGAGGGAAGGGGAAGGGGAAAAATCAAGCTGTAATGTGTACTTGTAACCACTCCCCAAGTTGATTGTAAGATGATTGATTTACAAAGATGTACTAATAAAATAAATTAGAACACAATGTGAAAAGGGCTACCCAATTTCTGGGCTCCCCTCTGACTCTCTTGAACAGGAGTTATCTTGCAATAAATTCTTCCTAGTCTTAACCTCAAAATAAAATGAAAAAAGTGAATTCATTTTCTTCATTTTTAAAGGCATCAGTGATTCCCACTAAAAAGAAGGTGCCATTTAAATGATATCATTTACATACTGGCTTGTGGTTAAAGATTTACCCTAGAAGTCAGTATGCTTCCTATATAGAAGTGGAAGAGCCCTGCACATAACTTTTCCTAATCTGGTCAGAGGTTAACCAAATACAGAGTTCACCAAAAAAAATGCATACAAACTTCAGCAATTTGCCGTAATAATAAATGTCTGGAATCTAATGGCCACCACTTTGAGCACCTCTTGTAATTATAAAGGCCAAAGATAACTTGTATTAATCTCATGATGTCTCAAGAAATTTACTATTAAAATATTTACATGTTTTTCTTTTCCTGGTGTATACATTATTTGGCAGACTCTGTATTTAACTCAAGACATCAAAATGTAAATATTCTTTCTTCTAACTACTCCAATGAAAGAAGTGGCCATTTTGAGAAGTGTTTGTCCGTTGAGATTCAAGGAGGCTCACATTCCATCATTTCATTTTCAAACTGCCTACTCTGAAATGCAATCTTGAATAAAAGAAAATTCATTAAGTGTTATTCATTTCTAACCTTACCCCTGTTAGGATATATGAATCCCTGACCTCAGATTGCTACTAAGTAACTTGAGCCTGTCTACCTCTTTCTTGTTGGTTAATCATTACAGCATGGTGTGCCTTGCCCTGAGATTTAGAAATTTTAATTCCTATTGTAACTGACATATTTGTTGGATGAATTTGCAATAACCAAGACTTTCACTGTCCTGATTCAGGCCAGTATGACAATATTCTAGGCTAATGGAATGCATATAAAAATAGATGTTGAGACTAAGAAGAGTCAATATCTGCTAATATGTCACCACTTCCAAATTAGTTTTAATTTTGCACTTTGCCCAAAAACAAAGAACAGCAATGTACCCTTCCTTTCTATGAGTCTAAAGGAAACTCACATCTGGAAAGTCAAAATAAAGAGACTTAAAATCTCCTTAGGTCTCTTCTACTGTTCAAAACTATACAATAAAAGGAGAGGGATAATCCATTATAATATAGTTTCAGGGTACAGTGAGAAGTATTTTTTCTCTCAAAATATCTTCCCTGTTAAATTGCTAATGCTCTACTCTTTCTCATTCATTCCTTCATTCATTCAGTAAACGTGTGCCTAAGATGCACAGACACTGAGAATGAAAATTGCTATAGGAGATTTTACAGAGTGGGAGTGTGAGAAAGAGATAGCACCAAGGGAAGAAAATGTTCAGAAAGGAGAGATTTTCCTGATTTCTCAATGGTGATCCTAACATATTGTTTAATATGTCTGGTGCGCAGTTCCAATTAGCTGGTTCATTTGGCAATCATAGCCTTTAAACAACTAGTACCTTTCTTAGTTGGAGAGAATCATCCTGCTAAATTTACATTTAACTTTTCTTTATTTACTTTTAAGGTATTGGGATGATGGTTGAGTAGGTATTGCATTCATGAAAAGCAAATTAAAATTAATTCAGAGCTGGGTGTGTGCCCATAAGTCCAGCCATCTGAGAAGCTAGGTCAGGAGGATTCCAAGTGTGAGCCTAGCCTAGGCAATTTATGGAGACTGTTTCAAAACAGAAAAAAAAAATGTCTTGGGATCAGTTCAGTGTGCAGGCCCTAGTTGACATTTCTAGTAACACACACACACACACACACACACACACACACACACACACACTCAGTAATTCTACATCCATCTATGTTATTAGCATGTAACTGATTCAGCACTCTTGCTTTGAGCATGAGAGCAAGGAAATATTTCAGCATAGCCTACCAGTATTTTTTAGCAAGCATTATTCTAGGGTATTAATACTTTGTAAATTTTGAATATGTTCAAAGGTTAATGATTACACATTGTTGGCATCAGCAGCTTCCTGTAAGGGACACCATTCATTATACAGGAATTTTTCCATTATTCCTGAAATGGGTAGACAATGATACCAATATAAGTGTGGCATACTATAAATATGACCTACACTGCAGTAGAAATCTCACAGCTTGAAATGACTGACTTTCCAAGAGAATAAATGTGGTTCCTATGGGGTGGGGGTATAGTTCAGTAGTAGAGCACTTGCCTCCATGCATGAGTCCCTGGTTTCCATCCCTAGCACTTCAAAAGAAAATTTGCCTTTTAAATTTTCTTTGCTATCTACTTAAGTAGATAACTTATTTCTTCAGTTGAAACATAAACAATTTATACTTCAGTGGATCCATTTCCACAACAAAAGTACATTTTTAGAGGTACAATTCAAAATAAAAGACTTTTAAATGATGAAATATTTCTTTGGCTTTCATATAATGTACTATTGATGTTTAATGTAAAATCAAAACCTAGCGTGAGTACAATTTTATGTGATGAATTTTTAGTGATGTGAAAATTGTCAATTTGGACTATATTACCCAAGAAATATGTTCTTAGGACTTCATTATTTTATTATATTAAGTTTTACAACTTGAGTTTTCAACAGCAGTTCTTCAAAATAGTTCCTTTTTGAATTTATCATTTTTGACAAATGGTTATATCATGTGATGGGAGAAATCAGTAACTAAATTTTGGATGGAATTTCACATAGAAAACTGAGCAAATGTTTCTGATTTCTATTAAATGGGAGAAATTTGTATACAGACATCAAAAAGTTAATATTGATAAATGCTACTAGCTAATTTATGGGCCTTATTCATGTTCTACTTCTTCTCCAAGATCTAATATTCTATTTATTTTGTCTTCTCTTCTGCGTTTCCTTTGATCTGTGACAGTTTCTCAATCTTACTTTTTTTTCATGACTTGGCCTTTATTAGATTGAGATTATGTGCAGTTTTTTTTTTTTGCATAAACACCACATAGCCCTCTCATACATATGAATGGATACAAATCTTACCACTGGTAATACTAACACTGATCATTTGGTTAAGGGAATGTCTACCACATTTGTACAGTGTAAAGTTATGATTTCCCTTTTTTATTAATATATACCTATCTTGTGGAGGAGACACTTTGAGACAAATATCTTGTTTCTTAAAATTTTTTTTACTTTAATTTTACCATCTACTTTTGATATTTTGCTTGAAACAATTATTTTATTATTATATTTACCCAATGGTTACTTTCTTTTTTCTTTATTCCTTTTATAGGTATTCATTGAAATTTTTCTATAAAAAAGAGCTGTGGTTTTTTTCTCACATTTATTTATTCAATCATTTTTCTACAGTTATAGACATACAGGTATTTATTTTATTCTATGTGTTATAATGCAGTACAATAATATGATTATTCAATTTTTGTTCAAATTCTTGCAGCTTTGACCACTGTGATCTTCTTCAGGATGGCTCATTTGTCCTTTGACATCCCCCACTTCACTATATTCTAGGACCACAAAATGTTCCAGATTCATCATTTATAGGCCTGCCTCGGATCTAGAATCAGGGTTGAAAACCTAATTTCATCAGGGAGTTTTAATTGCAGAATGGCAACTAGAAATCAAGATCTGAGAAATGAGTATGCCCCTAGATACTGGAGAATTACTGCTTCTAGGCAGTCAGTGTACTGAAATAGGAAGTTTATATATGCATCCTAACCCATAAGAGCACACACATATCTGTAATTGTTCTGTACATATCCATCTATAATTATATATTAAATTAAGCATTAATTCATATTCATATCTTCAACTTTCATCTCCAGCTCTAATCCTAAATAACACAATTCATTCCAGCCCTCCTGCTTTCTCTATTTGTAACTTCTTTCTCTGGCTTTGGCTCTCAGTATTTACAAACTTAGTATGTGTATAAACAGAATAGTTTCAGTTGTTTTATTTTGATTCTATTTCAAGAATAAATTTTCAGTAAATAAAATTTTATTGGAATACAGCCACACCCATTCATTTACATATTGCCTTTGTTGCTTTTGTACTATAATGATAGAACTAAATGGCTGTGACAAACTCTGTACAATATGCAAAGTGGAAATATTTACTACTCAACACTTTGCAGAAAAAATTTTCCAAAGCCTGGTGTAGAAAAATATTAGAATCACCATGCCTGCCTTGCAAGCACAAACTCCTGAGTTCAATCCCTGGTACAAAAAAAAAATTAGAATCAGAATACTAAACATGATTTTTATTAGTGTATGCTTTCAGCACATAATACTTATATTCATTTTGGGGAATTAGTGAGTGGATATAGCACATCTTGATTATTTTTGACCCCTTTAACTCTCTTCCTTATCCTTCCCCTCTCCCTTCCCCTGATCCTCTTTCCCATCTCCAACAAGTCTGTCTTTTTTTCCTATCAGCTCTCTTTTGTGTAACTCATGCATATATTTATGTTTTAGGTTTCTCATATAAGAGAAACATGTAATATTCAACTTTCTGTATGTTACTTATTTAACTTAACATTACGGTTGCAAGTTCTGTCTATTTCCTGGCAAGTGGCATGATTTTATTTTCTTTAAACCTGAGTGATCCTCCACTATGCATGTATATACCACATTTTCTTTCTCCAGTTATCTATTGATAGGCATCTAGGCTGTTTCCAGAGCTTAGCTATTGTGAGTTGTGCTGTTATAAACTTGGCTGTGTCAGTATGTCACTATGATATGATGGCTTTACTTCTTTCTGGAATATGCCCAACAGGGGTATGGCTGGGTCAAATGTAATTGCTATTTGTAGTTTTTTGAGGAAACTCCACAATGATTCCCATAGTGATTGTACTAGTTTACATTACCACCAACAATGTAATAGGTTTTCTTTTTCCCGATATCCTCACTAGCATTTGCTACTTTTTGTAATCTTCATGATAGACATTCTGAATGGGATAAGATGGAATTAGAACTGTTTTGATTGGCTTTTCCCTATGACTAAAGATGATAAACTTTTTTTTCATGTACTTATCGGCCATTTGTACTTCTTCTTTTGAGATGCATCTATTTAGTTCACGTTGCCATATTTTGATTAGGTCACTTGCTTTTTGAGGGTTATTTTTTATTTTTTTGTATATTCTAGATATAAGCCCTCTGTCAGAAAAGTAGCTAGCAATTTTCCCCATTCTATAGGATATCTCTTTATTTTGTTGTTTCCTTTGTTGTGCAGAAGATTTTTAATTATAAAAATATTATTTGTTGTTTTTTAGTGTTTTTCTTTACACAGATGATTTTAAGTGTCCAGCTGATAGCAATAAAAAGGATTGTGTTGCCTCACTCTATGAATGCCTGTACACTCTTCTTAGTGTGTACTTCATTTCTGCCTAATAAAGCTTTTAATGTCTCAAGTAAAAGAAAACACTGGTATATTTAAAGTAAGTTTATTATATGTTGGGTGTACTGACATACCTGTAATATCAGCTACTAAGAAGGCTGACACAGGAGGATAACAAGTTTGAGCCTAGACTGGACAATTTATCTAGATTTGTCTCAAAATAAAATTTAAAAGAAGTGGGGGTCTAGCTCAGTGGTAGAGCATTTTCATATCATATACAAGACCCTTGGTTCCATCCCCCACACCAACAAAACATTATATGAAATCAAAATTGGTAATGGGGCCTTATCCTAATTACATGAATTCCTTTAAACAAATGTCCCATACACAAGGGTTGTTATTAAGTTTCTTTCAGAGTTCACAAAAAGACATTGTAGGGGAACTTCTTGCTATCCCATTCATCTACATGAAAATCAGCCTACAAGCCATGTTGATGGTAAACAATTTTAACAATTAAAACTAACAACAAAGAAAATCACTCAATCCTTGTGAAGAGACCAATTCAAGAGGAAGAGATAACAATCATAAATATATATGCACCAAATACTACTGCACCCAACTATATAAAACAAATATTAACAGACATAAAAAATCAAAAAAGCACTAATGCAATTGTAATGGGGGACCCCAATACCTCATTGTCACAAATAGACAGATCAACTAGACAAAAACAGCAATGAAGTATTAGAACCGAATGAAACTTTTGAATACATGGAGTTAGTAGATGTCTATAGAGTGTTCCACCACAAAATATCAAAATATACATTTTTCTCAGCTGCACATGGGGCATTCTCTGAAATAGATCACATACTAGCTCATAGAATATGTTCAAGTAAATACAAAGGAATTGAAGTGATCCCCTGTGTATTATCATATCATAGTACAATGAAATTGGAGATCAATAGCAAAAGAAACCACAAGAACTTCATAAACATATGGAAATTGAACAACACTCTCCTGAGCAACTAAAGGTCACAGATAAAACTAAAGAAGCAATTAGACAGTTTCTAAAATTAAATGATAATACCACTATTACATACTGGAATTTATTGGACACAAGGAAAGCAGTCCTATGAGGGAAATTTATAGCAGTGAATTCTCACAGCAGAAAAAGAGAATGAGCTCAAATAAACAAGATCATGTTGAGGCTCAAGCTTCTAAAAAAAGAAGAGCAAGTCAAATCCTTATACAAGGGAGGAATTATAAAGAACAGAGCAAAAATTAACGGATTGGAGACTAAGGAAGCAATACAAAGAATCAATGAAATGAAGACTTGGTTCTTTGAGAGATTAAATAAAATTGACAAACACTTAGTTAACCTTATCAAAAAGGGGAAAGAAAAGACTCAAATTCATGCTATTAGAAATGAAAAGGGTGAAATCAAAAAAGATCCTGCAGAAATCCAGATGATGTTCATCAACACCTACTTCCACAACCCTTATTCTAATAAGATGGAAAACACAGAAGAAATGGACAGATTTCTAGATACATATGAATTACAAAAACTAAATCAAGAAGATATAAAAATTCTAAATCAATTTCAGTCAGTGAAATTTAAGATGTAATTAAAAACCTACCAACAAAATAAAACGAAGGCCATGGTGGATTCACTGCTAAATTCTATAAGAAATATAGAGAAAAGCTAATGCCACCACTTCATAAACTCTTTAATGAAATTGAAAAGGAACAATATTACCAAAGTCAATCTTGGAACCAAGCATTATCCTGATAACCAAAAGCAGAGAAAGATCTAACCAAAAAAGAGAATCACAGGCCAATCTCTCTAATGAATATAGGTTCAAAAATCTGAAAAAAAAATACTGGCAAACAGAATGTAGCCAATCATCAAGAAGATTATACACCAAGACCAAGTAAAATTCATCCCATGGATGAAGGGATGGTTCAACATACACAAAATAATAATTATAATACACCATATTAACAGAGGCAAAGACAAAAAACACATGATCCTCTCAATAGATGCAGAAAAAGTTTGACATAGTACCACACAAATTTATGATAAAAACCCTACAGAAAATTGAAATAGATGGTCTTTATCCCAATCAAATAAAAACCATCTATGCCAAACCAGCAGCTAACGTCATATTAAATGGACAAAAACTGAAAGCTTTCACTCTAAAATCAGAAACAGCACAAGGATATCCACTGTCACCACATTATTCTGGAAATATTAGCCAAAGCAATTATATAAGGGAAATAAATAAAATAAATAAGGAGAGAAAAGGGAGAAGTTAAATTATCATTATTTGCAAATGAAATGATACTCTACATAGAAGACCCCAAAACCTTCACCAAAAGACATTGAGACTTAATAATCAAATTCAAGAGCACAGCTGGATACAAAGTCAATACTCAAAAGTCAGTACCCTTCCTGTACACAAATAAGAAACTCACTGAGAGAGAAATTTTAAAAATAATACCTTTCACAGCAGCATCTAAGAAAAATGAAACACCTAGGAAGTAAAAGACCTCTACATTGAAAACTACAAAACTCTGAAAAAAGAGATCGAAGAGGATATCAGAAAATGGAAAGACATCCCTTGTTCTTGGGTAGGAAGAACAAATATAGTGGAAATGACCATATTTCTAAAACTGTTATACAGAATTAAGGCAATCCCAATCAAAATTCCAACAGCATATCTCACAGAATTAGAGAAGTCAATCCTAAAATTCACTTGGAACCAGAAGAGACCTAGAATAGCAAAAGAAATTCTGGACAACAAAGGTAAGGCAGGGGCATCAAAATCCCTGACTTGAAATTACATTACAAATCTACCATGATTTTAAAAAACGCGTGGAATTGGAATAAAAAGCAGACCTCAGAGTCAATGGAACAGATTAGAAGACAGGAAAATAACTCCAAACACACTCAGCCACCTTATTTTTTAACAGAGTCAAAAATCTTCACTGGAAGATAGTCTCTTCAATAGATGGCATTGGAAAAACTGGCTTTGCACATGCTGAAGATTAAACCTACACCCATATCTCTGTGCATTACACTAAAATCAAAATGGATCAAAATCTAAATATAAAGACAGAACCGCTAAGTCTGCCAGAAGATAGAATAGGGAGAACTCTTGAAGATACTGGTGTAGACACAGACTTTATGAACAAAACACCAATCACACAGGAACTATCATAAAGAATCAACAACTGAGATCTCATTAAAAAGGCAATTAATCTATAAATTTTTGAAAAAAAAAGGCTCTTGCACAATCAAAGATACCACCAATAGAATGAAGAGACAACTCACAGAGTGGGAAAAAATTGTCAGCTGTTCCTCAGACAAAGGACTAATATCTACAATATATGAAAACACAAAAAAATCAGACCCTTCCAATTTAAAGACCCAATCCAAAAATGGTCCTCTGCAATGAATAGGCACTTCTCAGATGAAGAATGGCGAATAGATATATAAAAACATGTGTAAAATCTCTGGTCATTCAAGAGTTGCAAATTAAAACAACACTGAGATTTCATCTCACTCCAGAAATAATGGCTATTATCAAGAAATCAACCAACAATAAATGCTGGCAGGGCTGTGGGGAAAAAGGAACCCTTCCCCACTGTTGATTGGAGTATAGACTGGTGCCACCACTGCGGAAATCAGTATGGAAATTCCTCAAAAATTAAAACTAGAAGTTCCATTTGACCCAGCTATTTCCATTCTCATTTTGTTGTTGTTGCTGGGGATCAAACTCAGGACCTTGCACTTGCAAGGCAGGCACTGGAACCACTGAGCTAAATCCCCAGCCCCAGCTATTTCCATTCTTGGTGTCTTCCTGAAAGAATAAAACCCATCATACCACAGTGATGTATGCACACTCATGTTTGTAGCAGCACAATTTTTAATAGCTAAATGTTTTAAACAGCCCAAATGTGCATCAGTGGATGAGTGGATAGAGATGTGGGTTTTTTAAAAAAAGAAATTGGATACTATTTTGTAGTAAAGAAGGATAAACTTGAGACATTACTAGGTAAATATATGCACCTTGAGACCATACTCTTAAGTGAAGTAAATCGGACATTCATGCTTAAATATCACATTGTTTCTTCGGTGTTAGAAATGGAAATTGTAAATAAGGACAAAACTATATAATAGATATAGGGAAATGGGAAGAAAATATTCCAGTGGGAAGGGGAAAATGGAGGGGGAGGGGGATTGGAAGGAAGGTAAAAGAAAAAAAGAGAATATAAGGAAAACTGGAAACAAAACTTTTCTAAATATGAAGGGTAAGAGGGGTTGAGGGAGGAGAGTGGTTTGGGGAAAAAAGAATCAAGATGTATTATTCACAGGTACAAATTATCTATGGTGAATGTGATCATTACACTAAAATGTACCAATAAAATGAACATTAAAAAGGTGTGATACTGCAATTAAAAATGCATTATTACTTAATTAGTTCACTGGTTGGTCTATCATACTTCTGGGTGTGAATAACGGGAAGCCACACTCTGAGTGTGATTGGCAAGACCCAAAATGTGGGTGGCCTAGAAGGGATAAAAGGAAGAGGCAGGCTGCTGCTGCTGCTGCTGCTTGCTGTTTTGTTGTCTTCTGGCTGCTTGTTATGGACTATTTTTCTTCTTAGATGCCCTTCTGCTATGTCAACCAGACTTGGAGACAGCCAACTATAGACTGATACGTCTTCAAACTGTGAGTTGAAATAAACATTTCCTCTTTTAACTTTGGATGTTGAGTATTTTATCTCATCAATAATAAAAGTAAATAAGAGAGGTGTCTTTAACTTTTTCAGCAATATATCTAGGAGAAGTATAGCTGGATCAATTAAATTTCAATTCTTAGTTGTTTGAGAAATCTCCATACTGATTTCCATAGTGTCAGTATTAATACACCTTCCCACCAATAAGATAGAGTTCCTTTTCCCCCATGTCCTCACCTGAGTTTGTTGATTTGCCTTACCTAATAGCTAAAGATGATGAAAATTTTTTTCATGTTTCTATCGGCCATTTGTGATTCTTTGTTTGAGAAGAGTCTATGTGTTTATTTGCCCAGTTTTGAATGGGTTTTTGGTTTTTAAGAAATTCATTTTTTGAGTACTGTATGTATATTAGATATTATTCCTCTAGCAGATGAATAGCTGGCAAAATACTTTCCCATTCTATAGATTGTTTCTTCACTGTTGATTTTTTCTTTTGATGTGTAGAAGCTTTTTATTTTGATGTAGGGCCATTTGTTTATTCTTGGTATTATTTCTTATACTCTTGAAGTTCATTTTAGGAAGTCCTTTCTTGTGCCTATGGCTCCAAGTCTTTCCCCTATGTTATCTTGCAGCAGTTTCAGAGCTTCTGTTTTTCCTATTCAGGTCTTTGATCCACTTATATGTGATTTTAGTACAGGGTGAGAGATTTTAGTGCAATATTTAGTATGGGTCTCATTTCAGTTTTCTTCATGGGGATAACCAGTTTTCCCAGCACTATTTGTTAGAGAGATTTTCTTTTCTTTAGTGTATATCTTTGGCCCTTTTGTCAAAATCAGATGATTGAAGGTGTATGAGGGTGTTTCTGCATTCTCAATTATATTTCTTTGGCCTATATGTCTGTTTTTCTGTCACTACCATGCCATTTCTATTGCTACAGCTTTGTAATACGACTTGCAGTTGAGAACTGTGATGACTCTCCTTTTACTTTTTCCGGGAGTGCTTTGGGTATTCTAGGTGTCTCCTAGTTCCAAACAAATTTTAAGATTGTTTCACCTGGATTTGTGAAGAATGACATTGTTATTTCAATAGGGATTGCATTAAATCTATATATCACCTTTGAAAATATTGCCATTTTAGCAGTATTAATTGTACCTACCTAGGAACAAGAAATATGTTGCAATTTTCTCATGTTCTCTTCAGTCTTTTTATTCAGAATTCTATAGTTTTCATTCAGTTTTTTTCCCTCCTTGCTTAGGTTGATTCCTAGATATTTGATTTTTTATGTTATCATAAAGGAAATTTTTCCTAAATGTTTTTATTGAGTTCATTATTAGTGTACAATTATGCTATTGATTTGTGTTTATTGATTTTTTATCTTCTTTCTTTGTTGAATTTGTTCAGCAGTTCTAAGAAACTTCTGGTAGAAATTTTTGTTTAAACACATTGGGAAAATTTTGTTCTTTCATTTATCTTGTTTTTATGGCAGTCAAAATTTGAGTAAAAACCCTCAAATTAATCTGGTGTAAATTTTTCATAACATGAAGTTGCCTGATATCATTACTTTGATTTGCTTCTGTACTATAAATATTCTACTAAGATGAAATAGTGTTACTTGGGTACAGTGGTACATGCCTATAAATGTAACAATTTCAGAGGATGAAGCAGAAGCATCACAAGTTCAAACCTAAATTGTTCAAGTTAGTGAGACCCAGTCTGAAAATAAAACATAAAAGGCTCAGATTGTTACATCACTGGTCATTTGGGAGATGTAAATGAAAACAACACTGAGATTCCACCTCACTCGAGAAAGAATGGCACCTTGAGACCATACTCTTAAGCAAAATAAATGGGACATACATGTATAAATCTGCATTTTTTCTCTGGTGTGAGAAATTGAAAGTATAAATGAGGACCAAAATGTACAATAGATATTGTTAAATAGGAAGAAAATGTTCAAATTGGTAGATGAACTAGAGTTAGGGTTGGGGGAAAGGAAGGAAGGGAAAGGAAAAGTAATCAGATAAAAAGGAAAAACGGAAACTGAGCTTCTCTCAATAAGAAAGGGAAGAGGAGTTGAAGGGAGGGTAGGGTAATGGGAAAAAAGAATCAAGATATATCATGTAGAAATACAAATTCCCTATGATGAATGTGATCATTATGTATACCTAAAATGTACCAATAAACTTAATTTTAAAAGACAAAAAACAGTTACAACTAGCAATCTAACACAAGATTATTTGTGCAGAACAGTATACTATACAAATTTTTTTTATTTTGCTTTAAAATTTTTTTCCTTTGTTTTAAAGATTTTTTTTGACATAGAATCTCTGTGTAGCCCAGGTTGGCCTTGAAATTACATTCTTTCTGCCTCAGCCTACCAAGTGCTGGGATTACAGCAGTTCACCACCATGGCCAGCTTGTTTATTTCCATTCAATAGATGTGAAAAGTAAAGCTAAGAGAGTATAATAATATGAAACAGGAGCCTACATGACTTTGACTCCACTGCCAGCACAAATCCATTATTGTATACTCCCTCAGTACAGTAAATCATACCTGTGAGAAAAAAGTTTAGTCACTACAGAGAGGTAAAAAACATTCCATGAGCCAATCCTAGTTTTGCCAATAGTCTAAACTAGTGGTTCTTATAATATTGTCTAAAGTCACCTATATCTGAATCACTCAAGTTATTTATTTTAAATAAGATTCTTTTCAAACCAGAATCTCAGCATCAGCATTTGTAAATTAGTTGGTTATACAAATGCTCCCAGTGATTCTTCAGTTTGAGAAACACTAGTAACACCAGACTTCCCAATAAGCAACATTATTACTTATTGTTTCTTTTATATGTGAAGCTATTTAGTAAATTAAATTTTATCAGCCTACATCATCCAACTAGGTACAATCCGATTCTATAAAAAATACCGACTATCTTTCAGAAAGCTACTGAAAGTCTAGCCATTTCCCCCAAGCTCTTTCTAGCCTTAAATTAAATTAAAAAATAAAATGCTGTTGTTTCCTGTTATTTTATATTTTCTGTAAGTACTAAATGTTAACAGTCTGTCAAAATAAATACTTTATAACATATTTTAGCATTCTCCCTAGAAACTATAATGTATTTGTGAAAGAAGTTTTTTCACAACATAGAACTTCAGGTTTATGAAGACAAAGATATGACTTAGGCAGGGTTAAGGTTAAAAAATTGTGAAATATGGGGCTGGGGATTTAGCTCAGTGGTTCCGCCACCTGCCTTGCAAGAGGGAGGATCCGAGTTCGATCCCCGGTACAAAAAAAAAAAAAAATTGTGAAATACAATAGTTCCATTAAATCTTCACATACCTTGTAATTTACAGAAACCACAATGAATTATATTTCTTATTTTACTTGGAATTCACCTTTTCCTCCCCCTCCTCTCTTTTTCCATAGGAAATCTGTTACTTCATTAAATTTCAACACATGTGTACATACATGTTGTACAAGATTGTCCGTTTTTAGAAAAGCTATCCAGTGGTTTTACAATCCCAACCTCCAAAATATAGCCTCTTCTCACCAAATCTAGGTTTGGCTCCAACTGTAGTAATCAAGCACACAGAATTGTAGTACGCTAGGAAATCTATTGGTGCATTTCAGATTGTTCTTGAACCCCATGCTATGGATCCACCAGAGGCAGACTTTTTGGGAAGTTAATAAAGCTAAAGCTTCAGAGCCCCTGACTTGTATAAGTGACTTCCAAAGCTCTAAAAGGTATCCAAGCAATGTTTTCACATGATCATATGTTCTGTAAAATTTTTAAAAATGTTTTATTATATTTTTTAATGGCATATCATGTTTCATAAATTTCAGTCCTTACAAAACTGAGATCCAGTTCTGGTTCATTTTTTTTGTTGTTTTCTGTTTTTTGCTTATTTTTTGTTTTAGATTTTTTAAAAATAGGGTCTTGCTTTGTATACAGGCTGGAGTTGAACTCAGAGCAATCGTGCCTCAGCCTCTGGAGTGCCAGGATTATAGGCATGTGCCACCATGCCTGGCTCCAGTTCTGATTCTATCATGTGATAAGCATTGTCTAATGCCTAAGTAATTAGGACCCTGAGGACTGTGTTCCAAAAAGATATTCTTTTTATCATAGTTTATTTGAAGTAAGCAGATTGTGGCTCTAATGTCAGGCCAGAATATGCAAGAAAGAAGATATCTTCTTCCTTTTTTTCATCTAAAGAATGACTCTTCGCTTTAGTGCACTGAAGGAAACTGTGGGTTGTTTTCTGCCCTTTGGGTCATAGGGAGAGAACTGTCTCATGCAAATAGCTCTTATTTCACTATTCTCCCAATTTCTAAGGTCCCTTCTGGTTTTTTTTTTAATTTTAATTTTTATTTTTCGTACCAGGGATAGAACTCGGGTCCTTGTGCCTGCGCAGCAGGAGGCAAAACCACTGAACTAAATCCCCGGGCCAAGGTCCCTTCCTATTAAAAGGGAGGATCATGGCCCAGGGATTTAGATCAGTGGTTCCGTTGCTTGCCTTGCAAGCACAAGGACCCGAGTTCGATCCCTGGTACCAAAATAAATAAATAAATAAATAAAAATAAAAGGAAGGATCATGACCTAGACCTAAGCTCTGTTTTCCCTTCTGTCATCAGTTTTTAATCAGATCTATGTTGAGAAAAATGCATTTAGTAGCTTTTATGCAAGCTGAATTTAACAAAACACCAAACAGTAACATTACAACTTCATTTTGAAGCAATGGCAGCATCATTTATTTCCTAGTTTTGTATTCAGTGCCTCTAGACAATTTTTAAATGCAAAGAATTTGATTCAGTACTCAGTATCAATAATGGAAAACAAAATAGTGCCTCAAAATAGGCCACAAAGGAAAATTATTTGTCCTATACAGAAGGTTGGGCTTTTAGTCTGTCAAGGCTTCAGCGTTACCTGCTTCTGTAACAAAACAAAACAAAACAAACAAAAAGATTTCTTGTATACTCACTGGGTGCATGGTATTGTGCTAGATGCTTCTATGATTTGATGATGTTTAGAGAAAATGGGCCTCCTATTCTTTGGGTAGAGAACCACCAACTAAGAGTTGAAGCTTCATGTGGCTAGTCCTATGTCAGGAAGCACAGAATTGAATAAAATCAAAATTGAAAATTTCTGTTAAAAATTTGGCTAAAATAAAAAAGAATGAAAGTGTTGGATTATAACTGATTTTATGTATAAAATAAGAATCCATAGGTAACAACTCATCTATTTGATGATATTTCTAATTTATATACATAATCTTCATAACCACAATTTTAAAATTATACATTCAATTCAAAGGTAATAATTCATTTTTATGAATATATTTATATCACACTATTTTCACACAGATTTTTCAGAACCACGTTGAAAAATAATAACAATAAATATATTTCTAATTTGTAAATACTATGGAAAAAGAAAATCACCATGTCACAAATACCACAGCAATGATTAATAAGTGTTTTAGATAAGAGTCATTTATGTATGCCAAACTTAGTGGAAAGAAGCATTATAAAAATAGGATATGTGCATAGTATCAAATTATCTCTCAATAAATTATCCAGGGACAAATAAAGTAATCGCTCTAGAGTGGAAAAGTCTTTAGCCAAATGATAAAAGTTAGCATCACTAGTAATGGCACAAATAGATAGCATGTGTTTCCTGAAATGATACACTGAGAAGAATAAAATATTGCTTCTATAGTATTTCTACCCCAAATGTATGAATCACAGACTTAAACTGAGGAATGTTCTACAAAATATTAGCCACAGCAATTAAACAAGAGAAAGAAATAAAAGGAATAAAGATAGGAAACAAAGAAGTTAAATTGTCATTATTTGCAGATGACATGATACTCTATATAGAAGACCCCAAGAACTCCACCAAAAGTCTTCTAGACTTAATAATCAAATTCAGCAAAGTAGCTGGATACTAGGTCAACATACAAAATCTATGGCTTTCCTGTACATGAAGAACAGACTCACTGTAAGAGTAACTGGAGAAACAACTCCCTTCACAATAACATCCAAAAAAAATGAAAGAAAGAAAGAAAGAATTACCTAGGAATCAATCTAACAAAAGAAATCAAAGATCTCTACTCTGAAAACTATAACACTCTGAAAAAAGAGTAACTACTAGTACTGTTTAAAAAATGTTGGAACCAGAAAAACAAGGAAAGACTATGATATTGTTCCAGTTTAAAGGAAACTAAGGAAAGATGTAACATGTGATCTTGAGTTTGATTCTGATAGAAAAAAGCGCATTAGAGGGACTGTTGGTGAAATTTAAATAAGGTTTTTAAGGGGTGGAGGGTGCAGCTCCATGGTAGAGTGCTTGCCTTGCATGCATGAGGCCCTAGGTTTGATCCTCCAAGCTGCAAACACAAATAAGATTCTTAGATTAGATATTACTATTATATCATTACTGATTTTGATAATTGTGCTATGGTTACATAAAATGATAATGATTAGGGAACTCAGTAATAGGTATTTAAGAATTTGTTGTACAATTTTTGTAACAATTCTAAAATCTAAAACTTTAAAAAGAAGGAACAAATTTAAATTTGACATACTTCTGAATACAATGGATATTTTTGCTCATTTATTAGTTTGCTTATACATTCAGAAAGATGGAATGCTTTGTAATATTGATTTTATAAAGATTCTATATGTCATGTATTGAACACATTCCATTTGCTAGGTATAGGAAGGTGTGGAACACACTAAAATGAATGAGATATTTTTTCTGGATTCAGTGTAATATAGAAAAATGATATATCCAAATAAGATGAAGGGCTGTGATTAGTACTGTGAAGTATACAGTCTGTTATAGACACTCATGAAGAGTTTACTTCTGCTTTAGAGTATCAGAAAGAATAGCATTGATAAATTAATTTGGGGGCTAAGTTTTTAAGTATGGTAGGATTTTGACAAGTGCAATTTGGGATATGGTTTTAAAGTACATACAGGATTAAAATAATAGCATAAATAAACCTCAAGGGAGAAAATAAATGGAAAGATCATCTTCCCCCTAACACCTCAACACAGGGAATTTGTACATTTTGTGAGCTACATTATTGGACTATAATTTGATTACTATGATTTTGATTGGTTATGAAACTGCAGATTTATGTCCACAATAACATTTGATTTGGAACATTCCTTAGAGATCTTCTTACTCAACCACCTCATTTTGTTGCTGGGGGAAAATAAGGAGTCTTTTTGAAGGCCTCACATAATAAGTGGCAGCAGTAGAGCTATGACTCAGACCTCCTGTATCCAAGTTTAGGGTTCTATCTACTCTAACATTGTGAAATATTTAAATAAGTGTTGTGATATCAGTTAGATGAAACACATCTTCATATTTGTTTCTCCAGATTTTTATCATTCCCAGAATTTAGTCTTACTGCAATTCTGCTCTTCTTTTCCTGTGACCCTCCTATCTTCATTTTAAAGTTTTACACTGAATGTAGGTGAAGAGGCACAGATTCACAACATTCTGTGATAGCCAGCAAGTAGCCACTTATTAGCTAGCTATGATTGGACTAAAGTTCTATTCTCATGTAAGCTTTCTCATGTGTTCGTTTCTTCTGGCTATAATTGGCTGATGAATCATACTTTCATCTGAAACAAAGCAACTCACATAAAAGCCAAATTATCTTGTCATTTGATTTCTCCAGGCAAAGTCTTTGTAAGCATCCTACACACCCCTCCTTCAGAATCACATGCTTTGCTTGTTGAAGAGGTGACATTTGAATTCTAAAAGTGAATATGCTGAAATAATAATGTTGCCAGAAGGTATGAATCCAGGCCAGTACACCAGGGAGGGAGAGTGAAAGGAGTTAGATCAGAGGCTGAGAATAAATGCTTTCTACTCCTTACCCTGCCAATTTTGTCCACACTGAAGTCTTATCTGACAGTTTGTTTCTTGCTATAAAAACCTTCCTATCATCTTTAATATATCACTCTCTCGTCTGTCTGGATGTAAACAAGATTTATGTATATAGCATAGAAAACTGTGAGGGCAAAGCAGCGGGGTTTTAGAGATCTCACCTCACTGCCCACGAGGCATCCTGGGTCAAAGGGAGGCCTAAAATCCCTTCTAAATTCTAAGCAGTTTGGAAGTAAATCTTAAGATTTATGTGGCAGTAGAAATAGTCCCTGTCTATTTTGAATTGTGCTGTTATAAATATTGGTATGCATGTATCACTGTAATATGATGTCTTCAACTCTTAGGAAGATACCTGGAAGGGAAAAGCTAGGTCAAATGTAATTTCTTATTTTTGTTTTTTGAGAAATCTTCATACTGATTTCCATAATGGTTGTACTAGGTTATATTCCCACCAGCAATGTAGAAGCATTCCTTTTTCATAATAGCCATGACAGCATTTATCTTTATTTTTTATTTCTAGATGATTCCCATTCTTTCTGGAGTAAAATGAAATCTTGTTGTTATTTTAACATGCATTTCTCTAATGATCAGTGAAGTTGAACATATTTTCATGTATTTATTGGCCATTTCTTCTTCTGAGAAGTGTCTATTCATTTCAGTTGGCCATTTTTAATTAGGTATTTTACTTTGGGGTGTCTTATTTTTTTGAGCTTTGTATATATTGTATATGTTAGTCTTCTGTCCAAGGTGTAGCTGTCAAAAATATTTTCCCATTCTATAGGTGGTCTTTTCACTTTGTGAGTTTTTTTTCTTTTATTGTGCAGAAGCTTTAAAAATTTTATATAATCTCATTAGTTGACTCTTGCTGATAGATTTTGTGCAATTGGTTTTCTATTCAGAAAATCCTTGCCTATACCTATGGCTTGAAGGGTTTTACCTATTTTATTTTTCAGTAAGTTAAATGCTTCTGTTTTAATACTTAAATCTTTGATCCATTTTTATTTCAGATTATTACAAGATGAGAAATATGTGTCTAGACTTCATTCATCTGCAAATGATTATCTAGAATGATGAAGGAAATAAAAAGTCAAGATATGTTAAGTATATGTACCTACTCCATAAGTTGAATGTAAACATCATGCAATGCAAACATGTATTAATAAAACATGAAAACATAAAAGAAATAATCTTTGTCATTCCCCAAGACAAGTTGAATCTATAAGTTTGAACATAAGTATCCAGGCTGGCCCTGTATAACAATGAGAAGACCACAAAGCATGAAGACAAGATATAGGTGGAAGAAAGAAATTGTGACTGCTTAACAACACACACATCAAGGTTTCCACTGTTAACTGAAAGAGGAAGAAAATACCTAATTCTATAAATCTCTCATCTAGAAGTAGCCACTATTGTGATCAGGATTACACATGATACCTAGATGTCCTGAATTCTAGTCTAATACACAAGTATCTCCATGATGTAACAAAGGAGGTAAGGTAATAGTTGTTTCTTACCTTTTTATTTTTGGCAGGTTGCATCCAAGTTTTCTTTGCCCCCCTACATAAGTCCTCCCCCATTGGTGGAAAGGCCTGGAAAGTAAAATTCTTACCTTCAGTTTTCTTTCTTTGTACCACAACTGTCTGTTCCTTCCTTTCCCACCATCAAAATTTGACTGTTCATTGTTTTACTTTCTCAAAACACTCCTCAGGAAAGAACTGAGATGTTTGACATTGATGAGTGTGAGCTATGTTCTCTATCTCAGATATAATTTATATTCTAACAACACCCTTTAATTCTTTTTAGTATGGAGTGGCAAGACAAGGAAGGTGTAGGATTGGGGTACTTTGAATATCTCTTTACAACAATCATATGGAGTAGGGCCCTGTTATCTATTTCTCTCTAGGGTAAGTTTGGCTCAGTATAGTGGAGAACCACCTGAGTCATACAAACAACATCAGCTTCTCATTCTGTACTCCATATGTTACTGGGTTTTATGGTGCTGGAGTCTCCTTGTAGAGGTGGTTTTTAGATTTTTCTTGTTAAGAATAAAAATTGGACAAAACAAGTGCAAAAAGTCATGAGGTTTTACATTTATTAAAGCCAAAAAAATAAATGCGCCCTAAAGAGTGAGTTTGGGTCAAGTAAAAGTAGGTAAAGAAGTATACTGTACAGTGTGAGAGTAGAGTACTGAGAAAGAAGACAATAACAGAGAGCTCAATGGAGACTGTCCTTTTGTATCACCTACTCCTCAGTATGATGTCAAGTCTAGGCCATCCTATTGAAAACTTGCTCTAGTTATCATGAAAAGTCCATGTGCAGGGCTTTGGGAACTGTTCTGGAACTTTGCAATTAACAGGTCATGCCTACTTTCTTAGCCAACCTGCCACATCCTAATCTCCTGCCTCATTTCCCTTTGAGAGACACAAAACCCTTTAATTCTTTATGAAAAGATAAAGGAGTGTAGCTCTGCATCTTCAATAGCTACTTCCTGCTAAATGGAACTGTAGTTCCTACATGTTTAGATTATGTGCTCTCCAACTACCTGGAAGGGCTGTGGCTTACCAACTGGGTTAAAGAAAAAATGTCTGTCAGAAGCAAATGAGAAAAGAGTTAGTGACTGTTGAGTTTCCTATTCAATGGGAGAAGGCATTTTGAAGAAGAACCTCAGGTCTTTCAGAGGTTCACAGGAGTAGCTTTCTTCTTTGGGGTGGTCTTTTTCCTCAGACAGTTCAGGTGAAGCTGGCTTTATGATTGCCAGTCTTCCCCAGAGTATGTCTCTCTCCTCTGAGAGATTCTCCTCTAGATTCTAACAAATAAGATGGTCTGAGCTTTCCAGGGTTATTGTAACCACAGAGTAGGCAAATTCAGTATACCTGTTGAGTGGTTGCTGGTAGCCCTAGTCCTGTGAAAATTTGAGTGACTATTTTCCATGTAGGATTTTTATAGATTTCCATTGTATCCCTTGAGGAAGGACCACTTTATGTTTCCTCAGGAGATAGAAATAAAGCTCAGATCTTGAGAGGCTGTAATGCTGTCTTTCTTGCCCTTCTACCAGGATTTTGATTCCCCAGAGAAACTTTACAAATGCCTCTTTGGTGTCCCTTGCAATGAATGACAGTGATCTGCTTGGGAAGGTAGACTGCCACCAGGAATTGCAGAATTTCCTTATTAGTTGCCACCATTGCCTAGGAGAGACAGAGAAAGAAAGAAAAAACCCTTCCTAATTGTAGATGAGAGAGAGAGAGAGAGAGAGAGAGAGAGAGAGAGATGATGAAAAATTGTGCCCAAAAGGGCTTTACCTCTTGGCTAGCTCTGTCATATATGTTACTAGGTTTTAGGGTTCTAGAGTCTCCTTCTAGATGTAGTTTCTAGATTATTGTTATCTTGAACAAAGAAGTGAAAGAAACAACTGCAGAAGGTAGTGAAGTTTTTACATTTATTAAAGGTAGGAAAAGCAACGTGGTCTTCAGAGGAAATTTTGGTCAAGTAAAATTAGGAAAATAAGTACACTGTACAGTGTGAGTGTTGATTACTGTGAAAGAATACAATGGCAGAGAGCTCCATGGAGACCATTTGTGTCTTCCACTCCTCAGGCTAATGTCAGGCCTAGACCATCATACCAAAAACTTGCTGGAATTTTTGTGAGAAGTCCATGTATAGAGAGCTTTGGAAACTCTTCAGCACATGTGTCCTGGAACTTTGCAATTTGCAGGTCATGTCCTCTTTCCCAGCCACCCTACCAAGGCCTAATCTCCTACCTCACATGGATATAGCCTTGATGAGTTAATAATGCAAAATACCAATGTGTCAACCAGAGTTTCTAATAATGTGCTAGACTGACCGAAAAAGTGAAGTTACTAGTTTCACTTTTTATTGAATTATCCTCAACCTCTCCAAATAAATATACCCCACTGCTGTTTCCTATAGAACTGCAAAAGTAGTCTTCAATGCAGCATTAATTATTTATCTTACTCTAACTGACCCTACTCTGTATACTACTACTTAGCTGCCTTTATTGATGTAGGATAGGTGGCACAATTGTGGCTGGGATACCACTCCTCCTTCACCAATCTAAAATTAGATAACACCTCAGGGCCATTCCTCTTTCTATTGTTCTAAGAAAAGCAGAAAAATCAAACTGAATACCCTGGATATCTCAGACCAGAGCACATGCATGCTAAATTTAGAGGCCTGAACTTCAGTAACCTTTTCTCAACTCAAAAGTCTTTAAAGGTTCATTAATATGGATCACATCTCAGGTATGTAATTTAATTAGAGTGGATTCTGGGATAGGCATGCATGTTGAAAGCCAATGAGATGACCGAACGCCCTGTCAATCATTCCTGCTAATCTTAACCAGAGACCCAATGAGACAAACCTGGGCTGAGGTACAGATCTTTTAAAATCCAAAAACCTGATTTATGTGTGCCCTTTTTATTTTCCTACAACCCAACCCCACTTTCCGGTTCATTCCACCTTTTTGTTTCTGCTGGCATGAACTTGCCCTAAGCATGTTTTCCCACTATGTTCCACAAATGTAGTGTCTTATTTTTTATCAATTGATGTACACCTGTAATTTTTTGCTCATAGTAAATAAAAGTCTGGAATCTACCCTTTGGATTCATCACACAGTATTAAATGCACACCATTGGAGAATTATATAATGTGAACTACCACAAGGTATGTGGCTTAATTTTTATCTCATATAGCTGCTTTGTAAAACAGTTCTACTCATTCTGAGCCAGAGAGCATTTTCATAACTCAGATGCTATCATAAGAATGAGATATTCTGCTTTATAGCTTAGCTACAAAAACAGTTTGTGAGATGGCAAATCAGAAACTGTAAACCACTTCAAAAAAATAAATAACATCATAGTCAATATGGTATTCATTTCTTCCTAATATTCCTATAATAGGATCAAAATCAGAGTTGGGTTTCTCAGGCTCTGAAAGGCATATTATCTCCAGGGACAGCATGACATTTTCCAAAGAAAAATTGTCTTTAGTCCTTAGCTAAAGGAATTATATATAATCAAACAAGCGTTTTAGGAAGCAGGGGTCGGGGGGTCATGAGTGCAGTAAAGTCAAACAAGTGACAAAGTTGTCCTGACTTTCTCCCAAATTAGAAATATAAAAGTGCATATATGAAATATATAGATAATAAGAAAGCTGAGGACAGAGTACTTGAAACTAAGTCTCTCAAGATACCAGAATTAGGCAGAAGATTAAAAACATACCTCTTACCTGATCTTCTGAAGGTCAGAACCCCAGGAAGAATCCTTTCCATAGTAGGGAATTTTTTAAAAATGAACTATTTTGGATGAAAACAGATTAGAACATTTCCAGGGCCTGAGTGACAAGTATACATATTGGGTGACAGCAAGATTGAAAATAACCATGGAACAGCTATGCATGCTAAGAAAGGCTCAAAGAATGAGAGGTGCTTGATTCACCCATAAGGAGAAAGAAGTTGATTGAGAATCTGGAGTTCCATTCTGCAATTTTTCTCGAGGAATTGGATTTATATTAACTGCTAAAGAGACAGGGAAAGAAACTAGAAATGTGTAGTAGAAAAACTCAGGTGTTAACATTTTATACATATTTGTGAATAAAATTGAAAAAATTTTTTACAAGGTAATTTAGGGTATCCAGGAATCATCCAGGTGAAAGGATATTTGAGTTATAATCATAGTGTTTTCTCATGGTTAAATGTGTTCGTAGGCAATTTCTTTTATCTTTCTAGGGCTTCAGATCCCCAATTTCCTATTAATATTTTTAGACATAATAAAAAGGTGAGGTGCAAATATGGAATTGCCTAATTTTCATCTTATCAATGAATTGCTTTGAAAAATACTCTGCCATTGACTGTGCTGATTGGTATTATCTATCAACTGGGGACAAAATGGTACTTACTTTATGAGTGGCTGTGAAAAATTAAATGATTAAAAGTGTTTGTAATAGTACCTGGCACATAATAATTATTTTATAAACATTAATGCTATTATTATTACTTCATTACATAACATATTTTAACTAAAATAAGACAAATTATATGAAAAGCAGTTTTAAAGTCAGCTTTATGAATAATTCAACTTGCTATATTATTTGTGGAAAACTCATAGACTGGGGGGGACAAGTCTGGCATTTGATAATCAATGTACTAGGTCCTATTAAAAAGCAATTTCCAACACTAACACTATTTACAAATTTTAAAGCTTTAAAATATTAATAACATTGGACTTTATGAGTCTTCATAACATTTACCAGTACTAATTTAAGTGAACTATGGCTCCACTGTGAAATTTGCAAACCTACTTTTTGTGTCCTCCTACTAACTATAGGAGATCCCTTTCTATTTGTGCACCTAGAAATTATTCTGTAATGCATTCTTACTAGTCACTGTAAGGACTTGCATCACTAAAATTGAACATTGTTCTCAGTCAAGGATTTTTACCTTTAATCTTGATCAGCAATTGTACAGGAGTGTATTTTTCTCCCCAGAAGTCAAGATTGAACTCACAACTTTTGCAAAGTTACATCCCTAGGCCATCTATATTTTTTTTTAAGTTTGAATAAGATGTCTCAATTAGTTACTAACTTACTAAGACTGTGCTCAAACTTTTGACCCTCCTGCTTCAGACTCCCAGAGTGCTGAAATTTAAGTTGTGCACCACCTGATGCACACTTTTATAAAAGCACAGTTTTTGGTAGCACTCTACAGTACGGGTGGAGATTAGTCTCTTAAAGGCTCGATTCACAAAATTAGCTGGGTGCACATCTAAGGGTCATGTTTTTGCTAATCAAATAGGCAGCTAAGGAATAACAAAAAAAGCTTCTACAATTTAAATGCCTCAAAAAGATACACTTTCTTTGCTAATTTTATAGTATTTTATTGCACAAAATATGTTCCATGAAAAGTTAGTATTAACCCCATCTTTCTCACCATTTCTTTCGTATTTAAGCTTCTATTCAGCCAAAATTGATGCCTTCATGTTACTCATGTATTTGTTTTTTGCTTTTGCCATTCTTTCTCTTTGGAAAGCACCACATCTAATTACTTTCCATCTCTATCAATCATAATTTAGTGAATTTGTCAAAGTCTATCTTAATCACCATCTATTCTATGACGTTTCTCTTGATATTTTTGACTTTTTATTACTTCTATTACTCTACTTAATATTATAATTCTTCGTCTTTATTCTCCTACCAAGTCAAAAGTATCCTAAAGACAGAGACTATGTCCTATTATCTATTCATTTCTCATAGTGTCAGGTTTCACTGTATGCAGAAAAAAACTTCATAAATTGTTTATTGAGTTGAATTAAATAAAGAGTTAGGCCAGTTGCTGCAAATTTATATTTCACTAAGCCTAATCAGTTTGGGGTCACGGGCTTACTGGCATCCCAAAGGCCACAATGGCTTCATACAAAACGGTGTACTAAGCCCAATGTCATGGCACATGACTGCAATCCCAGCACTCTAGTAGGCTGAGGTAGAAAGATTGAAAGTTTGTGTTCAGCTTGGGCAACACAGTGACTTAGACCCCATATCAAAATGTTTTAAAAAGATAGGGAGGTAGAACAGTGTGAAAGCCCTGGATTCAATCTCCAGCACCTTCAAAAAAGAAAAAAATCAGCATGCCATCTAAAGTTTCACTCTCCTCCTTATCATATGTAATGGGAAGAGAAAGATGTGCTTGAGTGCTTTTGCCAAGGTAGGCTGGTATACTGGTATTAGCTAATTCAGATTTCCTAGTATGCTCTTGAAAATAAATTGTGGCATAGTTTTGGGCCTAGTTTTTCATCCTACAGAAGAGTGATTCCAATCTTTGTTTAATAAGGAATACTATTGATTTTCTCAAGCATTTTGTTGGCTTCACATTCTCTGCAGATTCCTGATAATGAAAATCCTTGAGAGGAATTCTCTCATTTCTTATGATTGTTTTGTAGTAGGCAATGCTTGGCAAGGATTTCCACATTATAGCACATACAGAAAATGACATTCTGTACAGCATACTGAAATACATAGGATTCAAGTGGTCAGAGGTAACCCAGGCTCAGTATATCCAGTTACTCCAGGTCCTGCCTTTTAGATTCTTTTTTTTTTGTACCGGGGATCACTTCTGAGGCAGGAAGCTGAACCACTGAGCTGAATCCCCGGCCAGAGGTCCTGCCTTTTCATTCCAAGGGCAAAGGGGAAATTATAACTCAGAACACTTGAAACACACTCTCATTTACCCTTTGCTTGTTTCACCAGTTGGGAAGCTCTGCCATATATAATAGAATGGTGGCATGGTGGTAGCAACCAGCTTGAATTTGACAAACCAAGTAATAGTTTAAAGATACTATTTCTTTTGGAGATGCTGTTTCTAGAAAATAGTGCAGGTTTAAGGTGGCAGGTAGAAGGGACAGCCAGGAAAAAGATCCAGTGACAAATGGAATCTTCAGTGAGTACTCAAACCTCAAGGCGTTATATGAATTTCAATTGCCAACTTTCTCAAATGCATGCAACATTAAAGAGCAGTAAAACATATCGATGAGGCTCACACTTCTTGCCATGGCAAAAGTTTCAGATTCATAGTGAAATTGACAGTGAAACAATAGAAGACAGCCAGAGGAAATGCAAGAGTTCAATGAGAGAGGAAAACTGATATAAAGAGAAATCAAGAGTGAACTGTATCCCAGGGAAATCCATGCCAAGCTGTAGACATTTAACACATTAATGTTAACTTTTTAAACCATATCATAATGAGAGGACACAAATACAAAATGGAACACAAATTTCTTCTCAAATATCAAATAAATAGAAGAATTAACAATGAGAAAGCTAGAGCTATATGAATGATGATGTTTTTCACCTTACTTGAAGAGTTGATTATTAAATAAAACACCATTAGAAGTCTAGGCATGAGGAATTGCCTTTCCACAGACAATTTTACTACCCCAATAAACATCTTTACATTTTGAAAAGAAAATACAATTTTCAAAGTTGTTCTCAGAAAGTCAGACCAACTTTGCACTAAATGTCAAGCTTAAAGTCATCCTAGAAATATGCTTGAACTTTTCACATTTAGGTCAAGTACAAGTAGGAATTTTACACACCCATGAAATGAAAGCACAGAGTGAACTTAACAGAGATCCCTCGATTTTTTTATGAGCTCTCCAGAAGCAACAAGAACGCATCTGTATTGCTATATTGTCCTCCCTGTAGTTAATATGGACAAAAATTTGATTAAATAAAAACACAGTATTGCCCCTTTTATTTCACAAATTGAGCCTTGCCCAATCCTTGAGAATGAAACAAGACTTTACTCTTGCAAAGAAGATAGTGATCAGTCACTCACTATTGACATGTTTGGGGGTTTTTTTTGGTTGTTTTTTGTTTTGTTTTGTTTTGTTTTTTGCTGTACCAGGGATCAAACTCAGAACATTGCACTTACAAAGCAGGCCCTGTGCCACTGAGCTAAATCCCTGGCCCACCATTGACATTTTGGCTGTTTTAAAAGTTGAAGTTAATGGGTGCACCAAATTGGCTGTTTTCCCTGGGTTGATAGATTAATTGAGCCATACAGCCTACAAGCATGGCAAATTCTTTTCAGCTCAGTGACAGAATTTATTTGTTATTTTGGGATCGAGTAGTCTCATCTTCAGTATCCTCAGGGATTATTTCTAGTGGGCACCTTGAACAGAAAATATTTTATTATGGGCAGAAGAAATGTTTTTAGAAAATTGATGATTACTATTTATATTGAGAGATAAGGAGATTTAGGTTTTATTCCATTTGTAGGTCTCTACTTTTAGAAATGAATTTGAGAAGTATAATAACCTCTGGATTGTTTTATTTTCTGTACTTATATGAAACCATATCAGCACCTTAATTTATAATTAAATTATACATTATTGTTATATTTTAAGTGTCTGCTATCAATCCATATCAGTTGAAGCATCAAGTCCTAAATATACTCGACTACATGTAAGCCAATGGTTCCTTGACATCATATTACTAGAGCCATTGGTGAATAATGTGAAAGGGATTCTACAATAGTTCACACAAACAATCTGAGAAATAGAGTATGTGTAGATTCAACCTCCTGACTTGAGTACCTACTATCACCTATATTCTTTATTCTATATTCTTTATTAAGACAAAGAACAGAATAATTAAATATTTTCTATTCCCCCAAACATATAAGAAAGACTATTGAAGTAGTGTGGTTCAGTTCTCTGAAGGACTAGAAGGTAGTATTATTTGCCTTTATAATTTACTCAAATTCAATTCTTACTTTTCAAATTATGCATTAAGATGAATAAAGTAACATTTATCACAATATTTCATCTTACAATAAATGTTTACCATTTAACCTATTGTAAAGTACTATAGAAATTTCTTTAAATAATATTTCACTCCATGCTATTCAAAGTCATCTACTTATTTATTTTACTTTTATTTTTATTGGCACATGTTTGCAGTCCATAATGATTACATTCTTTGCAGGAAATTGGTACATGTATGCAATGCATCTTAATTCTTTTTTTGTTCTCTTTTCCCTCTCCTCCTTCCTCCTCCATCTCTTTGTCCCCTTCCTTTTGCATAATATCTATCTCATTATCTCCTCTTTTCTATCTTTCATTTTAATTGTTAATTATGCTTTGGGTTTAAGAGAAGCTATGTGATATTTAAGCTTGTGTCTAGAATTTCTTTCACTAAATATTATGGTCTTAAGGTACAGACATTATCCTACAAATGACTCAAATTTATTCTTCTTTGTGACAGAGTAGTACTCCATTGTGCATAAATTCCACATCTTTTATACAATTATTTATTGATGGACACATAGGCTACTTTAATATTTAGCTACTGTTATTTATGTTGTATAAACATGCGTAGGCATGTATCACTCTAATATGAAGTCTAAAAACTCTTTTGAGAAGATACCTAGAAGAGGAATGCATGGTTTAAATGGAACTTTTATTTTTAGTTTTTTGAGAAATTTCTTTATTGAATTTAACATTGGTGATTCTAGTGTACATTCCCACCAACAATGTAGAAGGTGGGTTCCTTTCCCCAAAAGCTTTGCCTATATTTATTATTATTTGATTTCTTGATGATAGCCATTCTTTCTAGAACAACGAGGAACCTCAGTGATGTTTTAATTCACATTTCTTTAAAGGCCAGAAATGTTAAACATTTTTCATGTACTTATTGGACATTTGTACATCCTCTTCTGAGAAGTGTCTATTCATTTCATTTGCTCATTTCTTATAAAGTCTTTTATTTTGGGCACTCAAAGTTTTTGAGTTCATTATATATTCCAGATATTATTCTTCTGTCTGAGGTGTAGCAGGTAAATATTTTTCCCATTCTATAAGTTGTCTCTTCACTCTGTTGGTTGTTTGCTGTGCAGAATCATTTTAATTTGATATAATACCATTTGTTAATTCTTGGCATTATATCTTGTGCAATCAGGGTCTGTTCAGAAGGTCCTTGCCTATGCCTATAACTTTATGAGTTTTACCTATTTTATCTTGCAGCAGATTTGGTATCTGTTTTAATATTAAATATTTGATCCATTTTGATTTTGGTTTAGTACATGGTGAGAGAAATGGGTCTTGATTCAATATTCTTGAGGATAACCAGTTTTCCCAGCACCATTTGTAAAAGAAGCTGTCTTTCCTCCACTATATATTTTGGGTCCTTTAATCAAAGATCAGATAGCTGAATGTGCCTGTCTCATTGATTTGCATGTCTGTTTTTGTGCCAATAACATGCCATTTTTATTACTGTAGCTTTGTAGTGTACCTTGAAGTCTGGGATTGTGAGGCCACCTGCTTCCCTCTTGTTGCCCCAAATGACTTTTCTATTCTTTATCTATTCCAATTCCAAATACATTTTCGGATTTTTTCCTCTACAGTATTGTGAGGAATGCTATTGATATTTTGTTTGGAATTACATTAAATCTTAATATAATTTTTGAAATTATAGCCATTTTGACAGTATTGTTTCTGACTCTCCAAAAATAAGGAATAACTTTTTATTTTCTGATGTCCTATTTGATCTCTTTATTCAGAATATTGTATATGTGCTGCCGAAGCGAGTACAATTCAGAGTATTGTAGTTTTTGTTGTAGAGGGCTTTCACTTCTTTCATTAGGTTAATTTTTATTTAGTTTTTTTGATGTTATTATGAATAGTATTGTTTTCCTAATTTCTTTCTCAGCGAGTTCGTTACTGTTATATAAGAAGGCTACTGATTTTTTGTGTGTTCATTTTGTATCCCATCATGCTATTTAATTGGTTATTAATTGTTGGGAACAATGCTACATAATTCTAGGGAAAAATCATTTGAGTAGGCCTAGTTCTCCTGACATTTCGAGACATAATTGCATTTTGGCCTCAGGTCACAACTGAGACCTCAGTGATTCCGTGATGCTGTAATGCTCCAGGACAAGACCACATCTGCGGGAGACACCCTGGGAGAAACCAAATCTTCATCTGCATAGTTCCTGGGAGGAACCAAATTTTCATCTGCATAGTTCCTCATTGTTCTTAGATTTCCACTGCCCCCCAAGTCTTTTGTTACACCTTGTTTATACCAATGTGAAGTACTGAACTCTGAATTTCACTTGTTAATTTGTTTCTCCTGATGTACTGAATAAAAGGTGCTGCAAGCTAGGGGTTTTTGTCTTTGCTGCCCAGAGCAGCACTGATCAGACTCAAAGCTCAGCTTCTTCTCAAAGTCTCATTTTTCTACCTTTCCTGTAATTCGCCGTGTGCTGCCATGGCTCCATGGCTCGCAGGAGACTAGGACTTACTGCAGAGGTTCTGGTAACATCTCCTTCCCCTGTTCCCTACAATTAATTTTAGAATTTTTGGTGCAATTTTCTGGTTCTTCTATGTAAAGGACCATGTCTTTTGCAAATGATGATAATTTCAATTGTTTTTTTCCAATACATAGCTCCCCTTTTTTCTTTCTCTTGTCTGTTTCTCTGGCTAAAGTTTTGAATACTATATTGAACAAATGTGATGATAATGGGCATCCCTGTCTTCTTCCTCATTTTAGAAGGAAAAGTTTCTGCTTTTCTCCGTTTATTTTTTTACCGGTACTGGGATCAATCTCAGGACTTTGAGCTTGCCAGGCTGGGGCGGTGCCAATGAGCTATTTAATACGCTGTTGGAAGTAAATTTTTATCAATAGTTTTTACCAGATCAAGTTAAAGTCTTTCTACACCTATTTTCTTCAGGTTTTTTTAAAATCATGAGTTGAGGTTGGATTTTGTTAAATGCTTCTCAGGGCTTATTGAGATGATCACGTGAGTTTTGTACTTACTTTTGTTTTATGTAGTGTATTACAATTATTGACTTGCCTGTGTTGAACCATCCCTACATCCTTGGGAAAAAGCCTACATGGTCACAGTATATGACCTTTTTTGTGGATTTGTTTCATTTTGGTTGCCAGTATCTTGTGGATTTTTGTATTTCATTAAAGGGATTTGCTTGTAGTTCTCTTTTTGGGTTGGGTCCTTTCTCAGTTTTGAAATCAGGGTAATGTTAACTTCCAGGAACAATTTAGGGAGTACTCTTTCGCCTTCAATTTCATTAAAGTGTTTGAGGAGCATTGGCATTTGAATAATTCAGTAGTTAATCCATCAGGTATTGTACTTTTCTTTTTTTAATTTTAATTTTATTGGTACAATTTAGATATATATAATGATCACATTCATTATAGGGAATTTGTACCTATACATGATTGATTCCTCTTTTTTTTTATTCCCCTCCCCTCTTTTCAACCCCTCTTCCCCTCCTTATTTACAAAAGCCCTGTTTCCATTTTTTCTTTTCTCATTTTTTCCTTTCTTCCTTTCTCCTTCCCCCCTTTCTATTTGCCCCTTCCTTTTGAACAGTTTTTTCTTATTTCACACTGCCCATTATACACTCTGGTTCCTATCTACACTTTTGGTTTCTTACACCAAAGAGACAATGCGATATTTACACATGTATATCCAATTTATTTCACTTAAGAGTGTAGCTTCAGGTGTATCCATTTAGTTATAAATGGCTCAATTTATCCTTCTTTATGGCTGAGAAATGCTCCATTGTATAGAAAAACCACATCTTTTTTATTCATTCATCAGTTGATGGGCATTTGGGTTGTTTCCAAGATATTACAAACTGTGTCACTATAAACATAGGTGAGCATATTCTGTGCTTCTCTTAGTTGATACTTTTTCCTTTAAGTGATCGCTTCAATTTTATTGCCTACTATTAGATCGTTCAAGGTTTGTATATCTTCTTTGTTCAGTTTGGTAATTTATATGTATCTAGGAATCTATTGATTTATTTTAGATTATCTGATTTTTTGGAGTACATATTCTCAAAGTAGTTACTAATAATCACCTGGATTTTGATGGTTTTTGTTGTGATTTCAACTCTTTAATTTCTAATTCATTAATATGAGCCTTTGCTTTTTCTGGTAACATTGACTAAGAGTTCATCTAGTTTGTTTATTCTTTCAAAGAAACGGCTGTGTGATTTACTGATGTTTTTCTTTTTATTGTTTTTTTTAGTCTCTGTAATGTTAATTTCTGCTCTGATATTTTGAATTTCCTACCTTTGGTAGCCTTGGATTTGGATTCTTCTTGACTTTTTAGGACCTTATGGTGCATAATAAATTTATATATTAGGACTCACTCTGTTTTTCTGATGTAGGTATTCAGAGCTATGTATTTCCTTCTGAGCATTGCTTTCAATGTGTGCCATAATTTCTGTTATGTTTTAGTGATATTATTATTTAATTTTAGAATCTGTCTAATTTCTTCCTTGATTTTTTTTCTGTGTCCCATTGATTATTCAGGACAGCACTATTAAATTTTGTTGTATTTCTGTGGATTCTTTTGCTCTTGATTTCTAGTTTCATTGAAGTAGATCTGATAATATGCACAATTTTGATTCTTTTGGATTTACTTAAGAATGTATTTTGGAGAAAAATCTATGGGTTGTTAAGAGGAGTGCTTATTCTATAGATGTTGGGTGAAACACTTTGTAGGTATCTGTTATGTCCATTTATTAGAAGGTGTGGTTCAACTCTGATATTTGTTGGTTATTTCTTCTAGTTCATCTGTCTACTTGTAACAGTGACTTTATTTTCTTTTGTAATCACTTCTTGCTTGAAGTCAACTTTGTCTGACAATAGGACAGTTGCTCCTCCTTGTTTTCAGATTCCCACTGCATGGTATACTGTCTTCCTTCCATTTTACTATTGCTCTGTGAATTACTTTTGGGATTAAATGTCTTTCTTATACACAGCCTATTGTTTGTTTCTTGATCTCTCTGCTGATATATGTCTTTTGACTGGGGAATTGAGACTATTCCAATAACTTGAGAATAAAATTAATGACTTCTTTCTACGATTGCTTAATTTTCCTATTGATGGTTTTCTTCTTCTTTTTCTGCTTCTTCTTCTTCTTCTCCTTCTCCTTCTTTTATCTTCTGCCTAACTGTTCATCCTTCCCAGTGTTTTCATTCTATTAGACATTTTGGCATTGTTGGCTTCATTGTCTCTTTCTAGGATATCCTTGTGCTTTATTTTGGAGTGCAGGTTTGGTGGTCATGTATTTCTTATGGTGCTCTGTGTTGTGGAAATACATTATTTCTCAATCAATTTTGAAAGATAGTTTTGCAGGATACATCAACCTTGGTTGGTAATTGTTTTCATTTAGGGCTTGTAACACATCATTCCAAGCTCTCCCAGCCTTTAAGATTTGTATTGAGAATTCTACTGTAATTCTAAAATGTTTACCCTTATAAGTGGTTCATTTCTTTTCTCTAATAGTTCTTAAGATTCTATTAAGCAGGACTTAAAGGAAAACAAGTTCTTCCCAGCCTTAGGCAATCCCCCCTCCTCTGACGATTGCTCCTCTCCCCTGTAGCTTTAACTCTTTGTGGTAATGTCATTTTGTTCTCACAAGATTCACAAAGCTGTGTCTTCTTTCAAAGCTAAGTTTCAAGGATGTTACTTGTGATGTGTGACTAACTGCCTTTGTCACATTTCTATAACCTTGCTTGCCCTCCCCCCAGTTTCATGTCACTGGAAAAACCACCCCCACTTTGACCAAATGTATAAAGCTGAAATCTTTTCTTTGTTTTGGACTAAGTTTTTTTGACAGAAATGCAACTGAGTCAAGGTACACCTAATAAATTCTCCTGCTCCCCATTGGTCTCTCCTTTCTCTTGGAATTCTGCAACATTTCTGGTGAACACAAAGAGATCAGAGACAACAGAGTTGCTGTCTCCTTTGCCTGCAGGCTTGACAGGGGCACAAACTATAGGAATCCTGAGACCTCTGGCACCAGTGGGTGAGACTTCAGCTTGGAGAGGAAATCAACCCTCTCACAGCCCTGTTGGGATTCAGGATGATTCTGGAACAGCCTACTACAGGATCATAGTAAGGTTTGGGGGCTCAGGGGAAAATTCATCCCATTAGGAAGGAAGGGGAACATGATTGCCTAATAGGGTATGCTGAGTAATCTGACTTATATTGAGTCAGAGGAAACCTACAACCCCAAGTGGAACATGGGGGTGGCCTTCTGTGAGAGTGGTTCACAAAGGGGTATGCTGTGTAGTCAGACTCACAGGGAGTGGGACAAAGCCCACACCCAGGTGTACTGAGTATTTAGACTCAGTGGGAGCCAAAGGAAACCCACACCCAGGTTGGAAAATATTGAGAATGAAAAGGTGCATGAATGTATGTAAATAAATGGAATAAAAAGGCTGAAAAAGCACCAGAGAGTGCAGAGTAAGACAGTGAAAGGACAGTTCAAGGCTATGGGAGCCCGAAGGCCAGTTCTTATGCAGGGTCTCTAGCCTGGCACTGCCTAAAAGCCAGAGCAGCTCCAGCCTGGGGCTGGATGGCCAAGGTCACAGAACTGCAACTGCATCCTGCAGGGCATAAGGAGGTTTCACAGGAGGAATCAAATTACAAATTTTAACTAATTGATAAATGTACTTTTGGTTTTAAACTTGAGTTGATGTTTAATTGGTGTGTTTAAAACATTTCTTGTGCATTGCAATTTCTTGAATTGTAATTACAGGGTTAACTTGCTCTTTTCTGTGATCTTTGTTTAATATAAGAACACTGACTCAAGGCTACTTGGTCTATTGGCAGCCAGTCAAATTTAAAATGTAATAATTTGAGAACAAAAAAAGGAAGAAAAAGACACTTTAAAATCCAAGTGGCTGTAGCCAAGTTTGTTACAGAAGGTTTAGAGTAAGCTTGTGGAAGTGATTTATCAAAGGAAATGTGTATGTTTGCTTGTTGGTTTGATGAAAGCCCATGTTGTTCCTTCTAAATGCTCCTTGTTGCTCAAAGACTCAAAAATATGTATGATTGCTTGTGAGTTTAATGGAGCTCGGGTTGTTCCTCAAGTGAAAGTGCTTGAGAAAAACTATTTCTGTCACAACAGAGTAGATATGGGAAGAAAGGCATCAAAACCCACTCCATTAGGACGTATGTTAGAAAATTTTAAAATAGGCCATCTGGGGAACTATTGAGTAAAGCTGACCCTCCCCCCACCCCCAGAGGTTAAAAACTTTTTATAAAATAAATTGACCCTGCTTTGATATGGCATGGCTGGATAGGGGAATTATATATTTATATATATATGGAGAGAGAGAGACAGATAGAGAGAGAGAGAGAGAGAGAGAGATATGGAGAATGGCCAAGACACCCACTCCCTTTGATCCTGAGGCCACTGAAAATCAGCACATTGTAAATATTGTCTTTGTAGGACAAGCCCAGGGAGAAATCAGGTATAAACTATCAAACTTAGAGGGTTTTGTCAACATGAATGCAACTCAGCTCTTAGAGGAGACCACCAAGGTCTACTAACTTGGAGGCAAAATGAGAGGCTAACAAGAGGCTCAAAAAGAAAGCATACCTGCTGGCAGCAGCACTTACAACGAAAAAGACAGAAGTCACGAAAGGGTAGGGACATGGATGTAGGCAGGACAAAAACAAAGCTGGGTGGGATCTACCAATTAACCAAAGCTAGATTGGGATCAATGCCTGTGATGTAAAATGTATAGACATTGGAAAAGATGAGTGCCCAGAAAATGATGACAGATGATGATTGAAATTCCCAAACTAGAAGGCCACCTGTCAAAGGCTATTGTCCCCAGGAAAAACCACATGCTGGCCTTATTGAGCTGACAAGAACTGAAAGTTATGAGGATTAGGCCAGACTGGGCTCCGTCTCCTTAATCCCCAAGGAACCCATGGTCATGATAAATGTCAGGGGCCAATTGATGGACTTTTTGGTAGACAGTGGAATGGAGCACTCAGGGGTGACACAACCTATCGGGCCTTTATCCAAGAAAAATGTGACTATTGTAGGAACCACTGGAGTTCCAGAAAAGAGATCATTTTTCTGGCCTAAAAGATGTGTTATGGTGGGGGCAAAAAATCCAGCATGAGTTCCTGTGTCTGCCAAACTGCCAACTTCCCTTGTTGAGGAGAGACTTGCTCCAAAAGCTGCAGGCTTAAATTACCTTTGAGCCATGGGGAAGTGTAACTTTAATCCTGGCCCAACCAAAGGCCATGCTGTTAACCCTCACTGGCCCAAGGGCAGAGGAATGGAGGTTGTATATTCATAACTCAGAAAATACAAGGATAAATGAGCTACATTGACTCACACATGAGATTCCCAGGGTGTGTGCTGAAAACAAACTACCAGGGCTAACTGTAAATCAAACACTGGTGCTATTAGAACTAAAGCTGGGAGCAACTCCAGTTCAAGTACACCAATACCCCCTACCCCAGAAGCCATACAGGACATTCAAAGACTTTTAAAGCAGCTCTTAGTACATGAAATCTTGGCTATATGTCATTCTTCCTGAAACACTATGTTGCCATCAGTATGTAAACCAAAGACAAATAAATACAGATCAGTACAGGCCAAATAGCTACACACTAATGAGACATTCCAGAAAGTGTTGCCTGACTTACCTGTTTGGATTTAAAGGTTACCTTTGCAATACTGCATGTGCATGGAGCTCTATATAAGGAAAGAAAACTCTTGACTTCTGGAGGAAAGAAAATAAAGTACAAACAGAAAAATTTGCAGCTGCTAGATGCAGTATGGGCCCCAGATAAAGTGGTTGTTATGTATTACAGGGGGCACCAATGGATTGGAACATTGGAAGCCACAGGGAACCAAAAAGCAGAAAAGCATAACAGGCTGCTATGACAGCTCCCCGATCCATAAGAGGGACCCTAGCCATGCCTCTCATCCCTGAGCCTCCTCTCTCAGAGACCCCAAATTACTCTCCAAATGAAAAAGTCTGATTTTTTTGAGAGGCTGGAAAGTAAAGCAGGGACAGTGGAAGTTTTCTGATAGGAGACCAGTCATCCCTGAAGTGCTGGACCCCAGGTTTGTAAAACAATTCCATCAGAGGTCTCAACATGGAAAAGACAACATTGGAAACATTACTAGATCACCATTTCTATATGCCACAGCTCACTGTGTTTGCTCAAGCTATTTGTGAGAAATGCTTAACCTGTGCCCAAAACAACACAAGGTGGGGTATACAGAAAACAAGAGCTACCCAAGGTGAAAACTTGCTTATGGATTTTACTGAATTGCCTTAAATCAGTGGCTATTGATATATGTTAGTTCTTGTCTGTACCTTCTCAGGATGGGTTGAGGGCTTCCCCACCCAAACAGAAAAGGCATGAAAGGTGACCAGGGTGCTACTAAGAGACATCACTTCAAGATTTGGATTACTCCTAACTTTATGGTCTGACAATGGACCAGCATTCATAGCCAAGATAGTCTAGGAGTTCACACACATGTTAAAGATAAAATGGAAGCTTCACATGGCTTACCAGACACAGAGCTCAAGAAAAATGGAGAGCATAAACCAGGCACTCAAAAAATTGCTAAAAAAATGGTCAGAATATCCACTTGAGATGGTCCCAAGTCCTACCCATGATCTTCCTCCAAGTCCACCCCCAACAAACTGATTATTCCCCTTAAGAGATTTTGTCTGGCTGGTCACCCCCAATCAAAAGTCAAATTAAGGATGATCTTTGTAAACTAGAAAAAGATTGACCCTAATAAATAAATTCCAACAACTCTGGGACCCATGTGGGATGGGCCTTATACTGTAATCTTGTCCACCACCATTTCTATTAAAATTACAGGAACTGTAGGTTAGACCTACCATAGTTGGCTGAAGCCAAAAGCCCAAAACAAATGGATCAGCTAGCAGGATCCAGACCACCCAAACCAGCTGATCCTGTGAAGAAACTAAATCGCCACTGAGAACAACAGCCTTGCTCTAGTTAACCTGGAAGCTGACTAGTCTATGCACAGCAGAAGCCTGAGGAAACAACAACCTGGCTTGGGTCACTCTAGAAATTGACCAGTCCACACATGGCCAAAGCTTGAGGATCCACATAAAGTCAAAACAACAGGCTTCTTATCCTCTTTGTTATGATTCTCTGTTGCCTATTACCCTTACTTGTCAAAAACAGTCAGTCATCCATACAGACTCTGAAAAATACACACAGCACACTCCACTGATGGCCTTAAACAAGTACGAACCTCTGCTCACCAAGTTGTACTGAGCACCTGCCCTTATGACAAAAATTTATTATAATAATGGTGATAAAGGTGATGTTCTCCATGAAAACTTTGGGGTATTTTTGGTACTGGGGATCAAACTCAGGTCCTTGCACTTGCGCAGCAGGTGGCAAAACCACTGAGCTAAATCCCTGGCCCCTATTAAAACTTCTTAGGGATGTATCAAGAATGGAATGAAGCAGGACTTAAAGAAAAACAGGCTCTTCCCAGCCTTGGGGTGTCCCCACACCCTCATTTCACCAATCCTCTCCCCTGCAGCTATAAATCCTTGTTGTGGTAATGTCATCTTGTTCTCACAAGATTCACAAGGCTCTGTCTTCTTTCAAGGCTAAGTTACAAGGCTGTTGCTGTGTGATGTGTGACTAATGTGCCTTCTGTAACCTCACTTGCCCTACCCCCAATTTCACATCAATGGAAAGACCACCTCTTCTTCAAAAAAATGTATAAAGCTGAAATCTTTTCTTTGTTCTGAACTCAGTCCTTTTTTTCTTACTTAAATTCTTTCATTGTACATTTTAGGTATACAATACATTTACATTTCTCATTGGGAACTTGTACCTTTACATTATGCATCTTGGTTCTTATTTTTTTTCCCTATTCCTAGCCCTCCCTTCATATCCTCCATCCTTCCCTATTTACAAAGACTTTATCTCCATTTTTTCCATTTCTCATCATTTTTCCTTTCCCTTCTTTCCATTCCCCTGCCCCTCGCACTACCCCTACCCCTCGCACTACCCCTACCCCTTTGGGCCTTTTCTACCTATTTTGCATTATCGATTGTTCATTCTAATCATTGGAACATTTTAGGTATACAATATAATGA
>NW_004624852.1:4121649-4151872 GCF_000247695.1 Heterocephalus glaber | reverse complement strand
GAAGACATTGGCATAGGAAAAGACTTTATAAACAAAACCTCAAGAGCACAGGAACTAGCAGAAAGAGTGAACAACTGGGATTTCTTATTAAAAAGCTTCCCCACTGCAAGAGAAACCACCAACAGAGCTAAGAGACAACGTACAATGTGGAGAAAAAATTTTAGCAGCTCTGACTCAGACAAAGGGCTACTATCTAGAATATATAAAGAACTGAAAAACATCAGACCTCCCAAATTCAAAGACACAATTCAAAAATGGGCATCTGAAATGAACAGACATTTATCAGACAAAGAAATAAAAGCAGCAAACAAATATATGAAAAAATGTTCAACATGATTGGTCATTCGAGAGATGCAAATGAAAACAACACTGAAATTCCACATCACCCCAGAAAGAGTGGCTGCTATCGAGAAATCAATGAATAACAAATTCCAGTGGGGGTGTGGGGAGAAAGGAACCCTTCTCCATTTTTGGTGGGAGTGCAGACTTGTGCGACCACTATGGAAATCAGTGTGGAGATATCTCAAAGAACTAGGGCTGGAGGTCCCATTTGACCCAGCTATTCTGCTGGGTATCTTTCCAAAAGAATTAAAAGAATCATACCACAGAGATATATGTGTACCCATGTTTACAGTGGCACAACTTGTAATAGCTAAAGCTTGGAAACAGCCCAGTTGCTCATCAACTGGAAACTGGATAAAGAAGATGTGAAGTTTTATTTATAAAATGGAGTACTACTCAGCCATGAAGGATGAGAAAGTAGAGTCATTTATAGCTAAATGGATGAATATTGAGGCCATCCTCTTAAGTGAAATAAATAGGACACACGTGTAAATACCGAATAGTTTCTCTAGTGTGAGAAACTGAAAGTGTAAATGAGGATTGAAAGGACTAATAAAGAATAATTGATACTTTGAAATAGGAAAAGGTCCAAAAGGGTAGGGGTGGTGGGAGGGGATGGGGAAAGGATAGAAGGGAAAGGAAAAATTTTAAGAAAAGAAAAAAAGTAAAACAAAGTCTATGTAAGTAGGAAAGGGTGGAGTGGGTGAGGGGCACACAGGTAATGGGAGAAAACAATGAAAACCAAGATACATCATGTACAGGTACAAGCATCCAATGATAAATGTGAATGTATTGTATACCTAAAATGTACCAATAAAAGAATTTAAGGAAAATATGCATATATAAGTATAAAGAATGAAAAACTAAAAGGATGACAAAAAATAAAACTCTGAAAAAATAAAAAAGTAACAACTTTGAAGATCCCAGAATAATGAAGAAAAGACAAAGAAATGCATCGAAAGATTCCTGTGTATATTTGAAAAAGCATTTTCTTTCCAGTTTTGGAATTTGGCAAGTCATGGTTTTCTCCTCCTTTGTGAGGTGCTCCCCTATTTCACAAGCCCCTTTGGCCACCCCAGGCTCTGGTCACTGTCCAAGCTGAGATATTTCTTTGCCCACATTGACAGATGGGAAAAACAATCAAGACTTCTAATCTGTGCTGAATATAGTCAGCAGAACAAGGGTTCATGTAAACAGATGGACTTAATTCCAGCAATTTCAGACTGAGTTGTCTCTGAAAGTCACACATTCTGTACCAGGTATCACATCACGGAGGGTGGTGGGGCCAATCTGTATCTAACCTGCTCCCTGTCCATAAGTATCTCCTGTGGCTGCCTCTCACTCAGTCATCATGGTAGGACAACACTAGAAACTTTGATGTGAAGTTGTTTGATAATTTTTCTGTGTCTCAGTCTTAAATAATCAACACCTTCTAATATAATATTTTCTGGCAATATGGTAGATACTGCACTGGATTCCTTCTCCCACTGTAGCCTTCAGCATGAAAGGAATCACTTTCAAAGTAAAACTCCAAACTGTTTTTGTAGTTTATAAAAGGCTTGGGCTTTTTTTAGGTCCAGTACAGCTGACACAGTCTTCCTGGATCACCCAATCCTAAGGGCTTACCTTGTATCTGTGGAGACAGGGTCCTCTCCGCAGGAGCTGGGATGAGCTTTCCAGACTGCTTTGTTCTGTTCTCAGCATTATTTCATTTTTCCAAGTTCTTTGTAGTTTCTAATTTACCTTTCAGTTCCCCCTCCCAATTGCTGTAGTTATACTTCTTTTTTCTCTTCACCAAATGTTATTTTCCAGGTCCTAAAGAAGCTATATTTTGCTGCTAAATGCTACATTAACATTTTGCTTTCTCCCTTCAAATGATCTACTTATTGATGTATTCCATATCAAAATCCCAATTGTTTGTTGAAATACAAAAATATTCTAGAATTCAAATCAAATCTCAAGGAACCCTGAATTAGCAAAACAATCTTGAACTAGAACAAAGTCAGAGTCCTTACATTTTCTGATTACAATGCATATTACAAAACTAGCACAATTACAGAACAATGTGGTACAGACAATAAGACAGACACATGGACCAATGTAGGAGAATATACAGTTCCAAGAAATAAACCCTTGTATATAATGTCTGTATCACAAGAGTGTCAAGCCTTTACAATGGAGAAAACACAAGAAGTCTCTTCAACAAATATGGAGAAAACTGGATACATAGATGAAAAAAATGAAATTGGACCTTTATCTTACATTATGTAAAAATTAACTTGAAACTGGGCATGATGGTACATGTCTGTAATTTTAGCACTCATCTGTAATCTCAGCACTACAGAGGCTGAAGAGGAGGATTGTGATTTGAAGGCCAACCTGGTTACAAATTAAGTTGGAACCAACTTGAGCTACATAGCAAGACCCCATCTCAAGAAACAAAACAAAAAGGAGAGAGAAGATGGCCACCTGGTAGGTGACAAAAAGAGTTAATGTATCCAAATTTGCACTGGAGAAAATCATTTACTCTAAAACTGGCAAAAGATAAACTCTGATATGGAAGGATAAATGAGAAGAGAATCCAATTGGACACAAACAGACACCTGTTGCTTGCAGGTGGCTAGTGCTATTGTTTTCAGGATGAGGGTGCAGTGTGCTTTGTCTCAAGTGCTGTCCTGCTTTTATCTTCTCTAAATCCTTAGTTGCATGTGTCTCACCTCCATGCCTCATATTGTTATAGTGATTTGAGGTGATTATTCCATCAGCCAGGCCATCACTTAAGAGCTGCTAACTTCCTCACTTCAGTTATCTCTCAAGATGTTGTGTACTGTGATCTGGTGTGGAGGATGAGTTCCTGTGATACAGGGGAGTGGTCTGGTTACCCCTCACAAATCCCATAGAAACTGTGTTGTTGATGCTGCTATAACTAATTGAAATTTTTTCCCTACAATATAATGGCAGGATCCAATCTAATTAAATTAAATAGGTTTAAGTAGTAAATAATAACTCTTTAAAAATGAAGCCAAAAACTTTCACTGGCAAACAGAACCTAATTAAAGAGATATCCATACAAAAAAATTCTCTTCATTCTCTTTGATCTCAACCTTCAGCACACAAATAAATAGAAATATGAAAATCCAAGACAACAAATTGCCTCCAAATACTCCTAAATCTCACAAAGCAGATCCAAAGAGCACTGATAAACAGGCAATTAAACACTAACTGAGCTGCATAAAATGATTAAATAGGAAGAAAAGAAACAGCAAGCTCAATATTGACATAACCCAAAAGATAGTGGAACAAAGAGACCAATGAGGTTATGAAAGAAACAAATAAAAAATTAAAAGAGCTAACCAAAACTGTTAAAAATATGAAAGAAAAACTTACCAAATAAGTGGATTTCATGAAAATGTGACAAACAAAAATCCCAGAGGTAATGACTTCTATTGATTATTTGAACAGCACAAATGACCAATGTGAAAAATGTTTTCAGAAATTGAGGACAAAATTGAATCACATGAAAATATACTCACAGAAATCTCTAAAATGATAAGAAAACAAGAAAAATTCACCTCACAGCTATTAGATGACAGTAAGAAGACTAACTTACAGCTGGTTGGGTTGAGAAAAAATTACAGTATCATACATGGAATAAAAATTCTATTTACAGAAATCATAGCAATTAACTTTCCAAGTATGAGGAAAGAACAACATAAAGGTATGTGATTCTTACAGAATGTCAATTAACTATGACAGAAAAAGAAGCTCTGCATGACACATCATAGCCAAGTCCCAGAACTACACCATAAAGACAGAATCTGAAAAGCTATCAGAGAAAAGCAAAAATAATTACTTATAAAAATTTAACCCATTAAGATGGTAGCATGCTTTGCATTAAAAACTTTAAAGATCAGGAAATCTTGAAGTGTTTCAAGGCCCAAAAGAAAAAGAAAAACTTCTAACTTAGATTGATCTATATGACAAGCTATCTTTTAAATTGATGGAGAAATTGTATTCCATTACAAAGAACACCTAAAAATTTATGAACATCGAAGCTCCACACTTAAAAATACTCTTGAATATTCTAGACTGAGACAACAAACTAACAATGGCTTGTTAGATGAAATGAATACAACAAGCAAAGTGAGTAGTTAAATAAAAAAGGAAAAACAAGTCAACAACAGTAAAAGAATATAATGAACAGAATGTCATTATTTTTCAGTAATAATTCTCAATTCAAGTGTCATCAACTCTCTAATTAAAAGACAGATTGGCATCCAGGGATTTAGCTCAGTGGTTTCACTGTCTGCTGTGCAAGTGCAAGGACCAGAGTTCGATCCCCGGTACCAAAAAAAAAAAAAAAAAAAAAAAAATACAGATTGGCAGATGGTGAAAAAATAAAACCTAACAGTGTGTTTGTTGCATTCAAGAGTTTAATCCAAAAAGAAACTCAAAGGCTAAAAATCAAAGGATAGAAAAACATTTTGCATGTATAAGGAGGCTGAAAGAAAGCAGGGGTAGCTATTGTATTTTCAAAGTGGATTTCAAGCTAGAACTGATCACAAAAGGCAAAGTAAGTCACTACATTTACATTAAGGAAACAATTCAAAGGGAAAAGAGAACAACTGTAAATAGATATGCATTGAAAATCAGTGTACCCAACATCATAAAACAAACAATACTAGAGAGGAAAATACCAACACAGTCTTAGTGGGTGACCTCAATATCATGCTTTCACAAACAGATCAATTAAACACACAATTTATAATGAAATATCACACCAAACCATACATTTGAACAAAAGGACTTAATAGATATTTATAGAGTATTGTATCCTGCTACAACAGAATACATTCTTTTCAGCAGCGCACAGAACTTTCTCTACAATAAACTACACAGTAGTCCATAAAACCTGCTTGTAAGTACAAAATAATCAATATCATCCCATGTATATTTTCTGATCATAGCTCAAAGAAATCAATCACAAAAGAAACCATAGAAATTTCACATATACTTGGTCCTTAGATAGAACATTCCTGAACATTCGATGGTCAGTAGAAGAAATCAAAGAAGAAATTAAAGAATTCCTACAATCAAATGATAATCCCAACACAACATACCAGAACCTATGGGACACAATGAAATCATGGCTAAGAGGAAAATTTGTTGTGAATTCTCACAGAAAAACAGTGAACTCAAATAAATAACCTAACAATGCAGCAGAAGATACTAGAAAAACAAGAACAATTCAAACCAAAACCTAATACAAGGAAGGAAATTATAGAAATCAGAGCAGAAATTAACAAAATTGTGACTAAAAAGACAAGAGAAAGAAGCAATGAATTGAGGAGCTGGTTTCTTCAAATAATAAAGAAAATAGACAAATGCTTAGTCAAGCTTCCCCAAAAAAGGAAAGAAAAGATCAAAAACAATACAATTAGAAGTTAGACAAAATCACAACAGAAACTGCCCAAATCCATATCATTAGCAATGACTATAAAAAAAAATTGTGCTCCAAGTTAGATAATCTTAAAGAAATAGATTCACAGACAAAGAGGAATTACCAAAACTATATAAAGATGATATAAAAACTCTGAATAATCAAATAACAGGAAACAAATTGAGGCAGTAATAAAAAACTTACCAATGAAGAAAAGTCCAAGACCTGATGGATTCATTTCTAAACTCTACAAGATCTTCAGAGAGAATACAAAGTCAAATTCTTCAAATTCCGTAACAAAATTGAAAGAAATGGAGTACTTCCAAACTTAATACTGGGTGCTAGCATTATCTTAATTCCAAAACCAGCAAAGGACCCAAGCACAAAAGAGAAATACAGGCAGATCACTTTAATGAACACAAATGAAAAAATCCTCAACATGATAGGGCCAAAAGAACACGACAAATCATCAAAAAGATCATACATCATTAAAAAGTAGGCTTCATCTCAGGAATGCAAGGATTGTTTGACCTATACAAATCAATAATATAATACATCACATAAACAGAAGCAAGGACCAAAATCACATGACCATCTCAATGGACCGAGGAAAAGATTTGACAAAATTCAACATCTACTTATAAAAAGCTATAAAAAGAATAGATATCTCAATTTGATAAAAGCCTTTTACAACAAAGTGTTGTTAAATTGGTGAAAGCTGAAAGTTTTCCTTCTAAAATCACGAACAAGACAAAGATGTCCACTATAACCAATACTGTTCAGTGTAGTATTAAAAACATTAGCCAGAGCAATTGAGGAAGGGAGAGAAATAAAAGAATACATATAGGAAATGAAGAAGTCAAATTATTATTATTTGCAGATGACATGATACTCTTCATAGAAAACCCAAAGAATTCCATGAAAAACTTTTAGAATTTATAATCAATTGCAGAGATACAGCAAGATACAAAAATCAACATACAAAAGTCAATAATAGCATTTGTATATACCAATAATGAACACATCAAGAAAGGAGTTAGGAAAAATACCTTTCACAATAGCATCAAAAATTAAATAAAAATTAAATAGAGAAATTAATTGGAAATTAATCAAACCAAAGAAGTGAAAGATTTCTACATCAAAAAAGATTTCTACAGTCCTCAAAAAAGGAAATTGAAGAGAATATGGAAAGACAGGACCATACATCCAAAACTGATACGTAGATTTAATGGAATTCCAATTTTAAAAACCAGCATTTGGGGCTGGGGATTTAGCTCAGTGGTTCCACTGCCTGCCTTGAAAGTGCAAGGTCCTGAGTTTGATTCCTGGTGCCAAAAAAAAACATTCCTCACAGTATGAGAGAAAAAAAATCCTAAAACTCGTATGGAACCTGAAGTGACCTAGAATACTAAAAGTACTCCTGGACAACAAAAGCAAAGCAGTGGCATTGCAATCCTGGATATTTAGTCATATTACAAAGCTACAGTGGCAAAAATGAAGCATGTCCTGACACAAAAATAGACAAATGGATCTGATATTTGACAAAAGTGCCATAAACCTACCCTGGAGAAAAGGTACTCATTAGCAAATGGGGCTGTGAAAACTGTTTCTACATATGCATAAGGTTGAAATTAGACCTGTGTCTCTTCCCATGCATCCTTCTAAAATCAAAATGGATTAAAGGTCTATGTATTAAAATAAAATCAGGAATCAACAAATGAGATTGTATCAAATTTAAATGCTTTTGTACTGAAAAGGAAACAACCAATAGAGTGGAGTGACAACTTACCAAATGGAAAAAAATTTGCCAGCTACACCTCAGACAAAGGACTAATATCTAGAATATATAAAGAACACAAAATATTAGACACCACATTAAATTAAAAGATCTAATAAAAAGGAAATATATAAATGTTTACATATTTCTCAAGAAAGAAATTAAATGGCTAACAAGACATAAAAAATGCTCAACAGCACTGGCCATTAGAGAAATACCAATTAAAATAACACTGAGATTCCATCTTACTCCAGAAAGCATTGCTATGATGAAGAATCAAATAACTAAATTTGGCCAGGTTGTGGGGGAAATATATTTATTTCTGAAAATAGAAATTCCATTTGACCTAACTCTTGCCTTCTAGTTATGTTTTCCAAAAGAAATAAGGACATCACATTATAGTGATATGTGCATACACTGTTTATAGCACCACAATTCATAATAGCTAAATCTTGGAAGCAGGCTATAGTTTTTTTCAACACATGAATGAATAAAGACAATGTGATATTTATACACAATGGATTACTATTTTGCTGTAAAGAATAATATATTTGAATTATTTGTATAAAGATTCCTTCATCTTGAGACCATAATGTTAGGTGAAATAAATCAGATACACAAGCTTAAATATTGTGTGGCTTCTTTTATATGAGAAACCCAAAATATAAATAAATTGAAGAGCAAAATAAAAAATAAGAAACAGAGAACTAGGTCTTTTTGAAATGGAAATGTGAAAATCCAGAGGGGAGGGAGGGGAATGGAAGGGATGAATTAAGAATTAAAATATGTTACATACTGATACACTCCCCACAATGAATGTAATCATAATGTACTTCAAACATATACGAATAAAAATCAATATTAAAAAACAGAAAACAAAATTTAATTCAAAATAGATTAAAAACATAAACATATGGCCCAAATGTATAAAAGATAGAAGAAAACATCAGAGGAAAACTTCATTTAGATTTGGCAGTGATTTCTTGAATATCACACCAAAAGCCCATGTAACAAAAGCAAGAATAGACAACTGAGATGATATCAAACTTAAAAGAACTTCTACACTCAAAAGAAATAGTAGAGTGAAAATTAATTCCAAATAATATCTGATAAATTTAACTCCTAAAACTCAATAACAAAAAGCAAATAGCACAATGAAAATGGGAAAAGAAATTGGATAGCTTTTTCTCCAAAAACAATATACAAATGTCTAGAAAGTATATGAAAATATGCTCAAGATCATTGATTATTAGACAAATTCAGGTAGAAACCATAAAGGTATATCATGTCACATTCATTAGGATGGTCACTAGAAACAAACAAGATATGGCAAGGTTGTGCTAGAAGTTGGAATTCCTCTGCCTTGTTGATGAAATATAAAATGGTGTAGCCACTAAGGAACTGCATGGAGATTCCTCAAAAATGTAAAATGAGACTCAATGATGAATGTGACTATAATGTATAGCAAAAATGTACCAATCAATTTAATGAATAATTTTAAAAATGTAAAATAAGAACAATATATGATTCAACAAATTTCTAGGTATATCTAAGAGATCTGAAAGCAGGTTCTCAAAGAGATATTTACACATCCATGTCCATTATAGAAATAATAGTCAAGAGATGGAAGCAATCCAAATGTCCTATGACAGATTAATTCATAAAGCAAGATACAATGAGATATGTTTAGTCTTAAGAAAGGACATCCTGCCATGTTACAAAATGAACGAATCTTGAAGACATTTTGCTAAGTGAAATAGCCAATCACAACAAAACAATTTATGATTGCAATTACATGTGATATCTCAAATATAGCCATACTTCATTATTAGTGCAAGATATATTCTAAGACACCCAATGAATACCTGAATCTTTGTACAATACTAAAACACACACACATACATATATATGGATTATACCTAGATAATAATTCTATATATCTATATATAGAATTTTTCTATATATCTATGATAAACTTTATTTATAAATTTGGTACAGTAGCAGATTAACAATAACTAATAATATTTATCATGTGTCAGAATTTCCTTCTTTTTTAATGCTGATAACATTCCTTTATTTTTTGAATTTTTAACATTGTTACTTGTGCCATTTTAATTTAAAATCCAATTATAACAAAAGGAAGGATTCTAGTGGTTAGTTTTATTCAAAGATATTTCTGACCCTGTAGAAAATATTGTGAGTATGTTTGGACAGCCTGCTTTAGTCAGCAATGAAAATCTGAAGTAAAACACAGAAGAAGATAAAATTCCTTTTGTCCTTCATGTTTCTAACCTAATATTTTCTTTTGTTTTCATTTTAATGTCCATAGATGAGCACAAATAACACGGCATCCAACATTGACTTAGGAAATGTAAATGATATATTTAGTAAATTCCTTTCAAAAGACTAATGTTCAGAAGAAACACATAAAGAGGTCACTGGAGTCAGTTTTAGTTGGTTGCTTAAGTTCAAGAATAGGTATAATACCTTTCTACAGAGACAATATATGCTAACAGAAGAACTGTTCTTTGACAGATTTTAACAGTAATTTTATTTTTATTCTAGCTCCACTTTATTCACACACACAAACACACACACATTACACACATACAAACGTGAGCGTAAATAAAACCTTTAGGAAGGTGGTGACTGTTGCTTCATTTAATTACCACTAGGAATTTTAAAAATAAGAATAGCAATCAAATCAATTGCTTTAAATAGTCTGTTCCTTATATACCCACTATGCAGAACTAAATGCTTGATAACTGCCACTCATCTAATATATGTTCATCAATATATCTGTTAAACAAACTTTTACTATATATGAACTCATTTCCAGATAGTATGTCAGGAATTATGAGTACTGTGCTTTGTCTTATCAAGGTGACATGTTTATTTTTAGTATATCTGCATAAACAACCTAGAATGGCTCTAGAAAACAAACATACTAACCTATAGACAGAGCTATCTAAAAAATTCTGAACTCTTAACCATATGATGATTGGTTGTAAATTCATTGTTAATTACCGCTAACTGAATATATTACTTTAAGACAAATGTTCTCTTTAAAGTAAATTTGCTTTAAGAGCTGTAGTCAAACATTGAATTAAATCTTTCTCTCATGTTTTAAAAAAGAAGTCCAAGACTCAGAGTTGGAAAAAAATCTTGTAATATGACCATTTAAAAAGCTTATTTAGGTGGATGTGGTGGTACATACCTGTAATCCCAGCACTCTGGGGGGCTGAGGCAAGAGGATCACTCTTTTTAGCTCAGCCTGGAAAACTTAGTGACTTAAAAAGACTGCCTCAAAACTAATAATATAAATACAAAGAGCTGAGGAGATATCTCAATGCAAAGGTCTTTGGTTCAATCTTCAGTACTGCAAAAAGCTCATTTTTCTATCACTGTTTATGGAAGTGAAATGTATTTATTCTTAAATATGCAGCATAATATTTTGTTGCAGTATCATACTTTTTTTTAACTGACATAACAATGACCAATAAAAAGAACATTGAACCTCAAATGAGAGTCCTGGATTTTTTTTTCAGTTCTATCATTTATTAGTCATATAATAGAGGAAAATCAACTAATTTATTAGAAGCCTCACTTTCCTTATCTGAAGATAGGAAGAATAAGGCTGCCTTGTCTACTTCAGTAACTGTGAGAATCAAAAGAAATAATTTTTACAAACATCCTCTGCTAACTGTCAAATGCTTTGAATAAAAAGGAAATTTTTCTTCTTAAATTCTATCTAAGCTAGCTAAAACAATTCTCAGAAGTGTCAAAGAAGGTCACTACATATTGGTTAATGGAGCAATTCAATAGGAAGTGTTAACAATTATAAATATAAAAGAACCAAATACTGGCATGCCCAACTTAATAAAACAAACACAAATGGACCTGAAAAATCAGAAAAACATCAATACAGTTGTAATGGGAGACATGAATACATGAATACCCCACTTTCACAAATGAACAGATCAACTAGCCAACAACAACAACAACAAAGACATATCAGAGTTGAACCAAAACTTCAAACAAATGGATTTAGTAGCTATATGCAGAGTGCTGCATTCAACAACAAAATACACATTTGCAGCACCACATGGGACTTTCTTCAAAATAGACAAGATACTAGCCCGTAAAACAGACTTAAGTAAATGTAAAAGAATCAAATATCCCATGCATATTATTGGATCATAGTACAATGAAACTAGATATTAATACCAAAAGACACCAAAGTATGAAAACATGTGTAAGTTAAATAATACCTTCTTGAATAATCAATGAGGCACAGATGAAATTAGACAATATATAAAATCAAATGAGAATACCAGTATAACATACTGGAACCTATAATTCTCACATCAGAGAAACAGAATGAGCTCAAATAAATAACTTTATGTTGGATCTTAATGTCATAGAAAAATAGGAGCAATCTAAACCCAAGTTAGTATGAGGAAAGAAAATATAAAGATCAAAGAAAGGATGCAACCGAGGCTAAAAAATAATACAAAGCAAAAAAGAATTGAAGAGTTGGTTCTTTGAAAGATTACAGAAAACTGATAATCCTTTATCCAAACATACCAAAAAATGGGAAAAAAAGACCCAAATTATCCAACTGGAAATACAAAAGTTGAAATCACAATTGGGTCTGCTGAAAAAAAGAAGATTGTTGCTAAATATTTTGACAAGCTGTACTCTGATAAAATGAAAAATTCAAAAGAAATGGATAAATTCCTATATACATATGAAATAACAAAGCTGAACCAAAATGACATAAAAATCTTGAATAAGCCAATATTAGTGAAATTGAAGAAGTAATAAAAAACCCTACCAACTAAGAAAAGCCCAGGTCCTGATGGATTCACTGCTGAATTCTACAAGAACTTTAGAGAAGATTTAATGTCAATACTCTTCAAACTCTTTAATGAAATTGAAAGAGAAGCAATACCTCAAAGTCATTCCTAGAACCATTACCTGAATTCCAAACCCAGTAAAGGACCCAATCAAACAAGAGAACTACATGCCAATCTCTTCAATGAATATGATGCAAAAATCTTCAGTAGGATACAGGCAAGCAGAATGCAGCAAATTATCAAAAAGATCACCCATCATGATGAATTAGAATTCATTACAGCAATGCATGGATGGTTCTACATAGACCAATTAATAAATGTAATACACATAAACAGAAGCAAGGACAAACATCACATAATCATCTCATTAAATGCAGAAAAAGCACTTGACCAAATCCAACAACCATTCATAATAAATTCCCTGGAAAAAATAGGAGTAGAATCTTTTTATTTCAATCTGATAAAAGTCATATGACAATCCAATGGCTAACATCATACTAAATGGAGAGAACCTGAAAGCTTTACCTTTAAAATCAGGAACAAGGCAAGGATATCTGTATCACTAGTTCTGTTTGATATAGCTCTAAAACATTAGCTAGAGCAATTAGACAAGGGAAACAAACATATGGATAGGGAAGGAAGAATTTAAATTACCATTATTTTGGAGATAACATAATCATCTACTTAGTAAACCACAAAAACTCCATCAAAAGAGTCCGAGTATTAACATCCAAATTCAGTAGCATAGCAGAATACAAAGTAAACATCTAAAAATTCTGATGAAGTAAAAATGTCTAATCAATATCTGAAGAAATGTTCCCTATCACTGGATGTTGGGAGCAATGCTACATAATTTTAGGGAAAAATCATTTGATTAGGCCTAGTTCTCCTGCCCACAGGCCAGCTATGGCATTTTGAGACACAATTCCATTTTGGCCCCAAGTCACAACTGAGACCTCAATGATCCAGTGATGCTGTGATGCTCCAGGACAAGATTACACCAGCTGAAGACATCCTGGGAGGAACAAAATCTTTATCTACTCAGTTCCTCATTGTTCTTGGATTGTTACACTTTATTTATGCCAATGTACTGAACTCTCTGCAAGTCATTTGTTACATTTGTTTCTCCCAATGTACTGAATAAAAGGTGCGGTAAGCTGGGAGCTTTTGTCTTTGTGCCCGGAGCAGCACTGATCAGACCCAAAGCTCAGCTTCTTCTCAAAGTCTCATTTTTCTGCCTTTCCTGTAATTCTCCTTGTGCTGCCATGGCTCACAGGAGAGTAGGACTCACTGCAGAGATTCTAGTAACATCCCCTTTCCCTGTTCCCTACATTTGGCGCCCAAGTTGGATGTGAATTGGATCCAGGGGTGAACTCGCCTGTTGGACAAACTCAGAGTAAAAGAGACAGCACATGGATCTCCCAGGACGATTTCCAGACTTGGAAGAGGGACACTTATGGTAAGTGTGTCCAACTGGGGGTAATTTTCTATCTTTGCTGAGTTACAAATATGGGTCAGTCTCTGTCATCAGAGCAGCATAACTTTGCCAAATTACTTAAGTCACTGTTAAAGCAAGCTATGTATCCAGTACCAAAGGATGCTGTGATAGATTTGTTAAAAGACATACAAATGTACATCCCATCTTTTCCCCAGTGTCAGGTAAAAGGTCGAAAACCAAGACCAGACCAGGCCACAACAAGCCTTTTTTAGGGGAACAGATCTTCCGGGCTGTCTCTGAACAAAGGAGAGACAAAAGCAATATGGCTGGGGCAGGGAGAGTCTTTTATAGAGACTGGGGTAGGGTTTGTAGGGGCTGAGGCAGGGTTGAGTGAGGTAGTGACTAGGGAATGGAGGAGCCTGTGATGTCACTAGGTGGTAGGAGGTGAGCGAGTATTAGGTTATTCTCTAGGCAGAAACAGGGGCATGCTGGGAAGAAGGGTTTGTTCTTTGGTGGGAGCAACCATCTTGGCATGATGTCACACAGTGGAGGGGGCAAGGCATGATAGGAAGAGGGCAGCTACTATACATAGTAGCTGCTGAGGTAGTGGGAGACCTATCACCCAGGAAGGGACAACTAACTTAATAGCATGGGAACGTGTAGGTACCATTCTCCATGAGGCCCCACGAAAGGGTGATCATCTCCCCCCCCCCAATGCTACCCACTTGGGGCTTAGTCCACTCTGCTCTCAAATTCTCTCAGTCAATTCAGGAGACCTCAGCTACCCCTCCCCCCACCTACCCTTCTGTCCAGGCTTCCCCTTGTTTGGCTTCTTCCCCCCTTTGCTTTCATCTCACTGTGGCTTCTGCTCCACCACTGCAGCATGCTGAGGAAGACCCTAATTCTCTAGATCCTCAGCCTCCTCAGGTATCTCACAAAGGTCTAGTTGGCCCCCTTGTGAAGCCCACTTCTGGGGCCACTCTCTATTGCCATACCCTACAAAAGGCTGTGACATTGAGCAAGGCGGTTGGAGACCATTTGTGCTTTCCTATCTCAATTTTGCCTGATCCTAACAACTCAGAGGTGGACACGTATGTTCATGCCTCATTTGATTTTAACATCCTAAAGGAGCTCAGGCAGAGCATGCTAACTAATGGCATCCAAAGCCCCTATACTGTGGGTTTGTTGGACAATGTGCTTCAGACTTATTCTCTAGTTCTGCCTGATGTTTTTCACCTTGTGAAAACATGCCTGTTACCCGCTCAATATCTCCACTCTGAGATGGAACTGTGTTCTTTAATCAGGGAACAGGCTCATAAAAATGCTCAGGGAGATGCTCTGTCGAGAGAAGTTACTATTGATATGTTATTGGGCACAGGTGACTTTTTGGATTTAAGCAGGCAGGCCTGTTGCCCAGCGTCACTCTTTCACCAGCTAGAGGACCTCATGTGGAGGGCTTGGGCTTCTGTGCCAGTTGAGGGTGCGCCAATGAAATTTTTTACTCAAATCATGCAAGGGATGTTGGAAACTTACACAGAATTTGTAGACATTACAACAAACTATTAGGAGACAGATTTCTAATTCCCAGGCAGCAGAGATCCTGATTTTACAGCTAGCCTATGAAAATGCTAATATGGATTGCAAATAGGCAATAAATCCTGTTCACTCCTCTAAAGATCTTGGAGCATATATTAAGGCATGCCAGAATACTGGGTCTCATTTATGCAATTCAGCTTTGATGGCTCAAGCCATCTCCCAACATTCACACGGTACACACAGTGATTTAAAATGTTTTAATTGTGGAAAAATGGGGCATCCCAGAAAAAAAAACTGCAAAATGAAAGTGGCTTTACAAGCTGACCCAGAGCCACTGATTCAGATATCCAGTGAAAATAAGTTACCGCCTGGCCTTTCCCCTCGATGCCAAAAAGGCATTCACTGGGCTAAAGATTGCCGCTCCAAATATGATAGGGATGGTGCACTGCTGCTGGGAAATGGAAATGGAGCCCTTCCCTGGGCTCAGGAAACAATAGGGGATCAGGCCCAGGGGGCTCCAGTCCCTCTGAGTCAGCGGTACCCGGTTCAGACCCATGCACAAGTACAAAACCAGACAGCATGGGTGTCCAGAGGGACATTTATCCCCTCATCAGGGGAACACTTGGGATCTCAGGAATAGATATTCCTGCTGCTCAGTGAGTTCACCTGCTGGGAGGTGAGACTCAGGTATCTGTCCCCACAGGAATTCATGGACCTTCACCCCCCGGAACCATTGGCTTGATACTTGGAAAATTCTAACTTTGAAAGGCATTACTGTTATTCTGGCTATTGTTGATTCTGATTGTACCTCTGAATTGTGTGTTCCTGTTAGTTCCACAGGACTTTGGGTAATAGAACAAGGAGATTATATTGCACAATTGTTGTTTTTGCCTAAACCAAAATTAAATAATGTTAGCTTTAAAAATTCCCGAGAGGATCCTCAACCAGAAATTCCTCAAGAAGAGATTTATTTCAACCAAGACATTTCCAAAATCCACCCCGTGTGCAAAATTAAATTGAATGGCAAATTATTTACAGGATTGATAGACACAGGCATGGACGTGTCCGTGATTGGGACACGTTTTTGGCCATCATCTTGGGGGAATAAATGAACTAAAACATCTCTGGTAGGCCTTGGCACCCCCCAACACATTTTGCAAAGCTCCATTCCCCTGCCTTATGAAGGGCCTGATGGTCAGTTGGGACATATTTGTCCTTACATAGCTCCCATACCTGTAAATTTATGGGACAGAAATTTATTGGAAGAATGGAGAGTCATAGTGACTACTTTGCCCCCTGAAACTTCACCAGGCCAACAGATGATGTCTAAAATGGGATTTGAACTGAGAAAAGGTTTAGGCAAGCAACTTCAGGGAACAACACAGCTTATAGAACAGAAACAAAAAAATAATCGCTTTGGAATTGGATATGATCAAAATTTTTAGTTGGGGCTATTGAAGAAGTTTCTCCACCCAAGGCACCCTTGCCTTTACAATAGAAATCAAATGATCCCATTTGGGTTAATCAATGGCCCCTACCACAGGAGAAACTAACCTTTCTAAAGCAGCTCATATTAGAGCAAGTTAACAAGGGGCATTTAGAACCATCTGTGAGCCCTTGGAACACAACTATCTTTGTTATTCCTAAAAGGTCAGGCAAATGGCATTTGCTTCAGGACTTACGTGCAGTTAATGCAAGCCTCATTCCAATGAGGGCACTGCAACCTGGCTTACCAAACCCAGTGGCAATCCCCCAGAAGTGGCCACTTATAATTATAGATTTAAAAGACTGCTTCTTTAACATTCCTTTGTGGCTAAGTGACCAGCCTCAATTTGTCTTTTCAGTACCTAGTATGAATTTTAAAGAACTGATAAAGTGCTTTCAGTGGACTGTGTTGCCTCACAGAATGGCTAACAGCCCCACATTGTGTCAGCTTTTTGTAGCACAGGCTCTTTAAGCTACTTGTAAATTATTTCCTACTGTATATTTAACACATTATATGGATGACATATTAATCTCTGCAAATACACAACAGCTACTTTTGCAGGCCTTTGCTGTTGCAAAGAAGGATTTAGTGCATTTTGGATTGGGCATAGCACTGGAAAAGGTTCAACTATCTGAGCCATATACTTACCTGGGTACCTTGTTAGCAGAGCAATTGGTTAAGCCACAAAAGACACGATTTAGGACAAATTAAAAACTTTAAATGATTTTCAAAAATTATTTGGTGATATTAACTGGATTAGGCCTAAAATAGGGATAGCAACTTTTCAATTGTAGAATTTGTATGAAATATTACAGGGAGATTCTGATCTTAATTCCCCTCAAAAATTAACTCCAGAGGCACAAAAGAAGTTACAATTAATCGAACAAAGAATACGTAACTGGCAGTTTTTTTGTATAATTATCCGGTTCATTTGTTTGTGCTTAACACCCGCCACTCACCTACAGGTTTAATAGGGCAATAGTATGAGAAACAGGTCTTTCCCATGGAATGGTTGTTTTTATCTAGCCAGTTAGTGAAATCTCTACAATTATATCTAGAGCAAATTGCAAAAATAGTTTCCTTGGGATGTAATCATACCCGACAATTATTTGGTGGTGACCCTCATTTCATCATTATCCCAATTGATGTGGATCAAATGCAGATGCTGCTACAAACTGCTTTATATTGGCAAGTAGCCTTTGCAGATTTCATTGGACACATAGATAATCATTACCCTAGTGATCCTCTGTTTTGGCTTTTTTTGTGACATGAGTTTATTCTCCCCAAGATTACTCAATTTCAGCCATTGCAAGGTGCCTCAACCTATTTCACCAATGGCTCCTCTAAGGGCCAAGCAGCAATTTGGAGCTCTCCCTATAGTTATGTGTTGCCTACAACTGGTCTCTCTGCTCAGTGGTCAGAGTTGCTAGCCATTTTATTTGTGATCGAAAACTTTCCCTCCCAACCTCTTAATATTTTGAGTGTTTCCTTTTATGCAGTTTGTTTGACTCAAAGACTGGAAGGAGCTATGGTCTGCTCTACCTTAGAACCTAAATTATTGAACTTGTTTTTAGGATTACAAAAGGCCATACATCAAAGAACTGCTCCTTTTTATATTGGACATATTCAATCACATACGAACCTACCTGGGCCACTTTCCTATGGCAATGCACAAGCAGATAGGGCTTCTAGGATACCTTGCTGCTTTTGATCAGGCTAAGGAATCACATGGTTATTTCCATCAGAACTCCAAGGCACTACAACATGATTTTCAGCTATTTTGAGCTCAGGCATGACAGATAGTTATGGCCTGTCCTAGTTGCCAGCAGATTCCATGGCCCATTCCCCCTGAGGGAACTAACCCTCGAGGCCTAGCCACTAATATGATTTGGCAGATAGATGTGATGCATGTCCCCTCTTTTGGAAAGTCTCAATTTGTACATGTCTCTATAGATACATTTTCACACATGATGCATGCCATGTGTCACTCTGGTGAGAAAGGGCACCATGTTCAACAACACTGCTTGCCCGCCTTTGTTGCCATGGGAGTGCCCAAAAATATTAAAACTGACAATACTCCATCATATGTTAATAAATTTACCCAAAAATTCTTTCTTATTTGGCATGTTAAGCATAGTACTGGTATCCTGCATAATCCACAAGGACAAGCCATAGTAGAAAGGGCCCATGCCACCCTCAACATCAATTGCTTAAACAATCACAAGGAAATCAGCTGCCTCCACAAGCCCATTTAGATCTAGCTGTTTTTATACTTAATTTTTTGAATCCTGTAGCAGGCACCACACAACTGCCTGCTATGCTCCACTGGCATACAGATGGCACAGCTAAGACTCAGAAACCACAAGTCTTTTGGAAAGATGTCCAAACAGGTAAGTGGAATGGCCCCACTGCCTTAATAACTTGGGGAAGAGGTTTTGCCTGTATCCTAACAGATAATGATGAAACCTTGTGGCTGCCCTCCTGGAATGAGACCGTGGGTCACACTGGTGGAAACACCAACATCTTGGAGAATGGGTGATAGCACCCCAGCTGAGAGTGATGAACCAGCTGCACCTGAGTGATCCACCTCACCAACAATGACCAACAAATCCACAGTGGGGTCCAGGACTGAGATGATGCCCCCAGAGGAAGAATAAATATAGATTTATAAAAAAAGGGGGGGCACAACTTGAAAATGGTCTTTTTACATTTATAGGTATAAAGGTGCTTGCATTCCTTCTGATTCTAATCTCAAGAGATCTCTGTTGACTACAAAAGTTTTTGACCAGTCATATACTATTATAAACCTAAAAATCATAAAAGGGATATTATAATTCAATTTGGCCAAATATATTTGAGTGCACTCTAATTTTATTAATTGTCTTATATGTTTGTCTGTTGTCTGTTTGTACAGTTGACCTCAAAAATTTTTTTCTCTCTTTTCCTTTTCACCTTTTAAAACAATTTTCTTAAAAGATATTCACCTATTATTAAATTGGCTTACAGATAAATGTTATTAAATTAAATGCATGCCCTTCATCCCCCAGGTTGCTAACTGATCAAAGTGCCATCGAGATTTATTTGTCAAAGTAAATAGAGACCGTGGGTACTCCTTTTGGTGAATAATGAAGCAGCCACCCAGAAAATGATTATTCTGGTCTTAATTCACTAAAGGGACCCCCTAGTAATTTTCATAATCTTATGAGAGACACACTGCAATAAATATTGTCTCAACATGTTATTATAAATTGATTACATTGGTTATCATTGACGTTTAAGCGCTAAATATGTTATTATAAAATGTTTATATTGGATAAATTCTAAAAATTTTATTGTGATATTCTACATTGGTCATCTTCAAAAGATTAATTTCTGTGGTATAAACAAAAGAGTTATTAGAAAGATGCTTTTGGTACTGAACTACATTGAAGAACATAAGGTTTTAGGTAACTGCGATATTTATTACTGCTCCTTTTCTGGTGTACAAAGTGTATTCATTCCCTCTAATTATATGGTTAAATGTATAGTTTATGGTAATAACCTTTTGATTCAGATATTTGCCTTTCTCTTATGCTCCAGCCACCTATGATAATAAACACACTTGTAGGCTGATTTATTTTCCTTAGATGACATCCTATAAAAAGATAGCTACTTAGGGATTCAACCACAAGAACATCCATAATTGGCAGTAATAACAGACTTTTAACTATATTTTTATTCCAAAATGATTAATACCCAGGTAAAATTATAATAATTGAGTTCACTACTCCTCTTAAAATGCTAATGTTATTGATCTTCTCTTCTGGGTGTTCAACAACCAAAGTTTAGAGACCAAAACTGAAGAGGTATCTGGGCTAAGAAGGCAGCCAATAGCAAAAAGATCTTTGTCGTGAGGGAACCTTCTCCAAGATCCTGCGTCTTTGGTGAGTCACCTAACCTCCTGAGCCGGGAGGTTGCTGAATACCAAAACAGTAAAGATACAACAAAAAGTGTGCCAAAGGAATGTCACCTGGAGGAAAGTATCTCCCATGCTTTCACAGGAAGCAACGTGGTCAAGCAAGGCTGTGACATATCCTGATGGCTGACACTGACAGAGGAGCTAAGAGGCTCTATGCATGATTCTAAGACAGTGCCTGAGGAGACTCAATTGACCTTGTTAGATAGCAAGAGGTTGATTTTATTTAATATAGGTTTCACTGTAATTTGGTCTTAAACACCCAGTAGAAAAGTATAACAGAAGGTAATATTTATTTGAGTTCAACAAAAGTTTTGTTTTTTAGCCAACATTTAAAAAATTTTTATTACATTTTTAATCCTTTTACAGCCCCAATTAAGAGAAATTATGCTTATTATAGACAGCTAAGCCAAACACACTATAGATCCTCACAATATATAGGGACAAGCCATTGTTGGGTGTGCTCACTTTTCCTAAAAACACCCTCACGTAAAACAACAAAAAAAAGGAGATATGTTGGGAGCAATGCTACATAATTTTAGTGAAAAATCATTTGATTAGGCCTAATTCTCCAGCCTACAGGCCAGCTATGACATTTTGAGACACAATTCCATTTTGGCCCCAAGTCACAACTGAGATCTCAATGATCTGGTGATGTTGTGATGCTCCAGGACAAGATTACACCAGCTGAAGACATCCTGGGAAGAACAAAATCTTCATCTACTCAGTTTCTCATTGTTCTTGGATTGTTACACTTTGTTTATCCCAATGTACTGAACTCTCTGCAAGTCATTTGTTACACCTTGTTTATCCCAATGTACTGAACTCTGCAAGTCATTTGTTACATTTGTTTCTCCTGATGTACTGAATAAATGGTGTGGTAAGCTGGGGGCTTTCATCTTTGCCACCCAGAGCAACACTGATCAGACCCAAAGTTCAGCTTCTTCTCAAAGTCTCATTTTTCTACCTTTCCTGTAATTTGCCTTGTGCTGCCTTGGCTTGCAGGAGACTAGAACTTACTGCAGAGGTTCTAGTAACGTCCCCTTTCCCTGTTCCCTATAACTGGACTTTCAAGAAATGTAACAAAACAACACTGAGATGCCATCTTACTCAAGAAAGAATAGCTACTATCAAGAAATTAAAAAATCAACCCATATCAAGTATTGTTGAGGCTTTGGAGAAAGAGGAACCTTTCTTCTTTGTTGGTGGGAGTGTAAATTAATACAACCATTATGGAACTCAATATGAAGATTCCTCAAAAAACTAAAGCTACAAATTCCATTTGACCCATATATTCCTCTTCTAGGTATCTACCCAAAAGTTTTAAAAATATTATACCACAGTGATGTATGCATATCCATGTTTTAGCAGCACAATTCGTTATAACTAAATCTTGGAAACAGTCTTTATGTCCATCGATAGATGAACGGATAAAGAAATTGTGGAACACTACTCTGCTAAAAAGAACTAAATTGAGTCATTTGTAGGAAAATAGATGCATCTTCAGGCCATAATATTAAATGAAGTAAACCAAACACACAAGTTTAAGTAGCACATGGTTTCTCTAATATGAAAAGCTCAATATATAAATGAAGTATGAAATAAAAGACAGATAGTAGAAAAAAGAGAGAAAAATTTTTTTGTAATCCAGTGCACACAATGTACCTGAAAGTTTTTCTTGACTTAATACAATTGTCTTTCATATTTTGTATATTTTTGTCCTATTAGTCTGATTTTTAAACTGTATACATAACAACTACCTTTATGAAGTTTTATGTTATAAATAAATGTATCTGATGCAGGCAAAATAATAGCAGGTTGGAGAAAAGGGGAAAGATATATTGAAATACATTATGTCCATGCACCAATTTCCTACAGTCAGTGTAATCATTATGTACTGCAAACATGTACTAATAAAAGTTTAAAAATAAATAGAATATTTCAAGATAAAAAAGTATAATTGGAATCGATTAAGAGGTTGCTTCATACTATATTCTTAATGTATGTCATATTTAACAATTTCTGAAAATGGAATATTTGTTCTTTTAAAAAATATTTATTCTTAAGGATTTAAGACTTGGAAGGAGGTTTCTTTGCCAAGCAATTTAGAGATTCAGAAAGGTAGAAAATTATCATGTTTTATTATTCCTCAATTATATGCACAAACTCCATTTTAAAAGCATGTGGGAACTTCTGTAGTAAAGTTTGAATATTTTAATTTTTTAACTTGCAACTGAGATATATTTAATTGTATAGAAATCTAGCACAATACCATTAGTAATTCCACTTTAGTCCTGACTGCCTACATTTCATCTGGCATGCCATTTTCTTTCAATCTCAACTCTTCTTCCAGGTCAGGCTAATTTAAGGTCTGGCTGTGAAGTCAAATTCATAATCCCTGTAGAAAACCAGGGCTATTTTCATGGTGAAAATTCTTTTTAGAGAAGCAAATTTGTGAATGGAGAAGGGGGAGACCATGCTCATTGCCTTCAAGGGATGGCAAGAATTTCATGACTAAAAAGAAAAAATTGCTCTATATCACATTAAAATGGCAAATTTTGGATCAATAGGTAGATGTTACAGGAAGTCAGATTTAGTTATTTAGAATGTTTAAGGAGCTTTATAACAGAATTGATTGCCTTTTGATGGAGTGAGTGTCCTATCACTTAAGTGTTCAGGTAGAAACTAGAGGAGTATGTGTCAGTGACATCTAAAAGGATTTTATATTGTCTTGAAATATGCTCTGAAACCATTCAAATTGTCCTCCAAGTCTGAGACTGTATACTAAATTTAATCAAGTAAATTTTGTCCATAGGATCAGTATTTTTACTAGTATGTCACCATCAAGAAGCATTTTTGAGTATTTAGTGTGTATAGATGGTGATGTATTTATTCTCAAAATAAAATATATGGCAGGATGTAGTGCCACATGCCTGAAATCCCAGCACTGAAGAGGCTGAGGCAGGAAGATCACTATGAGTTCAAGGACAGCCCAGGCTATATGGTAAGTTCAAGATCATCTTGAACTGCATAGTGAGACCCTGTTTCAAACAAACAAACAAAAATCAGATGTGTAGTAACTGAGCTTTCCATTTATATATTGGGGAGAGATTAAAAACTTCCAGCCCTTAAGGTATAATATGTAAAATTCTGCTTTCTAAAACATTGCTGAATCTTGTGACTGTATTTTGTTTGTGGGAATTTTCAGAAAACCAACACACTATCAACTGAGGGAGTTGTAGCCACAAATAGCTGCTTAACAATGAATTGCTTGGTTCAAAGATTATAAGACATGAACAAAAACTTTTTGTGTCCAGTATTGTCTCCTGAGTTCTCATGTAACTCTTAGATCTTAGACAATTTAATTTTCTCATAATAAAAGAAGTCCAGTCAAACTTATTCTTAAAATATTTCTCTGCTATGGTTAGATTTTTAGTGCTATAATAATGGAGGACCTTAAGGGAGAAATCATAATAGTAATCAATAATAAATATGAAAGTAAAGTGTGACTATATTATTAACTGTGCTTGCAAAAGCCTATTGTTCAAGTTATAAAACTGTTTGTAGAACACAGCTTAGACTAAAAATTTCCTCTTTAGCCAAAATCTCTCCTACCAATGTTCACATGGCTGCATAAGACAGAAAACTAAAAAAATGCACTTGAGATGAGTTGAACAAGGAGGAGTGGACCATGGCTTTATCCATCTAAATTTATGGGTGTAAGGAGATGAGAGGGAAGTTGGGGAAAGATAGAAAGGAAGGGGGGGGGGAGAGAGAGAATGAGAGAGAGGCAGAGAGACAGAGAAGGATGAGAAGAAGAAAAACTAAGAGAAGAGAAAAAGAAAAGAAGGAAGGCAATAAAAAAGAGAGGAGGGGGAGATGGAGGAGAGAGAGCTATACATCAATATTTGTTGTTATTTTAAATTTTATTAGTACATGTTTGCCGTATATGCATTTTACAATCATCTTAGGGTGTTGGTATATGTACATAATCCAGTTTTTTTTTTATATTCTCTTCTTTGCCCCTCCCTACTTTCTCCTCTAGTTCTCCCTTCCCCTTTTTAGTGTGGTGGATATTACTAAACTTAGTTCATATTTGTGGTAGTCTACATTCATTGAGTGTATTAGAATCCTCTATATGTCATATCCTCACTCTACCTATTTCTCCATCCCCTAGTCCTCACACCTCACCTTGGATCCACTGGACATCTTGACATCTGCAAAAGATCCATGTCCTTGTCTCATTCTACTATTCATTTATTTTTCTCCCAGTTTGTATTTTGCCTTAGATGAGAGAAACCATACAGTATTCAAGTTTGTGTGTCTGATTTATTTCACTCAACATTTTATTTTCTAGGTGCATCCATTGTTCTATGTCTCAAATCTGTCCTTCTTTATGGCCAAGTAGTAGTCTATTATATATAAATACCACATTTTCTTTATCCAATTGTCTGTTGATAGGTATACAGGCTGTTTTCAAGATTTTGCTATTATGAATTGTGCTGATATAAACATTGGTATGCATCTATTGCTGTAGTATGAAGTCTTAAGCTGTTTGGGGATGATACATAGAAGGGTGATAGCTGGGTCATATGGAATTTCTAATTTTAGTTCTTTGAGAAATTTCTATAGAGATTTCTATAATGGTTGTTACTATTTACATTCCCACCAACAATGAAGGAGGGTTCCTTTTTCACCATAGCCACACCAACATTTGTCTTTTTTTAACCTTTCTTGATGATTGGCATATTTAGGGTGTGTAAGATGGAATCCTAATATTGTTTTAGTTTGTATCTGTCTAATGGCCAGAAATGTTGAATGTTTTTTCATGTATTTGTTTGCCATTTGCATTTCTTTCTCTGTGAAGTGTCTGTTCATCTCACTTGTCCATTTCTTGACTGAGTCTTCAATGTTAGGTGTTCAATTTTTTTTTTCAGTTCTCTGTGTATTCTAGATATTAGTTCTCTGTCTAAGGAGTAACTGACAAAATTTACCCTATTCTTTAGGTTGTCTCTTCACTCTAATAATTGATTCTTTGGTGTACAGAGCCTTTTTAGTATGATATCCCATTTGTTTATTCTTGCTCTTATTTCTTGTGCAGTTGAGGTTCTGTTTAGAAAATTCTTTCCTACACCTATGTCATTATGTGTTTTACTTTATTGTCCCTAAGGTTTAATGTTTCTGTGTTAATATTTAGATATTTTATCCATTTTGACTTTCATTTAGTGTATGATAAGAGATATGGGTCCAATTTCAACCTTCTGCAAACAGACCCACATTTTGACGGACCACTGTGTGAATAGGCTATCTTTCCTCTAATGTACTGTTTTGGCCCCTTTGTCAAAGATCAGATAGCTGAATGAAACTGGGGATGTTTCTGTATTTTCTAGTCTATTACATTGATCCATATATCTGTTTTTGCTCCAGTACCATGTCATTTTTATCACTATGGATTCATAATATAAGCTTACAACCTGGTATTGGAAGGGCTCCTGTTTTGCCCTTGTTGCCCAAAATTGCTGTTAGTTGGAGTCTCTTTTGGTTCCATGTGAATTATAGGATTGTTTTCTCTATTTCTATGAAGTATGCTCTTAGTATTTTAATTGAAAATGCACTGAATCTGTATAATAGCTTTGGGAGGATAACCATTTTGTTAATATTGCTTTGGCCTATCCAAGAGCAGAGGACACCTTTCCATTTTCTGATGTCATCTTCAATCTCCTTTGCATACTACTGTAGTTTTCTTTTTATACTTCATTTATTTCCTTGGTTAGGTTAATAGCTAGGTCTTTAATTTTTCTTGAAGCTACTGCAAATGGTATTGTTTTCATAATTTCCTTCTCACAGAGTTCATTGTAGGTGTACGCAAATGCTAATGACTTTTGTAGGTTGATAATTTAACCTGTTATGTTGTTGAATTTGGTTATTAATTCTAAGAGTTGTTTGATGGAGTTGCTTCAGTCTTCTATGTAGAGTGTAATGTTATCTGCAAACAATGATAATTTGAATTCTTCTTTTCCTATATGTATCCTTTTTATTTCTAACTCTTGCTTGATTGCTCTGGCTAATGTTTCAAGTAATATGTTGAATAGAACTGGTGATAGTGGGCATCCTTGACTTGTTCCTCATTATAGGGGGAATGGTTTTAGTTTTTCCCCATTTAATGTGATGCTGGATGTTGATTTGTCATAAATAGCTTTTATCAAATTCAGGTATGGTCCTTCTATACCTGTTTTCTTCAGTTATTTTTTTATCATGAAGGGATGTTGGATTCTGTCAAAAGTGTTTTCTGCGTGTATTGATATGATCGTGCACTTACTTTTGTTTATGTGATGTATTACATTTATTGACCTATGTATGTTGAACCTCCCTTGCATCTATGAGTGAAACCTACTTTGTCATAACGTATGACCTTTTTGATGATGTGCTGCATTCTATTTGCTAGTATCATATTGAGAATTTTTGTATCTGTATTCATTAAGCAGATTGGCCCACAGCTTTCTTTATCCCACTTTGGAATCAGCATGATACTGGATTCCACCAATGAATTTGGGAGCACTCTATCCCTTTCAGTTTCTTTGAAGAGCTGAGAAGTATCAGTGATATAACATCCCTGAAGATTTTGTAGAACTCAGCCATGAATCCATCAGTTCCTGGGCTTCTTTTCATTGGTAGATTCTTTATTACTGTGGCAATTTCATTGCTTGTTATTGAGTTGTTTGGCATTTTTCTTTTCTTCTTGCATTAGCTTTGGTAATTTGTATGAATCTAGGAATTTGTCAAGTTCTTCAAAATTTCCTAATTTGTTGGAATACAATTTTTCAAATTAGTTATTATCTTCTGGATTTCAACAATGTCTGTTGTGATTTCACCTTTTTCATTTCTAATTTCATTGGTGTGAGTCTTTATTCTCTTTCTCTTTGTAAGACTGACTAATGGATTATCTATTTTATTTATTTTTTCAAAGATCCAGCTCTTTGATTTGTTGATTGCTCTGTATTTTTTTCTCAATTTCATTGATTTCCACTCTTATCTCTGTAATTTCTCTCCTTTACTTTGGTTTGGGCCTGGATTGTTGTTTTTACTCAAATATCTTAAGATTCCTCATTATGTTATTTTCTTAGGGCTTGCTGTGGTTTCCTGATGTGAGCATTGATTGTGACATTTCTCATCTTAGAATTTTTTTTTTTTTGGTAGCAGGGATTGAACTTGGGTCCTTGCGCTTGTGCAGCAGGCAGCAAAACCACTGAGCTAAATCCCTGGCCCCTCTTAGAATTCTTTTCATAGTATCCCAGAGGTTTCAGTGAATTGTACAGTCATTGTCATTATACTCCAGACAATTTTAAATTTCTTCGATTTCTTCTATGACCCATTGGTTTAGTAGTGTGGCTTCAGTTTTTGAGGAGCTTCTAACTTTACTATGATTTCTTCTTTTATTGCTTTTTATTTTCATTGAACAGTGGTCTGATAGTATGCAAGGGATAATTTCAAATCCTTCATTTTTACTTAAGCAGACTTTGTGATCTATTTTGGAAAAGTTCCTTGAATTGCAGAAAAGAATGTATACTCTGCTGTAGAGTGGAATACTCTGTAGATATCTGTTAAGCTCATATCTTCAGAGGTGTGACTCAGCTCTGATATATATTTATTGATTTTTCTAGTTGACTTGTTTACAAAAGTGGAATGTTAAGATCCTCTGCTATGATTGTTAGTGTTTATTTTATCTCTTAAATCCATCAGTTTTGGTTTTATGAAGTGCATATATATTTATCAATGTTATCTCTTCTTGTTGGCTTGTTCCCTTAACTAGTATATATTGACCTTCTTTGTCTCTTCTAATCAGTTATAGCTTGAAGCTTATTGTATCTGGAATTAAAATCGCTACCCCTGCTTGTTTTTGGTGTCCTGGTGCATGAAATAGGATTTTCCATCATTTAATTTTCAGTATATGAATATCTTTTTTGGGTGAGAGGAGTTTCTTGAAAGTAATTAAAGTTCAGATTCTATTTTTTGATCCAGTCTGTGTCTTGCTTTATTTTGGGGGGGGTACCGGGGATCAAACTTGGGACCTTGCCCTTGTGAGGCAGGTGGTGCAACCACTGAGCTAAATCCCCAGCCCCAGTCTGTGTCTTTTAATAGGAGATTGGAGGCCATTAACATTGAGAGTTATTAAGGAAATATGTTAATTACTTACTATCATTGCTTTCTTTCTCTGATGAAGACTCCTTTGTTTTTCTTTTCCAGACATTTTTTTTGCTGTTGTTTATCCATTCACCTAACTTGGAGGTTTTGTTTTCTCTGGGTTTTTAGGTGTGTCAATTTTGTTATTTCTGTCAAAAATATTCTTATATATTTTCTGGAGTGCTGGTTCAGCATACATACATCTTTTGATCTCTTCATTTTCATGCAAATACTTTATCTATTTTGAGGTATAACTTTACTGGGTAAGTTCATCTGGATTGGAAGTTATTTGCTCATAAGACTTGAAATACTTTACTCCAAGCTCCTTTGGCCTATAAGGATTGTGTTGAGAAGTATGCTGTAATCGTTCTTGGTTTACTTTTAAATGTAATTTTAATTTTTCTCTGACTACTTTTTAAATTCTGTGTAATTTTTTTTGCTGGATATCTGGCAGTTTAATAAGGATATGGATTGGTGAGCTTCTTTTATGTCCTATTTGTTTGGTATTAGGTAAGCATCACTTACTTGTATATTAAACTCTTATGGTTGGGAAATTTTCTTCCATAATTTCTGTAAACATGCTTTTAAATCCATCTCTGTTATTTCCTAGCTTTTATCTAACTCCAGTTAGCCTTACATTGGTTTTCTTATTGTCATCTAGTAGCTGCTTGATCATCTTCTCTTGTTCTCTTATTTTCTTTGTCATTTCTTTCAGTACTGCATCGTAATTCACTATTTTGTCCTCGATTTTTGACACTTTGTCTTCACACTGATCATTAATACAATTTATGTATTCTATACATTTTTTATTGCAGGTAATTTAGTCTGATATTTTTCAAGGATTCCCTGTCCTTGAATCTGTCATGCAAGTTTTGAACTGTTTCAGTTACCTTATCCATTATTTTTTTTGTATTAAATTCTTTTATTGGTACATTGTAGGTATACAACACAATTACATTTCTCATTGGGAATTGAACCTTTACATAATGAATCTTGGTTCTTATTTTCTCCCCATTCCTAGCCCTCCCTTTACGACCTCCACCCTTCCTTATTTACAAAGACTTTATTTCCATTTTTTCCATTTCTCATCATTTTTTCTTTCCCTTCTTTCCTTTCCCCAGCCCCTCCCACTACCCCTACCCCTTTGGACCTTTTCTTCCTATTGTACAATATTGATTATTCATTCTAATCATTGGTACATTTTAGGTA
>NW_004624852.1:4009397-4078149 GCF_000247695.1 Heterocephalus glaber | reverse complement strand
GGATACCAGGTGTTCTAGTGCCATTTGCTGAAAATACTATCTTTTCCTCAGCTCTTGAATTGAGTTTATATCCTATAAAATGTTAATGTTAAATAATCTTTCAAAACTCAGTGGACCATATATGTGTGGTTCTATTTCTAGATTCTCTGCTTTATTCCAATGATCTATATATCTTTCCTTATGCCAACACTGCCTTGTTTACTGTAGCTTTAGAAGAAGTCTTAAAATTAAGTACTAAGCATCTTCCAACACTTTATTTTTCTTTTTCTGTTTACTTTTCTAGGTCCTTTGTACTCCTACATAACTTTTAAATCTCAATATCCAATTCTTCATTAATAGCACATATACATAGATCTGAATTTTTATATATACCTTGTATAATAATCCTGATAAATTCAAATACAAGTTCTAGGGGCTCCTACAGATTTCTTAGTATTTTCTCTGTAGATGATCATTTCATCTACATGTGAAGATTTTGCTTCTACTTTGCCAATCCTATCCTAATTGTGTCATTTTACTGCCAGACTATTTTGGTTTAGGCCTAGGTTTCAAAGTTTAATGGACAGATGAAGAGAAGGCATATCTGCCCTTGTTCCCCACCTTAGGGAGAAAGAGAGCATTGTATCTTCTCCATTCATTTAAGGAATTTTTGCTGGAAGTATGGAGTACCCATCTTTAATCTGCTGAGAAGGTTCTGTTATACTTCTAGTCTCCTGATAGCTTTTACCATGAACAGCTGTAGAATTTAGTCCAATACTTTTCCTCCAACTAGTGACTGGATCATATGGCTTTTTCCTTCCCTCTGTTAAAATGATGTCTTTGGGGGTGGATCTTCCAATGCTGAACCAACACTGCCATCCCTATAATGAGACCACTTTCTGCATACTGCCAGATCTGACTTCTAATAGTTTGTTTTGTTAAGCAAATTTCTATCTATGTTCATACTTTTTTCTTCTATTTTCTTTATCCCATTTTAGGATTAGCACAATGTTGATTTCCTAAAATGAGGGGAGAAATTTTTCTTTTTTTTCTGCTTTAAATGTTTGATATAATTCATCAGTTAAAACGTATATTAGGCTGTTGCTGTCATATAGGTAGGTTTTCAAACTAGGACTATATTTTTTTAATAGGTGCTATTCAAATTTTATATTTCCTTCAGAGTTAGTTTCATTAATTTGTCTTCCAAGGTGCTTCTTGGAAGTTGTCAAATTTATTTCAAAACAGATTTTTGTAATATGCTTTCTATATCCTTTTAAATTCTGTAAAATCTGTGGTAATGTCTCCTAGATCTTGATATTGTAATTTTAAAAATGTATAATTGATATTGTGTAATAAGAAGTAAAGGTCTAAAGCAGCAGGGGAAGTGGAAGGGGTAGGGGAAAGGAAAAAAGAGAAAAGAAAAAATATGAGAAAAGAAAAAAAATGGAAACAAAGTCTTTGCAAAATGGAAGCATGGAGGGGGTGAAGGGAGAGCAGGGGAAGGGGAAAAAATAATAACCAAGATACTCATGTAATGGTACAAGGTCTCAATGATGTATGTAACTGTATTTTATACCTAAAATGTACCTATGAACTTACTTGGGAAAAAAACCCAATGATCTTTGGGATGAGTTTTGACATTCTAGTTTTTAATATCTTCTTGAATATTTGTGCATCTATGTTCATTAAATAAGTTTGCCTGAAGTTCTCCTTTTTTGTTGGATCTTTGTCTAATTTTGGAATCAAGGTAATGCTAGCTTCCAGGAGTGACTTTGGAAGTACTCCTTCACTTTTACATTCATTAAAGAGTTTGAAGATTATTGGCATGGTATCTTCCCTAAAAATCTTGTACAGTTCATCAGTGTATCCATCAGAACTTGTGCTTTTCTTAGGTGGTAGTTTTTAAAAATTTTTTCTTCAGTTTCATTGCCTGTTTCTGGATTCTTCAGAATTTTAATATCTTTTCCTTCAGTTTTGATAATTCATATGTATCTATGAATCTAATCAATTCTTCTGAATTCTCCAAAATATTAGAGTGTAGGTTCTTAAAGTAGTTACTAATAATCTTCTGGAGTTTAGTAGTGTATGTTATGAATTCGCCTCTTCCATTACTGATGGTGTTGCTTTGGGTCTTTTCGTTGTTTGGTAAAATTGGCTAGAAATTTACCTGTTGTTTATTCTTTCAAAAAACTAGCTCTTTGATTGAATAATTCATTCTGTTGTGCTTTTTGTCTCAAGTTCATTTACTTATGCTCTGATCATTATAATTTCCTTCCTTTTATTAGTTTTGGATTTAGAATTTTCTTGTTTTTCTAGGACATTGAAGTTCATCATTAAGTTTGTCATTTGGACTCATATTTTTCTAATGTGGAAAATTACAAATAAAATCTTTTCTCCTAGGACTGCTTTCATTGTGTCCCAAAGGTTCTGTTATGTTGTATTGGCATTTTAATTTGGTTCTAGGAAATATCAAATTTATTCCTTGATTTCTTCTGAGACCCATTATTATTAAATAAGTTATTGCATAATTTTCATGTGTTTGCATAAATTCTGTGGTTTCTTTTGCCATTGATTTCTAGTTTCATTGTACTATGATCCCATAATATGGTCAGTGTACTTTTGATTCTTTTATGTTTACTTAATAATTACTGCTTAGTATGTGATTTATTTTGTATAAAGTTTCATGTACTGCAGAGAAGAATGAGTATTCTTTTGTTGTTTGGTGGAAAGCTCTGAAAATATCTATTCCATTTGTTTGAAGGTTTGGTTCAATACTGATATATCCTTGTTGATTTTTATGTAGTTGATCTATTTTTGATAATAAGGTACTGAGTGTCCCCATAATTGTATTAGTGTTTGTCTGATCTCTTTTGTAAATTTATTGTTTATTTTATGAAGTTGGATGCACAGGTATTTGGTGAATATCTGTTTGTATTTGTTATCTCTTCCTGATGAGTTTTTTTCTTATCCAATATGTAGTGACTTTTCTGATGAATTTTGGCTTGAACTTCACTTTGTGTGAAATTAGGATAACTTTCTGCGCTCTTGTCATATGGAATATTGATTTCCAACCTTTGATTTTTTTTAGTCTGTGAATTTCTTTTTGGATTTAAATGTGTTTTTTATGTGCAGCATATTCTTGGGTTTGATTTCTTGGCCATTCTATCAATATGCGTCTTTTGATGGGGAAATTTAGACCATTCATATTGAAAAGTATTATTGAATTTTATTGACATTCCTATCATTACTATAATTCGATTGCTAATTTCCTTTTCCCCCCCCTTTTACTTAACTGCTTACCCTGCCAGGTGTATTCATTCTTCTAGACTTTTTGTCATTGTTGGTTTCATTGTCTCTTTCTGTTATATCCATGAGATATTTTTAGTGCTTACTTGGTGTCATGAATTTCATAAGGTGGTTTTTGTGATGGAAAGTCATTATTTCTCCAGCGTTTGAGGAAGATAGTTTTGCAGGAATGGGTTGGAAATTGTTTCTTTCAGGGTTTAAAACACTTCAATCTTACCTAGCCTTTTAGGTAAGATTAGGCTTGTGTTGGGAGTTCTATAATTCTAATGAGATTAACTTTATAAGGTATTCCTTGCTTTTTGCTATCAGATTTTAAAATTCTGTCCTTGTGTTGTACTTCTGGAATTCTGACTAGGATGTATTGTAGAGAAGTTCTTTTCTGACCTTGGAAATCTGTGATTCCATAAGTGTGACTTATCTGTATGTTTAATTCTTTCCCTATATTTGCAAAGCTTTCTTCAATTGTTTCTGTAAACAGGCTTTTTATGCTATTTGTGCGATCTTCTGGTTATTCACTAACTCCAATTCATTTTAAAGAAGTCTTTTATTCATCAACTGGAAGCAGTTGGATCTATTTTTCATGTTCTGTAATTTTTATGGTATCTCTGAGGGATTGGTCTCTGACGGCACTACTGTATTCTAGTGCTGACATTCTGTTCTCACATTGGTCCCTTGTGTTGTCCATACTTATAATAGAATTTTTAATTTCCTTGATTTTGTTTGGAATATTTTTATGAACTTTAATTCTTTGCTAAACTGCTCATGTGTTTTGTATTACTTTCTTAATCTCAGGTAGCTTTTTATTAGTTTCTTCTGTAAAGTCTCTGACCATGTTTATTACTTCCATTATCTATTCAATTATCTTTTTTTTAAGCTTGCCAAGCAACATATGTTTGGCTTTTGATTTCCTCCCTCTTGATGTCCACTAGATCAGCTTTGGAGGACTGGGGAAATTTTGGAGGCATTTTCTTGCCTTTTTTCCTGTTTCTATTGTTTGGTTTTTTTGTTCTGAGTTTTGTAGGTGCTTATAATGAAAAAACTTTTTGCTAGTATGTAGATCACCTTTGTGCTGCATCTGTTATTCAGTGACACACTCTGGGCATGGCACACGAGAAGTCTTTACCTCTGTGCCAGTCAGTATCTGATCACTTCCATTAATTTGGGAAGGAAGGATGCAGTGTAATTGGCTCAGTACTCAGTTATCTTTGAATGAACAGCATTATTGTCAATAACACAAAGGAAATGTGGATATTGGCATGCATAGAAAACTTATTATTAGCAACATCTATGCATCCTGGCAACAGCAAGTAAATCAGTAACAATGTTATAACTTACACAACTTGCATATTTTTAGATAATAAATAATAATTTTATTTGGTTTTGGAATACCATGTAACATTAAATAAAATATAACTGCCTATTACTCTGTAAATTTACAACTTTAAACAAAATAATACACAGGGAATTAGAAACTCATCAAGCTTTCTCATTGTGTGAAATTATTCCTTAATCTTTATTGTGACGACTAACTAAACAATATTTTGCATGAGTCTGAAATTTCTGTGTTATTTGTGTTCAGTGCCATCCCTGAATTAGAAGAAATGAAGTATTTTATTTATTTAGACTTCACACTGGGGTATGAGATGCACAGAAGAATTAAACTAAACAAGGTACCAACCTGTGGCAAACTCAAAACACATATTACAGTATTGAAACCTCTGACTTATTAACTGTCACTTTTCACTACATTAAACATCTTGAGGTCTATAAATATGTTTTTTAAATCTATGACAGTGCCTCAAAAATTTAAATGATTTATGAATCAATGATACTAATATAAAGTTGAAAGTAGAAATAAAATTTAGGTAGCCTTAACTGTAAAATCCGACAGATTTAAGTCACAAAAATATATGTTCTAATCTTACCACAAATTATGTGAATTTCACCCCTACAAGACTGTTTCTCATGTGAATAAAAGGGATAACACCTAACCTATGTATTTCATAGTAATTATAGAGGTATATGAGGCAATACACATTTAAATCCTTTGTAAATGCCAAGAAAATAATATTTGCTGTTATTATACAATATATATGTAAGAAATATAGGCAGAACATAAAAAATCTTTTCAAGATGTAACATAACAATTTACATTAAAAATATATTTTTCCCAAATTAAACGTAGCTTAACATTTATCTTTAGCCTATAAATAAAACTATCCATAAAAAATTAAATCCCTTTATTTTCTCTTCTCAAGTAAAAATTGTCAAGTTAGAGTCAATATCTGTGTGTCTTCTTTCTCAATGTTATGAAATTTACCTCAGCTGTACTAGCTGCAGACAGCTTTAATAATTTAATCCACTGGATTCTTCTCAATTCTAGCTTTATTTTATCCTTGAAGATCTCTTTGAGTACCTCCCACACCTATTCTGGATTCCTCAAAATGACAATGCCTTTTTGTTTTTTATTTCTATTATTTTTTTCCTCACCACTCAGCTTCTCACTTTCCCAATGCAGGTGTTTATGAGGCTGTATCCTTGGGACCCCTTTTGGCCCAAGCATCCTAATTTTTGCCTAGATGACCCAGCAAGCTCCAATAGATTCAGGCATCATCTCCACTTTCCCAACTTCCAAATCTATGTGTTTTTCCCAGCCTCCCTCCTAAATTCCAGGTCTATATTTCTAATTGTTGACCAAAATTTTCTATCCAGATGCACTTTATTCTGTGATAAGGTGAAACTCATTATCCTTTTCTTGTATCTGAAACCCCCTCCCTCCCTTTGCTGATAGTCTTGGTAGTTACCTAAGCAGAAATTTTGGAATCATCAATGACTTTCCTACTCTTCCTCACCTCACAATTTTATTACCTATTGATTCCATGCCTCTGATATGTCTCTCTAATCTATTTACTCTTCTCCATTTTAATTTCTACTGCTTTATTGGGACTTCATCATTTTTTGTTTGAAATATTTTTACTAGCTTTTTATTTAATCTCTCTGCTCTGATGTCTCACAATATAAATCCATCATATTATACAGGATAGCAAGGAAATAAATAAGCTCCTCTGCTTTTGATGCCTACTAATTGCCTGGAAAATAAACTCCAAATTTCTGACATGGCATTTGAGACTCCTCCTACCAATCTATTCCTAACCTGTTTGTCCAGGTCTCAGTCTGCTCACACTGTGCTGTCTCTAGGACATGGTATACATTTCCAGTCTCATTCTCTGTTTCATGATGTTTCCTTACTGCTATGGCTGTTCTTCATTTATTAAAAGCCTATACATAGTTTGGACCCACATGTCATTTTTGCTGTAGTGCCTTCTCTACCCTGCCTTTTGGGTAAAATTAACCCTTCTTCTTTCTTTACTCTTCTATTGCTATTAAAATTAAATTTTAGTTGTAAAGTTTAACTCCTGCAGTGCATTGGACTCAAAGGGAAAAGGTATTAGTCATTTTGGTTAACTTATGCTTAAGATAATACCTGACAAGTAGAAAGCATCTGATAAATGTTCAACAAACTTATTCCTCATTTATATAATAAGGAGAACAACATTTTAGAACCATTTTCATCTATAAAATGTCATACTAATTTTGTCAGTTATTAGAATTAAATAAAAATTTCATTTGGATTTGGCAATAATAACGAAAATATACTGTAAAGATGAATTGTCCATTGTAATCCTCTATGTTTTATGCAAATCAGTTAATTTTTTTCTTGTCATCAGTTTAGAAGGAAGAAGAAAAGTTATGCAAAATCTAGTCAAGTATCTCATTCTCTAATTGATATGGAACCAATCCATGTACCAAAGTTAAGGCCATCTCAGATGTAGGAGAAAAGCTTGCAGATAGCAGGATGTACAGAGGTTGAGATCTTGGTTCTGGTGCTGAATATTCTCTGGAAGAATTCCTCAGTTTAGAAGAATCCTGGTGGCCTTATAAATGTCAATATAGGGATTTGGTGAGTCAAACAGTTCTATGCATGAAGGATGAAGATTATGAAATGCATTTGCTGATTCTCTGGGAAGAGTAAAACAGCAAGGTCCTACTGTAGGTCCCAGTACAACAATAATGTGTTTCAAACTACAGCCATATTCTGATATCATAACCTTCACTGTGGCCATAGTAACACCTAACAAAGTACCTTTCCAGCCACAGTGAGCAACCCCACATGCTTTTTTGACAGGATCTGCAAAAAACTATAGGTATACAATCAGCACCAAGACTGATTTGTGATTATTCCATCATAAAATTCAAGTTCCTTTTGTTCCCATAATCCAGACTTCACTAGCATGATCAGTCTTTACTTGATAAAATTTTTCTACATTAAATCCTGCAGTATTCGTCAATCTATGCAGATTTTCTTGAACAACTGCCTTAGGATCTCTCTGTTCAGAACTACTGGGATCAAAGGAGATGTACTACCAATTAATTTTCCATTCAGTCCTGGCAGATTTCACAAATATATTTCTATTTTATCCTGGATTTTTTCTAGTTCAGGAGCTGTGTCATGGTTATTTCAGTGGACTGCTTCAAAAGGTCATCTTTCACCTGAAAATCTTCAGTAATGTCGATGGCAATTTTCCTGAGAGTTCAATTCCAAACCAAACAGATCAACCAAAACTGCCTCTGTCATCCCCCAATACTGTACAAAGTTCTTCAAAGAAGACTTCTATGCCAGATAAATAATCGCCCAGGGAACTCGGACCTTCAGAGTGTCAGCATCGCAGACAGAGTTCCCTTCTCGCGCTTCACACAAGAATGCACACCCGGTCTGCAGCAAACTTTGTCAGGCTTTGCGGCTTCCCCTTTCTTCCCCCTTCAGCAAAACCAGGAAGCAGCAAGTATGTTACCTGGAGGCCTCTGACCGCTTCATCATTGCGGCAGTCAGAGTTCCTCTCCCCGCAGCTGGAGTGGGCTTCGAGTCGCCTGGGCTCCAAGGGCCACAACTTGTATATTGACATACTATAAGAACCAATAATGTATCATCTTTGACCATACAAAAGTGATACATTACCATTTTATAAACACTAAGACAGATATTGATATACAGTAAATATCTAATAAATGTGAGATACCTGAAGTAACAATAGAAAAGAAATGATAATAACATAAAGTAACTATCTAAAGATTAAAATAGCTTCATTGTTATACTAGTAAAGACAGAGGGAGTGGGGAACAGAAAAAGGAAAACAAAAATTTGAAAAAGTAAACAATGCAAGATGAAAAAAAAGAAAAGTGAGCTTAAGAATCCCACGAAGGAGTAGAAGAATATTAATAGCATTAGATAAAGGAAACAAAGTAGAAATACTGATAAAAAGAAGTTTAAAAGAATGAAAAATAAAATGATTAAAAAAGAAAAAGAAAGAAAAAAAAAAACAATAAAGGAAAGCAAAAGGAAAATTCCCCAAACTGCAAAATCCAGGGAGGAAGACAGGGGAAATATGAGAAAGTTAATTTTAAAAATGTCCCTGCATATTTAAATGATTGGTTTATTTCCAGCATCTGCTGTTTTGAAATCTAGCAAGACACAGTTTTTTTCCCAAAGTTTTTTACAGCCTGTGGGTTTGTGAAGTGCCTCCAGTTCCTGAAGACCTACTATCCATTTATAACAGTTGTGGGCTCCTCCTAGGGCCAGTGCTTCCAGCCCAATCTGTCATTTCTCCCTGGAGCTCCTGGCCCTGGAGGTTACCTTGTGTCTGCACAGATATATTTTTTCCTGGGTCCTAGGGTAAGCTTCAAGACTGCGTCTTTCATTTCTCTGTATTGATGTTCATTTCTCCAGCTTCTCTGTAGCTTCAAATATTCCTGTCATTTGTTTTCTTGATTCCCTGAGATCTACTCTTTTGTTTTTGCCAAGTTGCCATTTTCCAGGTGCCTGGATTCCAGGTCTTGTAGAGGCTGAATTTTTCTAGTCTGCCATTCATTTTGGTTCTCATTGTTTCTTACACTTATTGCATCTCAAATTATATAATCTTGGTTCTAAGATTTTCTAAATTCCTGTGCCTAAATTCTTTTTCTTCTTCCTGATTTCCAGCAGTCATCTGTATTCAAATAGGTTAAGAGTTTTTTTATTATCTGATTGAACATGAGGCTCCTTGAGTTTAGGTCTTAATATCTTGTTATTGTTTTTTTCCAGTTAAAATCTCAGCTAATAATTTTATAATAGAAAATATAAAATTAAATGTGCCATGTAAGAAAATAAATTCATTGAAATCTCTAACTAATTTCTCCAACATATATGTTAGTAAATCTACAAAACTACTATTGTGTATATAAAACAAGGCTTACAAATGTTTAAATGGCCCTTTGATTCAGACCCAGTGTGCCAGTGAGAATACAGGTTATGCAATTCTTGATACAGGGATGCATTAAATATTTTGGAATGATGTACAATTAGAAAGCGTAACCCTGTGAAAGCAAAATTTGTGCTCATGTATAAAGTAGAAGGAAGGCTGCATGTAAATATAAAACATGTCTTTAGAAAAGTAATGACACAAAAGAAAGAACAGAACAAAACAACAACAAAAAAGCTAGAAATAATGTTCCCACTCATAAAAACAAGAACAAACAATCAAGAAGAAAAATGCAAAGAAAAAGAGAAAAAAATGTCCACTTCATGGTGTGTCTTTGCTGTCACTGGTAGACCAATGGGGCAGACAGAGTTCAGATCCATATTGGTTGATCCCAACAAGCAGGGTAGTGGATAACTCAGTAAGCCTGTGCTTTCAACGTCACTGAAGTTTAGGCTGGTCCTGGTTTCTAGCTTGAGTCTTAGACCTGAGTTGTTCAGTCCAAAACACAGTGGGTTCCTCTTGCTAGCTTGATCTTGGCTCCCTGACCCTAAGTGTCTCCCATGACTATGCCTCACCCTGACACTGAGAGGACTGAGGTGGAGCCAACTCACTGCTTCTCTGAGTCCGTTTCTTTCTTCTCTTTATTCCTCCTGTCTTCTTCACTAACTTCCCAAAACTTGTGTAATCTTCCTTTTTCATTCAGCCTTACTTCTAATCTCTTTCTCCTATTTCTCTATTTTTCCTCTTCACCCTTTCAAATTTTCTTCCCTGAGCTGAAAATTGCTATATTGAGGGGATATTTACTTATATAATTTTCTAATTTGTTTTAGATTTTGTTACATAGCTACAAACTTGTTTATATGCTTAAAGGTGGGAAATTAATTGTTACCACAGTTTGTCATTTTCTAGGCTGTGCTTCATGGTATTGTCATTATTGATTGTACTGCTATAGCCAAGGTAACACAGTTGTTCTAATCAGTTGTTTTTCCTTGTATGCCAAAACCGTGATTTCCTGAGAGTCACAAAAAATATCATAGGTCAGTATCAAAGGACCAGAGGCTAAGTCAAACAGGCAGCAACTTCTCATGCCCAATAAATTGAAGAGGCAGCATCTTGCAACAGGCTCAAAAGCCAAAAGCCAGTTACACCTAGAAGACAACTCTGAAAAGTACTCATTTCCTAAAGAGTTCTCAATACTAGCAATAAAGCTACCTACCATAAGCAATTTACAAGTATCAATGCGAGAACTACAACTCCAAAAAAAAAGAAAGAAAGAAAATGAGAAGACATGGAAACAAGATGCAATGCCAGACTTCCAGCTCAAAAAAAGCCAAGCCAGGGGGCACTGAGGTGGAAGAATTTCAAAGCCACCCACCTCAACTCCCTGAAATGGCAGCAGAAGTAACATATTCAAACAAATATCCAGGAGATTAAAAATTCAATTGAAAATGCTGGGGATGTAGCTCAGTGGCACAGCACCTGCCTGGCAAGCGTGAGGTCCTGAGTTTAAACCCTGGTACAAAAAAAAAACTAAAATCAAAACCAAAAACAAAAAGAAAACAAAGTATGACCCTCTCTCAAAAAAACAAAACAAAAACTTGATTGAAAATATGCACTGCAGAATTAACAAATGTGAGGACAGAATATCAGAGCTAGAAGACAGGTTTGAAGTTAGTGTTCATGAAAAGAAAGATTTCTTTAAAAAAGCAAGGGACCATGAAAAATCATTCCAACAATTGCTAGGTGATGCAAAGAAGAATAATGTAAGATTAATCGAGGTCAATGAAAAAGCAAGTGATATAGTGCAAGTGACATGAAAAAACCCATTCACAGAATTAATGGCACAAAACTTTCCAAGCATGGAAAAAGAATTTGACATACAGATAAGTGAGGCATATCCAACTCCAATAAGCCATGATAAAAAGTCTACACTAAGGCATTAAATAGTAAATATTCCAGAGATTCAACACAATAACAAAATACTAAAAGCTATCAGAGAAAAGAAATCCCCTATAAAGGAAAGCCTATCAGAATCACAGCAGTCTTTTCAATACAAACCCTTAAGTCAAGGAGAATGTGAAGTATTTTATGCAGAATCCCATGATAAATAAAACATGCTTGAACAGAATAAGGTAGTTTAGCTCTTCCAGAACCAGTAATAACTGATTAAATTCACTTGATGAAAACAAATATCAAGATAAATAAATTTAAATTAAATTTTCTGAGATGATATTTAAAATGTTTCAGAAATTCACACATTAAACTGGGGATCAACATTTGACACATAAAAAGCCAAATGATTTTTTTAAGTACTAGATTTTTCCATAAAGGGCTTTTTATACTAGATTATAAAATCTATTTACAAAAGAGGTAACAGATAAATATGTGTGTAAAATTTGTCATAGGGCATTGATACTTTATTCAATGCAAGATGATGAACCAAATTCACCCCTATTCACATATTTTAGCAGCACCTACCATAAGAAGATAAGTCAGAATAGCCATTAACTCTCCAAGGCAGTAAGAAGATCACTGAGGGTACAATAAGATTGCATTGTCCTTTGAGTAGGACATCTCTACTCGTCAGATACTATATGTACATAAAATTATTTTGATATATATTTTCTTTCGCCTGGATGTTTGCATTAAGCCATTTCTGCCCAAGACAAAATGGTTGGGTCAGAGTTGTCTTTGGATCCCTTCAATCCCCTTTACAGGATATAAAAATAATAATAATGATGATGATGATGATGATGTTGAAGAACTTACTAAGAATTTGTTTATGAGGCATTATGCTGAGCAATTTACGACAGGTTATAATCCTCAAAACTCTATAAGTACTATCATTAATCACAATTAACAACACAAAGATGTCAAATACCTAAAATCACACATCCAGCAATTTTTAAAACTGAGATTTGACTCCACAACTGAACTTGTACAATATTTAACTGTAGTTCTTGAACTATACTACTATGTAGGCCTTTATAGTCTAGATTTTAGAATCTAGAACGCTCTCTACCCTACCCAATACCCACTTAGTTACTGTTATTGTGATGACCTCCTCAAGACTTCTAGCAAATTTCTCATTGTCTTTGTCCAATTTTAAACATCTACATTCTTAGCTATCTTTTTCCTTGATATCCTATTCTTTATGCAATGTTGTAAAGAATGCAGTTAAGTAAACATATACCACCATTGATGAATAATGTCTGATAGGTTCCTATATTGGCAAGGATAACTGCATTTGATAACAAATTATCTCCAATAAATTATTACAAATAAACTTCCAATAGAGGCATGGGATGAGGATGAACAAAAAACCCTCCCCAATATCCATTATTTTATCAATTTAAACAACCTATAAGGTGAATTATATTCATCAACGGGCAAATACTCCTACCCTTCCTTTTGACTAGTTACAGACTGCAAAACAAGATTGAAAATACAGGTACATGGTGACCCTGTAGTAGAAGGAACTTTTGTTTTGTATAAACTTATTGACCTGATTGAAGTTCAAATCTGTGTCCTGTGTCTTAGAAGTATAAACTACCCAATTTAAGCTAACAAATATTATTGATATCAGTTCCAACATTATTAGAGTCACACATTTCAGTAGACTCTTAAAAGCTGCAAACAATTATTAAGCCTCTCTAAAGATTTACATTTTTGACTAGGCAGTGACTTAGGTACTGGGACAGATTAGAATTTAATATGGCTTAGTTAGTAAAGGAAGTAGGTGATAGTAATAGTTTGGATATACCTTTGTAGTATGCAATGGATTTGAAATATAAATATAAATTGTTATTACACAACAAAATCCAAAATAGGCAAAACTTCCCAAACTTCCCAATAGGCTGGCTTAAAAGGAGTACAATAATAAAAAGGAATAACCTTATTCTCTAGAGAAAAATTGTACCTACATTCCAATTGAATTATTTAAAAAGTAATAATTTCAAGTGTGTATCGATATATATATATATATATTCAACAGAAAAACATTCATAGGTAAAAATTATTTTTCTTCTATGTTTGAATTAGCATGATTTACTAGAGTAAATCACAAAACATTACAGTACTTGGGTAGAAAAGTTAAGGAGAAATATCTTGTAATTCACCATTAAAGTATAGCAATTTTATTATTGTTATGGTAAATATGCTGCGATATTTGTTTTCAACTCCATTAAGAGGCGTAATTTTCATGTGAGGCACCTAAATGTTAATTCCTTAGAATAAATTTATTTTCATCAATATGAATTTTGCTTTTATTTTCTTTGTATAAATTAAATTTTTTTTCTATTAAGGTTCAAATGTAATTGAGTGGAAAATACTTTGGTGGCAAATAGTCATACAGAAAAAGTAGATACATATAACTGTATTTTCAGTGTAATGCCAGTTTTGTTAAATATATGTAATATATAGAAGAAATGACTAGAATGAATAAACTAAGATGTTTATATTCATTATTAGTTTGTGGAATTATAAGTGGTTTTTATATATTTTCTACATTTTTCTAAAATTTGTACAATGAAAATCTATTACTTTCATTAAAAGATGCAAATAAAATCTAAAATCTCATGTAGTTTCAAAGGATGTGAAAATGTCATTCAATCATATGTAAATACTATTTTCTTGATTTTAATACAGTTTTGTAATTATCCTCATTCAGTTTTATAAAATCAAAGAATTTCTTTATCTTAAGTCAATGTATTTGCAGATCTGAAAAAGACCTGAGTCATCTGACATGCATATTTGTATGTAATTTTCCCATTTACAACACTCTTGAAAATTTATCAAATAAGAAAAACTGCTTGGTGTGCTATTTGAAACTCATCCTTTGCCAACTCTATTTTGTTCTCCACTAGTTAGGTAACATGAAGATTTTTAATTGGTATAAGGCTTTGATAAAGAGGGCGCACACATATTTTACACATATTAAAGCATGTTAAACTAGTGTCAAATAGAGGCGAGGAAAGTTAGATGCAAAACCATCATATATAAAATACTATTATAAAAATGCCATTCTTTGTTTATACCATGGCAATTTATTTTCTGGTTTTACCATTTAATTATGCTATTGAAGACAAATGTGTTACCTCTTACAGAATATTAATTTTATTCCATTGGTGTCAGGGTAGTTCTTTGTTAAATAACATCAATTAAAGATGGTATACATATCAGTTTGAAAGTCAACCAAATTTTCACTTGAGTATTCAATGTTCTCTTCTTTTTAATAGACAACACCCTATTATTCTCTGAATTTATCTTTTTTATCAAAACCTTATTTTCAGAAGAAACTAATTCATCTTAAAATTTAAAAAATACAACACCAAGAATTGGAAATAGAAATATTAAAATAAAGAAATAACTGTCTATTAGTTGGAAATTATTTATTGCATCTATAAAAGTTTAAATAAAAATCCTACAAAAATTCATGGTACAATCTGATGTGGTTTTAAGGTGATAGTATGCTTCAGAGGTAGTACAAGTAAAATGGGATGCAGGATTGCCAAAAGGAATTATGTACTTAGTAAGTTAATGCAAAGTAATATTTCAATGTGGAGAACTAGATACTTAATTTATAATTCAATAGAACAATCATAATAAAATTTGCATGAAAGTATCACTTTATTCTCTTTTCCCCCTTAGCAAATCTGCTTTTAGTAATGGCTTGTATAAAACAATGGTATGTTGAGTGTATGTTCACATGTTAGTAGGCTCCTCCATTATAGCATTACATAGACAGATTGGTGAAGGGCATGATACGGTGCTGTCTGCCAAGGATAACATCAACTTCAAAGGGAAAAACTATCCATAATTTAGATTAAATGACACTCATCACTCCCTAAAAATGATAATTGACCACAATTTTACATTTTGTAGATTTGAATGAAAATATAATACATTAAAACCAGTCAATGTTCCTGTTATACTATTACTGCAATGTGGAGGAAGGATAGCAGTCGAAATTTTCACAATTTCTCTTAAAAGTGATCACAAATGATCTAGCTGAGATGAGGAAACTCCCTTGGATATGAGATGAAGGTCCCTGTGACAAAAAAGGTGACAAAGTCAGTTTCAGAGCCCATAATTCTTTTTGTTTGTTTTTGTTGTTTTGAGATAGAGTTTCACTATGTAGTTCAGGCTGGCCTAGAGGTCCTTCTGCCTCAACCTCTGAAGTCCTGAGATTACAGGCTTGCAACACCATACCTGATTCTCCAGAGTTCTTTTAAATCCTACAAATATATGAACTTGCTGAATATTAAAGGGCCTCAACAGAGATATTTCTGTCTTTAGAGAAATGGCTCCTTGGATATATAGTGTAACGAGCACAGGATATGATTTGACCTAAGTTGCTTCTTCTCCAAAAATAATAGAGTTCTATTAAAAAAATAACAATACAAAAGTTCTACTGATAACTGACCTTAAAACAAAACATACTCAGTTTCTGTGAAGAGGACAATTTTATTTCAATATTTTTTGCATGTGTTAATTTTACTATTCTCCAGGGAAACTACGATTCTCATTTTTTGTAACTAATTTTAGCTTGCTGAAATGAGTAAGGTACTTTCTCATTGTTTGTACACATTTTGGAAAGGTAAATGCTCTTAAATATACATTTCCTATTTAGAAATATATGTTTATCCTAATCTTAAAGCAGACGTTCAAAGTTAGTTCATAGAAAAAAAGTGGGTTTTTTCCACATTGGATTCTGTCTCTTTGAGAGATGCTTCAGATAATTTGTTTTAATATCATCAAAGCCCTAAAGGAAAAACACAAGCTGATTTTTACCTTCAGGCCTGAAGATGCTCATAAGAATAATCATAAACTGCTACTATTCCTGCTCTAATATATCACAAAACCAACTTTAATCTATATATCTGAAAACATATTTATTCATAATTATATATATATTTCCTGTTTTCCTATCTTTATTTTTTTTTTACACTACTGGGCATTAAACCCAGGGAGTTGCAGGTACTAGGCAAATGCTCTGCCACTGAACTACACCCCCCGCCCATACTAACTTTTAAAAAAATTCTTGAACTTAAAATCTATTTTAAAATCTGTGGTGCATAATTTCATTCTGTCAATTGTGATACTTTTTCTTGATTAAACTGTTTCTTTTGGTTCCTGCTGCAGAACAGCCATATTTCATTTTAGATTTGTTTTAATTCTAGTGATGCTACAAGAAATAATTCTGCTGCCGAAACACAAATGCCAAAATAAAAGGAGTCCTAAGTGTACTGTTATGATTCATTTAGCTTCTATTCGAATGGAACTTTAAACTAGCACAAAGGAATCATTTATGCTTCCTCCAAAAATTGTAGAGTGGGATGTCTTTGGGAATCACACCCAGAAGACTACCTAAATCAATTATAGTTTTTACTTAAATATGTTTTATTAATATTCTTGACAAAGTTAAAATGAAATACTTCCTTTTGAAGTCTACAGCATGCTGACAAATCCAGTGTCCAGCACAGTCCCTTCCCTATATTAGGAGCTCAGCAAATATTTTTGATTCAGTGACTAGTTTCTAAAATGTAAATGATAAATCCTTAATGTTAAATTATGTACTAAAGACAAGCCTGTCTGTACTTTCCAATGAGAGCCAACTAAGATGGGGCTTAAATTGAAACAGAAGAAATTGTAGTTAAAAGATAAACTCAATGACTAAGAAGGAGACCTTAGGGGAGATTTGAAGTCCTGAAATTTGTACATATTACTTAAGAAATGTTGTCGGGGGTGGAGGATTTAGCTCAGTGGTTCCGCCGCCTGCCTTGCAAGTGGAAGGACCTGAGTTCGATCCCCGGTACCAAAAAAAAAAAAAAAAAAAAAAAGAAAGAAATGTTTTCTACTTTTGTTGTCTATAGTCAGGACTCTAACTCATGAAGAAATTGGTGTGACTGATAAATTTAATGTTAATATCTGAAGTTCTTTTTCTCTGTGCTCTTCTTTCAAATAGAATTTGAATTTTCAGCAAATAATACTAAACACTGCAAAGAACCATATGATTCAGCTAAAAGGGAGCATACCTGAGTAGTAAAATATTTCTGTTAACAGAGGAATCATAGCAGTAATATGGCAGTAATATCAAATCAAACAAATAGCTAACAAAACATATTGACTATCAATAAGCATTATCTATGGTGTAGGACGGAGGGGACACTGCATGGTTAAAGACATTCAAGATTGCCCTTCTGCATTCATTAATTTGTATCAGTGAATTCCAACATCAAAATTGGCTCCAATTAAAAATTTTTAAATATTTGAAATGGAAAATTGATAACTAAAGGTGCCATCTAGTTATTAATTAAGCTTTTACATAAGAATAGGTAGTAATTTAATCATGCAACACAATTAGACACTGCCAAGTCACAAATATATGACACTATGAGGGTACAGAGAAGTTGGCATTTGCCTTTATATGTGTATTGGTAATGCCACCTGGTACCCTGGAAAAGAAGATCTGCAAAGAACTGTCTGCAGTGTGCTGCCGTCTGTACATAGTAATAGAAAAAACTGCATACTATGCCCATTTTAGGTGTGTATTCATAGAATAATATCCAGGAAATTCAAAGGACTCATTTACAACTAAAGTAGTAAACTCTTTTTGAATATTATCCTTGGCTGATGGCTCTGTACAGGTCTCACATGGAAATGAGTTAAATTTTGTGGCATAGCTCAGTGACTAGATTTTTAAAAAATCTAAGTGGCTTACCTTGACTTCTTGTTTCATAAAATGTAAGAACTGAAAAAAACATTTCAAAGATGGTGATATATTTGAAATATCTGTGAAATATTTAAACTAATTTACAAAACTTTACCAGTAGAATTTAAAGCTTACCAATATTTGTCTTTTGCAGCAATGAAGAATTGTCATTGAGACTAATATTTTACAATATTTTCTGTCTATACACATAGTCACTTTTTTTACTTTATGTTGGTTAATTAACTTTCCTTAGTGTTTCCCCCCTCCTCACAGATATTTGGGTTATATAAAAGAACACCAACAATATATAATTACATACTAGTCATTACTTCAATTTTCAATCGTTAGCTTAAATCATTTTCTCTTAGGGGTTGAAAAATAAATGCTATGATTCATCCAGGTTAAATAGTTCTTTAAAGTTTTCTTTTCAATGTTTAGTCCATTTTCCTGAGTAAAAAGGTATATGGATGATAGGAAAGGAGAGGAAGAAAGATGTAATTGCTACAAAAACCAGACAAATCAAGCTTTAGTAGCTTGATAATGTTGAAATATATTTATTTTTGTATTTCTGGTTAAAGCTATTACTAAATTGTTATAAAATCAAGCAAATCTCTTTCAGAAATTAGATATAATAAATTTCATAGTTGAATTACTCAAAATTAAATACAAATTTTCCAGAGTACCATTAGTTTGGAAAAAAATTCTCTCAGTTTTTAAATTTCACATACATTTTTTGCATTGTAGCCATTACATGTGGTCCATCCTTCACAAGAATATCTTTTTTTTTCAATAATATGGTTTTTCAACTGAAGAATAGTGGAGCAACAGAATGCAGTTATCTTAAAATGCACACCTGTTAAGTAGCCAAAATACTGTATCATATATCTCCCCTCAATCATAAACTGTCTGATGCATTCTTCTCTGATAAAGAAGACACACTGAATGAGGTATCATCAGGCTCCAGCGAGGCATGATTGAAATCCATCTCTTCTAATTCAGGAGGTAAATCTGACAGCAGTGCCTGATTCAGAAAAATCATTTTTTGGGGGAATTAGTATGTGGATAGACTTTTTTCCCAATTTTATTTAAATAGTTGCAGGCCTCTAATTTTGATTTATTTTCATAGATTTATATAAATAAACATTTCTCTCTCAGTATCTAATACAATGCCATAATTAAGTAAAAATTCTTCATATACTATTAAGAAAGCAACAAAAATACTAGATGTCGATAGTGTGAACTATATAGAATAGAACCCTGTACAAAGTGGGAAAATAATAGAGAAATGAGCAACTATTCTGAACCAAGTACTTTAAAGTGTATGATGTGATTTTTAAACTAGTTCTGAATATTCACTGATCATTGCTAAAGAGATTGAAAATTGTATCCTTTATTAAAATATCTATGCCTAGTTGTACTATACATTAGAGAAAACCACATTCCTCAAAGGAGTATTTTGTTCTTCATTGGGAGAATGAACTTATCAGTTAAAAAAGAAGTTCAGCTATTCTACTTTAGACTAAACTGTAACAACTCGAAAAGACCATACAGTTTTTCTCCTTTTCTTAGGCCAGGTCCACATTTACAAATGGCCAAGAACTCACTAGGGCCAGCCGAATAAATGAATGTAGCTGTTGTAATGATGTATCTGGAGAGCTTCTCATTTCTCAGTTGGAGTGATTAGGAGAAACCAAGAATCATGGTCTAATTGATTCATTTGCAGTTGCATACCAAGCATCTATAATAGGGAAATGCACAATTAATCAAGTTTTATGTTTCTGACAGTGTTAGTGCCAATTTGACCATAAGAAACTAGAAGTAAATGATTTGCTGCTCTCAATACTACAAATAATGTGCATAGCTGTTAATTTTTAGATAGAATATTGTAGCATGAGCTTTGGATAAGTGCTAAGCAAGGACTGAAGGAACAGGAACAAGTAAAAACTTACCATTATTTAATTGAGGAATAGACAGGCAGGACATATTGGAAAGTGTGTAAAAATCCACTAGTGCAAAATGACAGCATTTTCTGATTCTCTTTATTAAAATAAGTGACAGCTACAAGTTCTATATTTTCTGCCTTGTAGCACGTAGGTCAGATTAAAACTTGTTATCCTTTGTCAGGCTGTGTAGAAAGACTATTTCCTGCCTAGAACAAAACACTGCTGTATATTTTCTATCATTAGCGTGTCTATGACCTTCTTTCTGAAACTCAGAGTTTTTACAGAAGAAAGACGTCTAAAGAGACTACATGCTTTCTAAGGTCCTGGATTGCAATAATAGCATATAGAGTCATTTTTATTCTATAGCACTTGTTAACACTAACCAAATCTATATGCAATGGAGCCTTTGCTGACTCTGGCTGATGAGACTATGAATCAGTGGATTTACTTCGCTACACAGTTTTGAAGACACAATATTAAAGAATGAAAAGTATTCAAATTACCACACACTGAACATGTACTTAGCATCCTGGAAAGTCCATGATATTCTACTTTCTAGTGGGGAGATCAGCAAATCAGAGAAGTGCTATTATTTATTTCTTTGTCATTTCATTACATATAGTTGACTGACTAAAAGGAATGTAGTAAAAATATAAAAAGTTTAAAATCAGAGGCAGTATATGGTACTGTTAATGCATGAAGTCTACTTCAAAATTCTTTCAATAACTTACTGGATTGTAAAATTGACATGCTGAAAAAAATCTTTGGATTATGCCAATTTTTGGAACTGCCTTTTTCACAGAGATCAGTTTAAACACAATTAGCTTTCCTTACTATAGGTTCCTCATCAATAAAAACTATTTTTAAGGTTTAACCAAATGCTATTTTTTCCAAGAGATTTTTAAAGCTTTCCCCAAATATGTGATCGGTCTCTACAACATTTATTCTATGCCTTAAATTGTGAATGCCAAGTTATATAATGTTAATCACTCTTATCCTCCTTGCAAAGTGAAGAAATTTAAGTTCAAAGAAAGCAATTGATCTTTCTAGGATCACATAGTGAGTTATTATTAGGAGAAGAAAGACCAAACTAGTGACTTGGAACAATGATGGCAACATGATTTTGATATTGCAATGGCTATTGATTAAATAAACATGTTTAGATAATCTAATATTTCAATCAAAAGATCATGTATTTTGAAATCCCAGATTTCTTCACTGGGCCAAAATATTCTGCGAATACTCAGAGAATAAGACATAAACCAAACTACTTTGAAGATAATGATAGACAGTGTATTAACTATTGTTATGCTCTTATTATTTTTGTGAAACTTTAATTGTTCACGAAATATTAATAAAAAAAGAAAATAGTGAAAAAAAATGTTGTGTGGAGTACTCATTTCTTTCAACATACCCAAAACAAAATTAATGGGAAATCATTGAGGATTTTTAAAATTTATTTCTTTGATTTTTTGAGACAGGGTCTTGCTATTTAGATCAGGTTGGCCTTGAACTCACAGTGATCCCCCTACCTCAGCCTCCTGAGTTTTGAGTTTATAAGCATGTGCCACCACACCCAGCTCTAATAACATAATAGTTCTCTTTTATTAGATAGAATAAAAATTATTTCCAGAAATAAACTGCTAAATATTTTGTAGTATAAAAGTCAGTAATTTAAGAGATAACCTAGATTACTTCTGTGGAATAATACTGTTCTCTTGTATATTTTGAGTTCCATTGAGGTTCACCAATCTCAACTATGAAAATCACTGAAATGAGTTTCTTTTTTGGTGCTCACTATATGGGATATGACATTTGATACAATTTTTGTATCACTATCTTTCAGCAAATTTTTGTCTACATGTTAATTTATTAGAAGTTTTCAGAGAAAAGTAGAAAAGGAGAAAAATGAAAGTTACTGTTACTTAGTTAATTTTATTATTTGCTACATGTCCTCAGAAAGAAAGCCAAGGGGCACTTAGAATTGGGAAATAAAATCAGGTCCATATGTTATTCCTAGATGAGCAAAGACAGACATAATTGCTAGGCAACTGGAAATATATCTGAATTCAAAACTGGGCTGTGTTGAGATCAGTTCCACATGTGAAATTAGTCCTATGGCTGGAACTATTATTTTACAGTTATTTCAAATTTACAATGCTCATGGGAACACGTTCAAGGCCTTCACTAGAAATCTGTATTATTAGTTTTTTTAAAATACATTTTCAGTATGTCATGAAATATGTGTAACTCACATAATAAAGCAGTATGCTTAAATAAAGAGGCAAAGGTAACCGAAGGCTACTGTCTTGAAATGTCTGTGTAAGTGCAGGGCTAAGGGAAAAATATTCATGAAACTGGACACATAATATTCATGTTATACATCACCTCATGTATAAATTCTTCCAGTTTAAATGTTGTGGCTAAACATATTAGTACATATTCAAAGACAGTTTTCTTTGAAAAGAGGGCTAAATATTTTATGATGAGACTCTAATTCAAGGGTCCCCAATCCCAAGGCCATGGACAAATACTGGTTTGTTGTCTGTGAGGAACCAAGCCACAGGCAGCAGAAGGTGAGGGCAGGTGAGCAAGCCATGCTTCAATGTATTTACAGCCGCTCCCCGTCATTCCCAATTACTGCCTGAGCTCTGCCTTCTGTCAGATCAGCAGTGGCATTAGATTCTCATGAGAGCAAGAACTATACTGTGAACCGCATACGTAAGGGGTCTAGGTTGTCAGGGGTCTAGGTTGTCCGCTCCTTATGATAACCTAATACCTACTTATCTGAGGTGGAGCTGAGGCAGTGGTGCTAGAGCTGGGGAATGCAACTATTGTGTATAACAAACATATACTAATAAAAAAGAAACTAATCCCCTCAGTCCATGGAAAATTTGTCTTCCGTGAAACCAGTCCCTGGTGTCAAAAAGGCTAGGTATTGTTTCTCTAATCTCTTTCCCTTGGAGATATCTTGAACAGGCTATGCATGTGCAGTCTTGTTTGGGCTTAAGGAATAAATTTTTGTACTTTTCATATTTCTTGCTGGATAAAAAACTCTGATACTGCTTCCCAAATAATGGTTACCTGTGTCTCAGGCTACTCATATAGAAATTCTCTAATAAAGAGTCAACATGGTAGAATAGAGCTTAGAGGCAAATTTGGTATCATTTAGGGTTAAATGCAACATTTAATATAATATCATTATTTTGCAAACCTATTTGTCATATAGATTTCACATGAAAATATGAGACAGAATATGTAACTTGGGAAGAATTTATGAACAAAAATTCATAGCAACAAATAAAAGATTTCATCTTTGGATCAGAAGGCTCAAACACTTTCGAAAATAAGTGACATTTCATGGTCACAAAACATTTCACAAAGTAATTTTATATTTTCTCAGTGATGAGCAACATATCATAGAATAAAAGGTACCTAAACATTCGTGAATTATAGTAAGGGCTTGTAGATAGCTAAGATCCAAATAAAACTAAATAAATGCCTCACCTCTTGCATCAACAAAATGTTCCTACAATGTGCCTCTTCCATTAAGGTACCCCTGTCTCTACAAACCTTTTGAGTGCATTTTAAAAAATCATTTTGAAATTAGTTCTTCCCTAAAGTCTGTCTTGGAATTAATAAAACATGATAATCAGTTATTTTTATTTTCAAATCTAGTAACGTAAAAAAATTCTGAACACCTATCTCAAGAATATTGTGTTTAAAAGTAGTCATAAAGTAACAACCATTCCTCTGTGGCAAGCAGGAATGAAGTATAAAAATAAAAAGCTATGAAGTTTGGTGTGTCATTTTTCAACATGATACATTGTAGTTTCCTAGTTTCTTCTGGAACCCACCTGTTGCTGTTCCTTATCATCAGCTTTCATAGCTAATATCAAGCTTCTAACAAAAGTTTGAAGTTTAAAATACTTTTGCTTCTGAATCTCTAGTTCATTTTCAATGAATCTGAATTCTTCATTCTAAAGAAGGAAACATTGAACAATGAAATTACCATATGTAAACTTAGGATTATACATGTTTGATGCACAATAAAACTCTAAAAAGCAATCAAATTAGAGGGAAAATAAAGAAACTAACATTTTAGCCTAAAGGGATATAAATTGCAGAAAAGAATTATCCTGTTAACTCAAAGGCTGCTATTTTAAATAAATCACCACCTTGGTAAGGTTAAAAACACAATCAAATAAATTCCAGTTAAAAAAGAAATAATTATCTTCTTGGAAAGATCCCTCCCATATCATACCTAATCAGTGTTTGTTTTAAGATTAAAAATAGAGGCAAACTAACTCCTGAAGCAACAGCAGATGCACTAATGCTGAGCATCTCATTTACAAAGCCAGATACTGAGAATTTAAAACATTATTTTGTATCAAGGAATGATTGAAATTACCAAAACTGTAATTAGCTTGCTCATCTCCCTATCAATAATAAAATCTGTTATTTAGAAATTATCTCCAAGTGTACCACTGATAAAAGACTTGTCAGTGTTTTTGCTACCTTTGTAGGAACAAAATACTGGGATAGCCTTTAGGAGTATTCTAGTGTTAGGTCTACTGATAACTATGTAAATTTGGGTAAGTCAATTACCTTTTCTGTGACTATGTTTACTTATCAGTAAATTATATGTTACATTGGTAATCCAAAGTTTAAAGTTCTAGCTCTGAGGACCATAGGAGACAAACTGAATAATAAAAATAAAAGCCTTCTGATAGATTTACTTTTAAAGCTATAATAATCAAAAAATATAGTATTGATATAAAGGTAGACATATAGACCAATGGAATAGATCAGATCCCAGCAATAGACCCGCACATATATGTTTAATTGATTTTTGACAAAGGTGCTGGTGTGAGACAATGGACTAAGAAAGTAGAGATTTTTAAACAAGTCTTGAACAATCCACATGCAAATAATAGGTTATCAATGTTTACCTCACATCACAGACAAAATTTAATTAAAAAATGGATTCTATACCTAAAAATCTAAGAATATAAACCTTTTGCAAAAAAATAGAAAGAAATCTCTGTGACCTTGGGTAAGGCAACAATTTTTTAAATGCAACACAAAAAGCATGAAACTTTAGAAGACTTCATAAGAAACATTTGTATCTACAAAAATGTACACTGTAAATGGCATGAAAACACAAGCTACATATCAGGATAAAATATTTACAATTCACACATCTAAAAAAAATTCTTGCTTCCAGAATACATAAAGAACTCCTACAGCCCAATTACAGGATCACAGCAGTCTAAAAATCAAGCAAAATATTTAAACACACACTACATCAGAGAAAATATATGTGACCAATAATTATGTGAAGATATATTTAATGTAATTTTCTATTAATGAAATGGAAATTAAAACCGCAATGAGATACTACTACTAATATACTACAAAGACTAATGCTAAAGAGATTGACAATTCCATGTATTGATGAGAATGTGGAACAAGTAATGTCTCATATATTGCTGGTGGATGTGTAAAATAGTACAGACACTGTGGAAAACACTTTGGCAATGGAAAACACTTTGGCAATTTCTTATGTAACTCTACATATCCCTTCTCACCCAGTTTTCCTACTCTTAGGTATTTAGGCAAGGGAAATGAAAACATATATTAATAAATAATTACACATGGAAATTTACAGCAGCTATATTCATAATAGCTCCAAACTAGAAAAGATCCAAGTTTACATTAGCAAGAATAAACATGTTGTGGTGTTTACACAACTATGTCCATTTGTCAAAATTCACCCACTTGTACACCTAAAGAGGTGAATTTTATTGTATGGTAACTATATATCAGTAAACCTGATTAAAAATACAAAGTATATAGCTGGGCATGGTGGCAGGCACCTGTAGTTCCAGCTACATGAGAGGCTGAGGCCAGAGACTCCAGTTTGAGTCAGCCTGGGTAACACAATGAGATATTATCACTTATAAGAAAAATAGGAGGACTGAGAGTGTAACTCAGTGCTACAAAGAGTGCACTCTTGCTAGATTTGATCATTAGCACTTCAGAAAACAAAAACTAAAACAAACAAAAAAAACAACAAACATATTTTAAGGCAGGAAAACCAAACCAAACAAAAAATTACTCCTGTGTTCTTCCTTTCTAATTAAAGGTTTATGCTCTTTTTGTACGGTATCGTCCCTGCCAGGTAAGTATAGTTTTATGACCTTTGAACAGTACCATCATTCCCCTGCCCACTTCTTTGAGTTAAATTATTTAGACGTACATATAAGTAATAACATACACTGTGTTTTTTTGTGTTTCTGTACCAGACATATTTCACATAGTGTCCTATTCCATTCACATTTTCACAAATGACATAATTTTCAAAAGCTACGTATTATAAGTGGTAAATATAGAAAACAATAATGTACATTTTAAAATAACCAAACAAGAAAATTTAAAGTGTTACTACCACAAAAACTAGGTATATGAGGTGAAGGGTACATTAGTTTAATTTACTTATTCCACAGAGTAATTATGAATGATAACAGTACTTTCTACCTCATGAATATATACAGCTCTAATCTGTCAATTTACAATGAAAAATAAATGTGGTAGTTAACTGACTGTGTCAACTTGAGTAAGAAATACCCTTCTAAATTGAATCAGCATTGAGGGCCAGGGATTTAGCTCAGTGTTGCTGCCACCTGCCTTGCTAACGCAAGGTTCAGAGTTAGATCCCCAGTACCAAAAATAAATAAATAAATATAAATAAATTGAATTATCATAGTGCTCAGTGTGGCTAAAGGGATTTACTGAAGACAGAAGACATACCCTGGGTGTGAGGCACAGCAACCATTTGGCTTGCCGCCTGAATGGAATAAGAAGGAAACTGAAAATGTTAATGAGGATCAAAATGTATAATAGATAATTTGAAATAGGAAGAAAAGGTCCAAAGGGGAAGGGAAAGGGGAAGTGGAGGGGTAAAGAAAAGGAAAGAAGGGAAAGGAAAAAATATGAGCAAATGAAAAAATGGAAACAAAGTCTTTGTAAATAGCGAGGAGTGGAGAGGTTGAAGGGAGGGCAGGGGAATGGGGAAAAAATAAGAACCAAGATACATCATGCAAAGGTACAAATTCCCAATGATGAATGTCATCATATTGTATACATAAAATATACTAATAAACAATGGATAATAAAAAAAGAAGGAAACGAAGAATGAAGCCTTGCTTCTGCTTCTTTGGAGGAGCTCCCATCTTCACTTTTGCCTTGGAGAGCCAGCAGACTCTTCAGCCTCCAGCACAAACCCTTCAGCCTTCTGGCACAGACCCTTTGGTCTTCCATCGCAGACCCTTCAGCCTCCTGATACAGACTCCCATGGGACACTACATTGAGCTCCAGGCCTTGGACTGGATCCTCCTGACATCCCTTTTGCACTTTTATGCACCTCACTTTGCACATGGCAACTGTAAGCCAATCTTGTAAATTCTTATGTACAGTATTTGTATAACTTGCATTAAATCTGTTTCTCTTATAATAAACATATTTAAAATAAATTTTAAAAAAACAGCAAGCCTCCTTACCATAAAATCATTAAAATAGGCTGGCAATATTCTCTCCAGCTGGAGAACTGGTCTTACAGTATATAAAAGGCACTTTAACATTTGTTTAAAAAAGCATAAAATACATTAAATTAGTTAATTCTCTGGGTATTTTCTTGTTTCAGTTGAGAGGATGTTGTGGTATTAAACACATTCAACCTATGAACATGTTTACTGCATCGTTTGTTTTATCAGTTCAGAATAGAATTTATTTTATCTGATAAAACTGCTTCCTTTTCATATCTTTTCATATTAAGTGAAACATTGCACATGCTAAGTGCCTAACCAGAGGCACTACATAACAATCTATGTTACAAGTAACTAATATAATAAAATTCGACATGCTCCTGTCATATTATATTTTACGACTGTAATTCTAAAACTCTGTTTTTATTGGTATTCATTGTCAGGGAAGTATGAGGAAACTACTGACTGGGAAGACATTTCAAATACAGGAGAAATTTTCATCATTATAGTAGTATCTCCCTTGAAGGAACAGTGCTTCTTAATCGCACTCACACTCCATCAGAAAACACTTTGACAACATTAATTTACAATTTCAGAAGTCACAAAGCTGGTTTTGGCACACAGATTTCTAATTTTTCTCCCAAATATTTCCTCTCCTCAGTACTTATGATATGTTTGAAAAACACAAGCTGATTTATGGTAATTTACTATTGTAGACATTTTCTTCTTGGAGTTGCTTTTTGCAAACCCAAATGCTTCCTAGATCATAAACAATAATTTATGTGTATTTTGAGATATTTTCCTAATAAATGGAGTGCTTGTGAGAGGAACTAGTTCGGTAATTTCAGTCACTGAATTTCATAACACCAGATCTAGTTTATTTTTTCTGTAAAGCCATTTGCCAAGCCCTGTTGTTTGATGTAGACTACACCTTTGACTTCTGAGCAGGCTACATTAATTTACAAAAGACAGAGGTACTACTTTATGACATAGTTACTCATGTCTCAGGTACTGTACCCATCAACTTGTCTCATAACTGTTTTAGGTTGGTTAGAAATCCTGAAAATATAGAATTCTATTGATGTATCACAATTAGAAATTCTGCTATGCCCAAACTCAGTATGGATAATTGTATATTAATAATTGTCTTCTAATGCATGGTAGGAGACATTACTTAAGTTTGTTACAATAAAGTCCAAAAATAAGAGACTAATTCAGTGTGTAAAAGTTTTATGATGACCTATATCCTAGTCAGAAGTGGTGTTGCTTGCCTGTAATTTTATCACTCTGGAAGGCTGAGGCAGGATTATTGCAAATTTGAGCCCAGACTGGACAACTAAGGAACTTGGTAAAAGCCATCTGTGAGATATCAACAGCCAACATCTAACTGGATGGTTAAAAACTGAAAACTTCCACTTTAAAATCAGGAACAAGGCAAGGATCTCCACTATCACCGCTCCTATTCAGTGTAGTTCTAGAAACATTAGCCACAGCAATTAGACGAGAAAGAAATAAAAGCAATAAAGATAGGAAAGGAAGAGGTTAAATTGACATTATTTACAGATGACATGATACCCTACATAGAAGACCCTCACAACTCCACCAAAAGACCTCTTGATCTAATAACCAAATTCAGTACTATAGCTGGATACAAGGTCAACATTCAAAAATCAATAGCATACCTGTACACAAATAACAAACTCATGGAAAGAGTAATTAGGGAAACAACACCTTTTATAATAGCACCAAAGAAAAAGAAATACTTAGGTATCAATCTAACAAAGGAAGTAAAAGGTCTTCACATCAAAAACTACAGTACTCTGAAAAAGCAGACTGAAAAGAATATCACAAAATAGAAAGACATCCCTTGTTTTTGGGTATGAAGAACCAACATAGTGAAAATGACCATACTCCCAAAATTGTTATACAAATTTAATGCAATCCCAATCAAAATACCATTAGCATACATCACAGGACTAGAAAAAATATTCCTAAAATTCATTTGGAACCAGAAGAGATCTAGAATAGCAAAAATAATTCTGTGCAACAAAGGCAAGGCAGGGAGCATCACAATCCCTGACTTAAATTTATACTACAGAGCTACTGTGATAAAAAAAAAAAGCATGGTATGGCACAAAACAACAACAATTACAACAACAAAACAGACCTGAGAATCAATGGAACAGATTAGAAGATGCAGGAACAACTCCAAATACACTCAGCCACCTTATTTTTGACAAGGGTGCCAAATATCTTCACTGGAAGACATATAGACTCTTTAATAAATGATGGTGGTAAAACTGGCTTTCTGCATTGTGAAGACTAAAACCAGACCCATGTCTCTAACCATGCACTAAACTAAAATGAAAACGGCTCAAAGATCTAAATATTAAAACAGAAATGGTAAATCTGCTGGGAGAGAGAGTAAGTGGAACTCTTGAGGACATAGGTGTAGACAAAGACTTCATGAACAGAACACTGATTGCATTGGAAATACTACAAAGAACCAACAACTAGGATGTCATCTTATTAAAAAGCTTTTGAATAGCAAAAGAAATCGCCAATAGATTGAAAAGAAAACCCACAGAGTGGGAAAAAATTTTACTCAATTTTTCCTCAGACAAAGGACTAATATCTAGAACATATAATAAATTGAAAAAATCAGAACCTCAAATTTAAAAACCCAAACCAAAAATGGGTATCTGAAATGAATATACACTTCTCAGATGAAGTACAAATGGCAAATTAATATATATGAAAAAGTGTTTAACATCACTGGACATTCAAGAGATGTAAATTAAAACAATCCTGAGGTTCCATCTAACTCCAAAAAGAATGGCTATTATCAAGAAATCAACCCACAACAAATGCTGGTGGGGTTGTGGGGAAAAGAAACCCTTCTCTGCTGTTGTTGTGAGTGTGTACTTGTGCAACCACTATGGAAATCAGTGTGGAGATGTCTCAAAAAACTTGGATTAGAGGTCCCATTTGACCCAGCTATTCCCCTTCTAAGAGATCTTCCCAAAAGAATTAAAAGGATCATACCACAATAATGTATGCACACCCACGTTTATAGCAGTACAGTCTGTAATAGCTAAATCTTTGAAACAACCCAAATGCCCATCATCCAATAAATGGATAAAAAAGATGTGTTTCTTTTATATAATGGAATACTACTAGTCATAAAGGATAAACCTGAGACATTTATAGTTAAATGGATGCCCCTTGATACCATGATCTTAAGTGAAATAAATTGGACACACATGTGTACATTTTCCACTGTCACTTTGGTGTGAGATACTGAAAGTGTAAAGAAGAACCAAAGTATATAATAGATTGTGAAACAGGAAGAAATTTTTCAAAATAATACCAACTTTCAGATACTTTAGTAATAATTAAAATGTCTTTAAAAAGAAAAGAAAAACACTAACCAACCTCCTGAATCAGATAAGTAAACTGTCTTGATACCTCTAAATAAAAGGGAAAATCAGCCTTATCCTGGAAATATGGTCCTTCCTTGCATGTCTTATGTAGCTAGTTTTTTTTTTATTCTCTTCTTGCCATGACTTATTCTTGAGATCCTTATTCCAAGTTATAAAATGATCCTTTGGCTTTTTCTTATTTTTCCTGGAAAACTCTTTGGTAACTCAAGGATTGACTCTGAGGAAAATATCAGCAGCAATTACTTAAACAGAACCTTAAATCTAACCCATCTCTTATTAAATTCTACTAACCCCAATTTAGCCAAAGACTGTTGGCTTTTTCTTTCCCCATTCTCCAGCCAATATATTGTTGTATCTTTCCCAGCTTGACTTTGGCTTACTGGAAAGATAACCTACCATCACAAATATCAAGGGGGGCATCCCTTTCAGTTAATGTCCTTAGAAAGCCTATATTATTTTCAGGTCAATGAAATGACCAGGGTAACCTTAATACAGGGGGCTTTACCTTTCTCAGATCCTATCAAGGTAGTCTTACACAAGTTTCATCATTTGGGGACCAATATCTATTCACATATTGCTTAAGTTCCAGGTGTCTCTCAGTATAAAGACTCAAGACCAAGGCCAGAGTGAAGATTTGGGCAAATTAAGGGTCCCTTTGCAAACAAATCCCAAAGATTAGGCATTCACTGGACCATGCCAACATCCAGGCAAACCAAGCTGCAGCCTTTAAAAACATGGTGTAGTTTTCATGGAAGCCATCTTTGAACTCACAAGTGGTAGGATACAGGGGGTCAGAATATTTCCAAGAGAGATCTTTTAACTGAGTTTCTATATTCCCATGGGAAGATTAGTCTCAGCCTACAATCAGTGGCTGTTCGCTGGCAACTGTTTATGAAAATTCAACTGAATGAGTGTTAGTGGGTATCAAAAGAAATTTTATACATTGGGAAAATAGAACTACTGGAGCTACCTCAGATATTTCTTATGGTCCATTTCAGCCTTTGACTAGAGCTACATTTTCAGGGAATTTATCTGTATGAGAAAATAAAAAAAAATCAGCTTACTCATATGTTCACTATTGAAAATAATTTCTGTCTTGAGACTCGCATGTGGCGCTCATTCCTACTTGTATTTTACAGTAAACTGGACAGGAAAGGGCACCCTTGTTTATCGGTGGCTGGAGATCAATATCCTTTTTAAATGCTTCTCTTAGCCTTACAATTTGGACTATGAATATTTAATCTCTTAGTCAAATTTGTTTGTTCTCATTTAACACCCATCACCATACAGATGGTGATCAGAGACAAGGACCAAGCCTACCTCCATATTTAGAGCTCATTAACAAATCCTCAGAGGAGGAGTATGGCTCCCTTATGTCCTCAGGATCAGGCAGGGTGAGAGTTCTATTGTCTCTGTATAGTTAGGGCCAATACCCCTATTCAACAGGAAGCAACTAAAGAAGATGGGCATCCCACCTTCAGCAACCTTTAAAGATTTTTAGGGACCAGATCTCTCAGGGAGGAATAATATAATAAGTACACCTGGGCCTAAAGGATAACTTCCCTCCACTCACCTGAACCTGGGCAATACTTAGGCCACCCTTTGACCTTTGTTCTATGGCCTAGCACTGCCCAGAGGTAAGATGCATGCATGCCAGATCGTCCTGCATTACCTACAGTAACCTTTCTTCATCCGTATTTTATTGGAGGTTTATGCATGTGGACTACAACTCATACATACAATTATAATAGAGTGGATTATGGGAAAGGACATGTGCAAAAGATACAGCTGACATGACTCAGCACCCTGTCAATCATGTTGTCAGTTGTGCTTTAGTAGATTCAAATGAAGGTTCTCTAGACCCAGTGCAACATTTTAAATTCTTAAACCCAAGGCTCTCAAGCACTTCTGTCATTTTCTTTTCTGCTAGCATGAACCCACTCACTCCAAGCATACTGTTGCCTAAATTAAACTTTGCTACTTTTTGATAACCACTGAATGTCATGTCTAATTCTTTGTTCATCAGCCACAAGAACCTAGAACTCATCCATAATAACAAAAGCTGATGAAAGGTGTATGAGTGAACACTGGAGGGCGGATGGGGAATTTAAAGAAATACATACCATCTTTATTAGGGACCTGGATCTGAGTGTTGAAAAAATTGTGGCCTGGAGGCTATATTAATGAGCAGGGTCTGTGAGCAGTAGAACTCCAGAGAGATAAGACATTAGGCTGACTCCAAAATACACACTCATTATTCCTTCCACAAATATTTGGTATGTCATGCCCATGGGAAATCCTCCATGCTGTCCACCAACCACAGACAGGGGTCCACCTAGGAGCTTCTACCACCCCCTGCTGAACACAGTGAGTCTTGGAATTCCACCAAGTTCACAGGTTACAGAGTGTTGTTTTGAGGAAAGTGAATGAAAGACCACAGGTAGAGAGACAGAAAATGGCACCCTAGCCAAAGGGCAATTGGGGATGTACTAGGCAGAAGGCTTTTTGAGAGCAAATACACAGGTGGCTGCAAGATTTACAGTGCATGGGAAACAGTGGCAATCAAGAGGGCCCTGGAAGAAGTTGTTGGAAAGGTGGGAGCTAGGCCAATTGCACTGCACTTTCACCTTCCTAAATTAACAGAGGTGATCAGAGCTTGGGACAGAGGCAAAACCCTGCAGTTGGTCATGACTAGCACAGGGTTTACTGCTGGAAGATAGGCATAGAGGTGCATAGGAATCTACAAGCCTCTGCTCACAGACCAGCAATGGAGGAAATCATGGGACGGGGCAGCTTGAGAGAACTGCAACTGAGCTCACACTGTAATATAAATGGGATTGCAAGTATGTCATTCTGATTTGTTTTTGTGTTTTGGGAACTACAGCGTTTTTTTTTTTTTTTTACTCTCTTCCTCTCATCACTTCACCTTCCCTCTCTTCCTCTCCTCCTTCCATCTGGAATAGCTGTAGGAGGTGTCCATATATGTACAAATGAGAATAAGAATTAACCAATGCTTTAATTTAAATAGTACCTTTCATAGGCAAGTCAGGGTAACTCTTAACAAAATTGTGCATAAAGGATCCAAGTATAAGCTAACTTCCAGAATATTAACAGGTTCTGACATTCTCACAGCTTCCTCCAATATCTAAATACACTTTCCTCCCTTTGTGTCCCTTCTCCCACTTCCATAAATGTTGTGTTACACCCCTCCATACTAGCCCCTTACTCGAGCTATAGAAACAATTTCAGAGTTCAATCTCCTATCTACTATTCATATGTTGATATTTCCCTTCTCTCCTCTTCTTAGTGATGTACTCTCCCTCATTTTTCTCTTTAGTTTCCCTCCGCCCTCCCAGCACATCCCAGAAATTTGTAAGAAGTATATTACAGTCTCTATGGAACACTGAAAAAAGGATGAAAAATTTAAAATATGTTTTAATGTACATGACTGATGTATGGTTGGATCTGTTGACATTAATATAACTCACAGGAATTCTCTTCTAGCAACCCAAAGACCATATACAAACCTATTAAATTGAATAGGTTGAAGAGGTAGATAAACACAAAAATTCAGACAGCGAAGATCACATTACTATAAAACAGACACTAACTAAAGAGATCTCCATACTACTAATAAAGTCTTTCCCATGTAATTGATTCTCAACACTCAGAACAAAAAGAAAGAGGACTCCAAAAATTCTTAACCTCCAAAGCTGATCAAATGGGCATTGATCTGGAGGAAACAAAAACTAAAATGGCTGAAATATATGCATGACAAAAGAAAAATCAAATAAACCATAAAAAAGAACTGATCAATAAGATGCCTGGTGAGCACAAGGATGATATAATTAAACAGACAGTGGACTTAATAAAGAAAGTGATCTTTGGGCTGGGGATTTAGCTCAGTGGTGCTGCTGCCTGCCTCCCAAGCACAAGGTCCCGAGTTCAATCCCTGGTACTCCCCCAAAAAAAAACCTCAAAGTGATCTTTGAATTTAAGAAGACACAAATAAAATCTAGTGAGCTAAACAAAATAACTCAAAACTTGAATGACCAGTTTCCTAAAACAATAGAGTCCATAAAAAGGTACCAAATAGAGATCCAGGACATAAAATATTTTATTGAAAGTTTGGGCAGCTGAAGTGAACAATGTGAGAAGAAAGTGTGTGAGCTAGAATGTAAAACTGATGCAAGTGGCTATGTTAAATACAAAATAATTAAAACTATCCCATGCGTATTACCAGATTATGGTGCAATGAAACAAGAAATCAATGGCAAGAGAATGCACAGAAACTATGTAAAACATGAAGATTATACCATACACTCCTAAATGGTTAATGGGTTACAAAAGAAATCAAGAAAAATTAAAGTTTTAGAATCAAACTATAATGCCAGTACCACATACCAGAACCTATGAGACACAATGAAAGTAGTCATAAGTGAAAAATCTATAGCTGTGAATGTTCACATTGGAAAAAATAGTGGAAGCCCAAATAAATGACCTAATGATGTATTTCAAAGTCCTAAATATACAAGAACAATCCAAATCCAAATCAAGTACAAGGAAGGAAACTATAAACATAAAAGTGAAAACTCATGAAATTGAGACAAGTATATTAATACAAAGAATTATTGAACTGAAGAGCTGGTCTTCAAAAGGATAAACAAATACTTAGGCAAACTTACCAAAAGAAGGAAAGAAAAGACCCACATAAATGGAATTGGAAGTAAAATATGCAAAATCATAACAGCTACTGAAAAAAATCCAGAAAGTTATTAACTACATCAAAAACGTGTAATCCAATTAATTGGAGAATCCAGAAGAAATGAATAGATTTTTAGACACATATGAATAACCAAACTGAACCAAGAAAACATAAAAACATTGAACAGTCCAAAAACAGGCAATAAATTATGTCAATAATAAAAAGTTTACTAACAAAATAGTACAAGACCTAATAGATCCAACACTCAATTCTATAAGAACTTCAGGGAAGATCTAATGCAATATGCCTCAGACTTGGATGAAATTGAAAGCGATGCTGCGCTGAGTTTCCAGCACATAGACTTTTGGGGGACACACTCATACCATGACAGAACTAGAAGACAAATGCAAGCCAAGGAGAGAAAGTCCAGATGGAGGCCACAGGAGAGCTCCAGACAGTGAGAAGAGCCAGTGCAGAGGTCTAATGGGTAGAACCTGTATGACAGAGAAATACCAAGGAGTAATCCATCCATCAATTCAGAAAGGAAAGTGCTTTGGGTAACAATTCAAAGCACTATCATGCCACATTTTGGATCACAGAAGAAAAATATTTTAACTCACTAATAAAAGGCCATAGGAGCAAGTCACTTTCAAATTCTCCCTATTCATCTAGAGTAGCTTTCTGCCATCTCTCTTCCTCCTTTTCCATCTTCAAATAGATTGTCTTCTTTTATTAAAAAAGATAGTATTTGCAAACTAGCCAGATTCCAAAAACAAACAAGGACTTAAGTAAAAAGAAAACCACTCATCAATCTCTTTAATGAACATAGATGCAAAAATCCACAAGATACTGAAAAACCGAATGAAACAAATCTTTTAAAAAATCATACATACATCATGACCAATAAGCTTCATATCATGGATATAAGGAAGGTTCAAAATAGGCAAATCAAGAAATGTAAAACGTCACATAAGCAGAAGGAAGGATAACAATCACATGCTTATATCATTAGATGTAGAAAAAGCTTTTGACAAAATCCAACTTTCATTTATAATAAAACTATAAAGAAAATACCTACAGAAGTATCTTATCTCAAAGGGATAAAAGCCATTTATGACAAACCTATTGCCAGCAATATTTTAATTTTGGAAAATTGGAAAACTTTTTCTCTAACACCAGGAGAAAGACAAAGATGTCCATTATCACCACTCATAAGCAACATAATACTCAAAATTTAAGCAAGAACAACCAGGCAACAGAAAAAATAAAAGGGATACATGTAGAAAACAAAGAAATCAGAAAATATTTCCAAATGACATGATTATTTACATAGAAGACCCTCAAAATGCAAAAATAGACTTGTAGAACTAATAAATGAATTCATCATGATAGGAGAATATAAAATCAACACAAAAAATCAATAGGATTGCTCTCCAGTAAAAGTGAACCCATTGAGAAAGAAATCAGGAAAACAATACCATTCAAAACAGCTTCAAAAACATTAAATACTTAAGAATTAACCTAAGAAAGGAAGTGAAATGCTTCTGTAATGAAGACTGTAGTCCTCTGCAAAAAGGAAATTGAAGAGGACATCAGAAGATGTAAAGATATCCATAGTTTTCAAGAGGCAGAAACAGTAATTTGAAAATGGCCATAATACCAAAAATGATATACAGATTTAATGCAGTCCCAGAACATCAATAACATGTCTCACAGAATTAGAAAAAAAACCTATCTGCAAATTTATATAGAATAAGAAAAATTCAAAATAGCACAAGCAATCCTCAGGAACAAGAACAAAGAGGAGACATAAAAAGTCCAGATTTCAAGCTATAGTTGAAAGATTCAGTGACAAAAGAAACAAGGCAATGGTACAAAAACAGACATGTAAATCAGTGGAGCAGAATAGGGGATGCTTAAAAAACTCAGGGATATAAATTCATGTGATCTTTGAAACAAGGGCAAATCATATACAGTGGAAGGAAAACAGACTCATGGACAAATAGTGTTGGAAAAACTGATTATTCACATGCATAAAATGGAATCTAGACCCTTAGATCTCACCATGGAGTAAACACAGTCATAATGGATGAAAGGTCTAATTAAAATAGAAATACTTATTCTGCTAGAAGATATAAAACCCTTGACAATATAGGCATAGATAAGGACTTTTGAACAGAAATCCAACTGCAGAATAAATAACATCAAGAATTAACAAATGGGGTTATATCAAATTTAAACATCTCTGCACAGCAAAGGAACAATAATGGAGTGAAGACACAATCTATACAATAGCAAAAAAAATCACCAGTTACTCTTTAGACTGAGGAGTAATATGCAAAAGATATAAAAAACTCAAAGTTAGACTCCCCCAAAATAAAAGACCTAATCAAAAATTGGCAATTGACCATTTAGTATGATGTTGGCTGTTTGTTTTTTCATAGACAGCCTTTATCAGATTGAGACAAAGATAAGTACTACTCAGCCATAAAGAACGAGAAACTAGAGTCATTTATGGCTAAATAGATGTACATTGAGGCCATACTCTTAAGTGAAATAAATAGGACACACATGTGTAAATACTGAATAGTTTCTCTGGTGTGAGAAACTGAAAGTGTAAATAAGAATCAAATTGTATAATAGATAATGTGAAAGAGGAAGAAAAGATCTAAAGGGGAAGACGAAGTGGGAGGAGTAGGGGAAAGGTAAAAAGGGAAAGGAAAAAATATGAGAAAAGGAAAAAATGGAAATAAAGTCTTTGTAAATAGGGAGGGGTGGAGGGGTTGAAGGGAGGGCAGGGGAAGGGTGAAAAAATAAGAACCAAGATATATCATGCAAAGGTACAAATTCCCAGTGATGAATGTCATCATATTGTATACCTAAAATGTACCAATAAACTTAATGAAAAAACAATTGGCACTTGAAATAAATACTTTTCAGAAGAAGAGTTAAAAAATGGCCAATTAATGCACAAAAACATGTTCAACACCTTTGGCCATGAGGGAGATGCAAATTAAAACTGCACTAAAATTCCATATTGCTCCAGAAAGAATGGTTGTTATTAAGAAATAAATAGTAAAAAATGCTAGTGAGGCTGTAGGGAAAAGGGAATACTTCCACATTGTTGTTGGAAATGTAAACTAGTACAAATACTATGGACATCAGCATGTAAATTTCTGAGAAAACTAAAAATAGAAATTCCATGCAATCCATCTATTCCCCCTTAGGTATCTTCACAAAAGTGTTAAATACATCATATTAAAGTGATGCATGCATATCCATGTTTATAGTAACAATTCATAATAGCTAAATCTTGGAGAAGGGCTGTATATTCATCAACAATTAAACAGATAAAGAAAACTTGGTATACACATAAGAGAGTACTGCTTAGCTAGAAAGAAGGATAAATTCATGTCATTTGTAGGAAGATAGAGGTGTCTTGAGACCATAATGTTAAGTGAAATAAATCAGACACACAAGCTGAAATATAACTTGATTTCTCTTACATGAGAAACCCCATACATAAATAAATTATAGAGGAAAATAAAGGCAATAAGAAAAAGGAAGGTAGATCTTTTGCCAAAGTGAAAGGGACCAAGAGATGAAGGCAGGGAGGAGAGCAAAGAAAGGGAGGATATGAAAAGAAATAAAGATGTGTTGTGTACATATACCAACTACCCACAATGAATGTGATCATTAGGTACTACAAACATGTGCTAATAAATAATCTAACCTCCAGCAAGAATTAAAATGCCCCATATTGTTACTGATATTCAGTTTACCCAAGAGAATGAATGCAGAGCCCCAGAATGCTTAGGCTATAAAACCTTCATGTAAGAAGATCCAGAGAAAGGTAAGCTATGCACCAAGGTCAGTCAGTTCATGGCCACATGAGGTGACAGACACCAATTGCAGTAAAACAACCAGAACAGGATAGCAAACAAGTCAAATACAGAAAACAGCAAAACTAGAATAAAAAGTGAGGCTGTCTTCTAATCCAGTTGCTGTTCCAAGTGCGGGTTTGGAGATCATGTCATTCTATAAAATACAAAATTTTCAGAGGAAGAAGCCAGGGTGGGGGGTGGCTGCAGATGTGCACCATTGCCCTCAGTGTGGAAAAATCTGAGTGCTTTTTCCATCAGGACATAGCTGTTATACTAACAAGAATGGGCTTCCTGTTCACAGGAACTTCTAAAACAAGTCTGGAGAGGGAGCCATTCTTTGAAATGCAGAAGAACTTTTAGGGGAAATAGCCAGGACAGGCTGCCACATGTCACTCATTCCAGCTGCCCACACTGTCAGTTCCATCCAAACCAATCATTTCTCCCACTGGAACATGGCTCTGAGTCTTAGATAATAACAGGAAAGAACTTCCCAAATCACAAACTCCCTAACAGCCATGAACCAGAATGAAATTGAGAAGGTCATGGCATAGCCAGAAGTGGAGAAATGAATCTGGTGATCCACAGACTGGATTTCATTGCCAGAGCCTCTGGCCCTGAGAGAATCATAGGCTACAGAGTGTTTCATGGAAATGAGTCAAGGCTAGAGGTGGCAGGTGACAGATTGGACAGGCTTGGCTTGGTTATCTGCCTCACAGTAACTGGGACAAGTTAGAAGTGAGTGCCAGAGAAAAACTAAGAAGTATGTGGTAACTGGGACCTGTGAGCACCACTGGTGGAGAGAAACAGCCTGCATCAGCTAAAACATCTTCTTTCTGATTCCGGATTCCACCTAAATGATTAATGCAGGACCTACTAAACCCTGGAGCTGGGAATTCTAGAGATAAGAAAAAGTCAGGGTGACACATTTTATGAATTTGAGTCTAGAAGCCCTAAACATAGACTAATTGACGGGAGCACGGTAAAGTCTTTACCACTGACTTTGAGAACACATGACACTAATGAACACAGTGGTCTAATGTCATAACTCAGGACAGTTAATCCTTTGAAGTGGTCTGTCTATATGTCAATCAATAGATCGATGTATAAAGTAAACATGGTATTCATACACAATGGATTACTACTTTGCCATAAAGAATAGTAAACTTGAGTCATTTGTAGGAAAATGGATGCACCCTGAGACAATCATGTTAAAGGAAACAGATATACAAGCTTAAATAGTACATGCTTTTTCTTATATGAGATCCCCCAAATATGAGAAAATTATGGAAAATAATAAAAGATAACAAGAAACAGATCTTTTGCAAAAGGGAGGGGGACAAAGAGAGAGGGAGGGGGATGTGTGGGGTGAGGAAGGGGATAAAAAATAAGATGTGTTATGTACATTTACCAACTCCTCACAATGAATGTGATCATTATGTACTACAAACATGTACTAATAAAATGAAAAAGTCAGTACCAGTGAAAAACTGCACAGGGATATTCAGCAATCTCTCTCTCTCCCTGTCTCTCTCTCTCTCTCTCCTCTCTCTCTCTCTCTCTCTCTCTCTCTCTCTCCTTGTGAGTTGTTATCTAAAAATATGGTGAATGTTTAAATTAAAATTATTACAATAAAACACATTGCTGTTAATTTTCTTCAAATTATTCCCCTTCACTTCAAGCACAGTTATTCTATCATTCTTGACACTTTCTGAAACATTTCTGCAAGTCTTCTTTCCTGAGTATCTTTAGCTACACTACCATGGTTGCTTCATGGACACTTTGAGGAAGTCAGAAGTTGCACAGTGCCATATCCAGTAGGTGAAAAAGGCTGAGGTTAGGGCTTTACAAGCTGTCTTTCTGTTAGATGGTACTTGGCAGCAGCATTCACTGCATTTTTTATTATATCTCATAAAGACACTTATGAAATAAGAATTACAAACCTGCTTCAGGAAGTGGAAAGAACAGTGTCAGTTGTATTCGAAGGGAAGGGAAGCATTTTTAGGGAGACTGATGGCAATGTGTCTCACCGTAATAATATAATTATCTAAACTTTCATTATAAATTGCAATCATACCTTGTACGTTTTGACTTTTTGCCATTTTATTGGTAACTTATTTTTTATGAGAAGGTTCAGTCTGTTTATGTATGAATATTCGGGTATGGCTGCACATGTTAGCTGTCTACTTTCTCTGCTTAACACCATACCTTGTTTGGTCATATGCTCCCACATTGATACTTGCTCTTAAGGAGCAGTGGAAATTCTCTTAATAACTTTGTTTGATCAATAATGAAATATAAACTCTTTTTTTCTCTCTCAACTCCAATGTATATTTGCTTAATTTTTCTACTCTCTTTGTCCCTACACACAACTTTCTGTCTCCATACTCTTCTTCTTTCCTTTTTGATATTTTTTACTATTCTTTATTTTCCTTCCTATTTTGTTCTATCTTTTCCTTCTTTTAATCTATATACCATTTGAAATACTGTGAATATTAATAAGCTTAATTTTTTCTATCCTTGTATACTACTGTAGGAGGCCACTGCCAGATGTCTAAAAGCCCAGGCATCTGAGGGCACTTGAAGGCACCTGAGGCCACAACTTAGTCATTTAGCACAGGCAGACAACAGAGTTTGTTATAATGAATCAGCATGGATGACCACGCACATACCACATGGCTATGCAAGGTCACCCAAAATGTTTTGTCTTACTGTGTCTTAGCTAAGCTAATAAAGAACTACCATAAATTCTGTGCTGGAAATTAAAGTTTGATTCCTGTTTTCTTGAGATGTCTATTCCACGCATGTTCTTTTCTTTGGGAACCTCACTTGACCAGGGCTCCCTTCAGCCCACCAGCTCCAGCACTTGGTATAGTCTAGCAGGATGGTCAGGTGAGTTTCCCCACCATGATGTCTGCAGAAGCAGCACCAGATAGCAGGGAGGAACCCTGGGGAGTTACTGTAATGCATTCCCTGGCCTCGCTCTGGTTGCCAGTAGCAACTTTCTTGGCAGCTTGGAAATCTCCGGAGAACTGGGTCGGCCTGACACCCAGAGCAGTTTTATGGGTCTTGGAAATGCTGGAGACACAAATTCCTCTCCACCACCATGAATCAGTGGGGAAGATGGCTTGGTTGTTTTTAGTCTCCTCTGCTTTGTGAGACAGGAGGAAGAAGAACTTGTCCAGTGAGCATCCAATTTCAGTGAACCCAAGAGAGCTTGAAGCAACATACGGCAGCTACAGAAGCCATGTGGAAGGAAGCAGGAAGTGCTACCTCCTCTTGGAGCATAAGTCCCATGCACTAGGAGAGCCCACTGATTTTCTGGGCATGGCCCTCTGTCCAGGAAAGGGTGGGTGAGACAGTGCCTCCACGGCTGCTATGTTTCTGGGATGAGCAATACCAGTCCTGCAGGGGCAGATGCTTGGTCCCTTGAAGGTAAGCCAATGCCAAATCTTATAGCAGCTGGCTTAGACACAGAGAAGCTGGAGGGGCAGGTCTTAGACTTGTTGCTGTCTTTGTGGAATCAGTTGCATCCTGACCAGCAATACTGATCAATGGGCCAAAAGGTAAAGACAGCCCCTGTGAAACAAGATGAGCTGACATTAGCAGCCTTTTACCCAGACTAGGTGACAGGCTAAGGTACCTGTTTTCTAGGGACCCTGGGAGACTGGAGGCCACATGTGGAATTAACTATTTATTGGTCTCTGAAAAATATACATCATATACTGGCATTAGTAGATATCAGAGCAGAGTCAACGCTGATCCATGGCATCACACATCATTTCACAGGACCCACTGCATGTATACAAGGGTATGGAGGTCACTATGTTACAGTCTGGAAGGCCAAGGTGACTTTGGGCATCCAGCATTTGACCCTGCATCCCTATGATGTTTATGTTACCCCAGTTGCTGAATACATCCTGGGGTTGAACATACTGACTGGTGCCAAGTTAGACACCATACAGGAAGAGTTCCATTTGTGGGTTTGCTTGATAAAAACTATTGTCTGAGGACATCCCCATCATGCACTGTTGATTTTCCCACAGTAAATGGAGTTTGTGTATGTGAAGCAGTACCGGTTGCCTGGGGGTCATGAGATAATAGGACAGACTGCTTTGAGGATGGAAGAAGGAGAGGTGATACACCCTGCACAAAGTCCTTTCAGTTCTCCTGTTTGACCTGTGTGGAAGCCCGATGGGACTTGGAGAATAACTGTGGACTACTAAGAACTGAACAAAGTGAGTTTTCCATTGCATGTAACAGTACCCAATATTGCTGACTTGATGGGCTGGCTCACCCTGATGTTGGGTCCAAATCTCAATATCACTACTATGTAGTGGATCTCACCAAATGTTCTTCCCCATCGCTATCATGGCTGTGAGTCAGATACAGGTTGCCTTCACCTGGGAGGGCAGACAGTGGACTTTTCAAGTGTTTCCACAAGCATATTTCCATAGCCCTAATTTGTGCCATGGCCTGTTGGCCCAAGATCTGGCTACATGGACCAAGCTGCACTCTGTGTCTTTGTTCCATTATATTGATGTTGTAATGTTAACTTCTGATTCCCTTACATATTTGGAAGCTCCCACACACAGTCTAAAAGAAGCTTTGCTGGCCTCGGTGTGGACCATCAATAAGACAAGGTCCAGGGCCCTGGCTTATCTGTCAAATTCTTAGGTGTTATCTGGTTGGGTAAAACAAAAGTAATCCCTGATGCAACAATATATATGATCTAGGCATATCCCAGATGGACAACGCTATGCTAGTTACAAGCATATGCGGGCTTGTTAGGTTTCTGGTAGACGTTCATTCTGCACCTAGACACCTTGTTGTTGCACCCTCTATATCAGATGACTCAAAAGGGTGCAACATGAGACTGGACTGACCCAAGGAAGCTGCATTCCAGGACTTGAAAAGGGAAGTCACTCAAGTACAGGCCTTGAGCTTTTGACCCTACGCTGCCTTTCACCATAATGGTAAACATGGATGATAATGGGTTTGGCTGGAGTTTGTGGCAAAAGCAGAGGAAATGGAAGCACTGTATTGGCTTTTGGTCACAGTTGTGGAAAGGAGTTGTAAGCAACTATTCCCTGACTGAGAAGCAGTTGGCAGGACTATATGCTGCTCTGCACACCTGTGAAGGAATCACAGGGCAATAGACTGTGGAAGTGCAAACTAAGTACCCAATAGGGGGCTGGGTATGCACATAGATATCTCCTCCCAGGAGTAGAGTAGCCCAGGCCCCCACCCGGGCACAATGGGGAACATATCTACAGCACAGAGTCTCTTTTTCAGCCAGCCCTCTAGTGGCCACACTGGCAGCAGTGCTGGGACCCTTGACTTACTCGACCCAAGAAACCCTACAGGATGATAGGGACTAAGTCATGACCCCTAGTCCCTATGTGGAAGGGAAGGAGAGACCCCTGGCTAAGGCCTGGTATATGGATGACTCTAGTCATGGCACAACCTTGCAATGGATGGTGGTCACTGTCCAGCCTAGTATAGAGACATTCTGGTTTGAGGTTGGGACAGGCAAGTCAAGCCAATAGGCAAAGTTGTGGGCATTGTGGTTACTTGTCATGCATGAGGATGAACTTCTGCATGTTTGTACACAGTTGTGCTGTATTCTGAGGGCTAACACTCTGGTTACCAATCTGGGTAGCCAAGACTAGCAGATAGGACATCAACCCCTATGGGGTGCTGAGTTATAGTGAGACTCATGGGAGCATGCTGACTATGACACATGTGGTGTACCATGTGTCAGGATACAGGCCTCTCTTCTCACCAGGGAATGATTTGGCAGACTCCTTGACAAGGGGTAGCAGCCCTTTGAGGGCCACCCTCAGTGGTGGCACCTTGGCTCCATAAGGAATTGGGGCATGTAGGGTCCTGCACCATCCAAGATGTAGCCGAGTGATGGCATTTGGATATGACTCCCACAGAGGCAAGAGCATCAGGGAAAGCATGCCTTCAATGGTCTCAGCTGGCTCCTTGGAGGAGGAGGGTACACACACAATTGGGTGCAGTACCTCAGGCATCCCATCCCCTGCAGCAATGGCTGGTAGATTACATTGGGCCCCTGCCCAGGGTATAAATATGCTCTAACTGCTGTGGATACTGCCATGGGTATAGACTTTGTTTATCCTGTCCCCTCTGCTGACCAGGCCCATACCATTAAGGCATTACAATGTTTGACTACAGCATATGGGATGCCACTAGGAATAGCATCTGACTGGGGAAGACATTTTACAGGGGCTCAGGTGCAACAGTGGGCCAGGGACAATGACATTTCCTGGCATTTTCATGTGCACTTCCAGCCTCAAGCTGTTGGTATGATTGAGAGATATAATGGGCTCTTGAAAATTAATCTGGCCTATTTGGCTCCAAAGTTTATCAGGTGGGTGTAGGCTTTAATACAGGCTGTTGAACTGCTCAATGAGCAGCCCTAGCATACAGGTGAGAGCTCATTGGATCGCCTTCTGAAAGCACAGCCGACTGGTCTGTGCATTTGACTGGTAGAATAAGGTCTTAAGGTGGTAAAAGGGGCTTTGATCCCCCCTGCACAAGACCCTATGTGGCCAGGGATCCAGTACCAATGGACTTGGGAGTGGCCCCTAGACCCCTGCTGGGAAATTGGGTGTTGTTCTTGGAGCCCTGGGAGCAGGGACTGCATTATGCCATAAAAGTGCAGCCCTAGATTTCAACATGGCCCCTGAAGGCCTCAGTGTGCTCCCCACCCAATGCTAGGGCCATCATTCTAAAGGGAAGTGACATGTTGGCTGTTTGGCCTATTCCCTTAGGGGTGGTAGACCTAGCTCCAACCCCTTTGCCTCTGGTGACAACAGGGACACAAGTCTGGTATTCTAAACTGGGAGATAAAATGATCCTGGCCACCATCCTATTGCAGGATGAGCATGTGGCCTGCATCCTCCCAGAAAGGTGAGACCTCCCTATGACAGTTTCTTTTTCTGCCTTGTCCTTCCAACCAGGATGAGTCAAACTAACAGCATAATCTCCTAGGTACACACATTTACTCATGTGCACCAATAATAAATCTACTGAGAATAAAATTAGGAAATTGATTTCATTCATAAATGTCTTCCAAAAATTTGCATACTAAGGAATTACCCTGACCAAGGAGTGAAAGACCTGTACAATGAGAATTACAGTACAGTGAAGAAAGAAATTATAGAAAGCAACAAAAAATTGAAAGACATTGATTGTTCATGGGTTGGAAGAACTAATATTGTAAAAAACGGCCATATTACCCAAAGCTGTCTAAAGAGTCAATGCAATACTTTCTGAAATACCAAAAACATTCTTCACAGAACTAGAAAAAAATAATCCTGAATTTTGTGTAGAATCAGAAGACTCAGAATAGCTAAAGCAATCTTGAGCAAAAAGAACGATTTTAGAGGTATCATTATATTGGACTTTAAGCTATGCTAAGTGATAGTAACAAAAACAACATAGCAGTGGCACAAAAGCAGAAATGTAGATAAATGAAATAGAAGGAACAGAAACAAATATAAGCATCTACAGGCATCTGATTTTTTACAAAGGTGCCAAAACATACTGGAGAAAAGAAAATCTCTAACAAATTCTGCTGGGATAGAGAAATTGAAACTACATCCTTATATCTTACCTTGTACTAAAATCAAATCAAAGTGAATCAAAGACTTAGATATAAAACCAGAAATACTGAAATTTCTGGAAGACACCATACGGGAAACATTTGAAGCCATAGGCACAGGGTAAGATTTACTGAACAGGATTCTAAAAATACAGGAAATAATATTGAGAATCAAAAAATGGGACTACATCAAATTAAAAAGTTTCTACACTGCAAAGGAAATAACTAACAAAGAGACAACCTACAGCTTTGAGAAAAATGTATAATAGCTACTCTTCTGATAGTGGATAAATGTCTAAAACGTATAAATTAATTGAAAATTAACCCCATAAAACAATGAGCTCAGTAAAAGTTGGCAAATGGACTAAAAAGATACTTCTCAAAAGAAATCAAATGGCTAAAAAGTACATTTTAAAATGTTCAACATCTTTAACATCAGACAAATACAAATTAAAAATTTATTGAAATTCCTTCTCAGTCCAGTCAAACAAAAAACAATGAAAGTTGGAGAAAATTTGAGGAAAAAGGAATCCAACATTTGTGGTGGGAATGGAAACTAGTACAACCACTATGGAATTTAGTATATAGATTCCTCAAAAGACTGAACAGAGAAATATCACTTGATCATTTGTCCAATCCTGGAAAAATTCCTGAAAGAATTAAGGACTGCATACTACAGTGACAAATGAATGCTCATGTGTATACAGCGCAATTCGCAACATTTAAATGTGAAAACTACCTTGATGCCTATCAATAGCTGAATGGATAAAGAAAATGTGGTGTATATACACAGTGGAATACTACTAAGCCATAAAGAAGAATGGAATTATATGATTTGCAATAAAATATATAAAACTAGAAACCCTCATGTGAAGTAAAAGTCAAATATAACATGATTTCTCTTATAGGAGAAACCTAATAACTAACTCAGTAACTAGGCCATTAAATGAAAAATTAAAGGAGAGATTACAGGAAACCAGTAAGTAGACTTTTGGAGGCAGGAAAAAAAGATCAATGAGATTGGGTAGGAAAGAGTAGTGGGTAATGGAATTTAAGTTGATTAAGATGTATTAAATTCAATGTCAAGTTCCCAAAATAACCTCACTATTATGTAATATGAACATGCACTAATAAAATATGATAACTATCATAAAAGCTTCTTTCATTTAATACTTTTATTTAATATACCCATAATTTGAAATTACTTTTACCTTATAATCCAAGAGAGAATTTACTTGTTCTACTTCAGAATTACTTATCATATCATTTTCTTCATCATCAATAATTTCTATTTTCTGTAACACAAGTGAAATTTTTATAAATATATATCAAATCATTATAACTATACTCAACAATATATAAAACTTACATATGCAATGTTTAACTTTAGTGATTGAATTAGCTAGTTTAGATTTTCTGCAGTAAACTCTAAAAATTCACTGGCTCCTCAGTGCTATACATAGTGTATCTCTCAGCTCTCTCCTTCTTTTAACTGAGTACTGATTAGGTAATAGAAAATACATTTTATAAAATACTAAATAGAAATTGTTTTCACAATATTCTTGAAAAAAATAGACATTCAAATTCTGCTTAAATAGCACCATTCAGTGTTAGGTAACTTGCTTTCTTTAAGTGTAGTCTATTTTAAAGGTAAACATATAATTGATAGGAAGGGTTTTCTTTTCTGTCACCACATGCCTGTTCCTTGCTTCTGATGTAATATATTAACATATGGCATGCATTCTAAAGGCAAATACAATTTCTAAACTTTCACATATTTACTGCACTCCTTTAGCAAGAGGATAGAAACACAAGCCCTACGGTGTAATGATGAAAATTACATGGTGATTTGTTTTCTTCACTGAACAGTGACAAGAGCGAGTAGAGAAGGAGAGAAAGACAGGGAGAGATGCTGCTGTTCTTGGCTTTATAAAGGTCAGAATACCTTGTACATTATTTTGCACACAGTAGGTATTAAATATCTATTAGAAGAATGAACAAAACAGCTCAGTGCTCATGAAAAGAATGACCAATAAGCTCCAGCCATGAAGGTAAGGCAAGTTGTCTACTAAAAAAAACAACTCACATAACCTTTTGTAAAAAAGCAAAGGACAAAAGCAGATCTTATTTTATCTTTTGCATATAAAATCATAGTTAAGGAAAAAAAAACCTTTAAACATTCAAATGCTGCCAACACAAAAGAAAATCTCAAAAAGGGAAAAGCTGAGCTAGATTTAGTCAAAAGACAGTCTTTTAGTAACAACTACATTAATGGCAGCATGTCATAAGCAGAATTTGAAATTAGGCTTCATATCCATCAATATATAAGGTGATTAAAAATCACAAGAAAATTTAAATGATCATATTTGATACATTGCTTATGAAGATGCAATGCAATTACAGGGTTTCTGAACTGCAGACTTCTGACTCACAACGTCAGCTGCAATGAAATTTGTTTCTATCACTGCCTAGAGAGGAATGAAATGTTTTCTATTATAATAACTATAAACTTGGGTGTAATCATATATACTCTCCCTAAACTTCAGATTTAATGCTTTCTTGATTTTTGATTCTTTATCTATTTGGGATGGTTCTAAGAGTAGGGCAATTTAGGAAGAAGATATCAAAGGACAATGTATAGATTTGTGAATATAAGTAGGTCTTTTATGTGTACATGATTTGTCACTCATGAATAATTGGCGGTACACTACACATAAGTTGTAGGCAGAGGAGGACAAAGTTTGTAGACAAACTTTGGAGTTTGTCTCTGTAAATCAATCATTCCTTGAAAATTTAAGTGCCTAAGTGACTGTGAATCATCCCATGTCATGACCTCATTTATTATTTTCCAGTGTCTGCTTCAGGGGAGATTCAGTGCAGAGACATTCAGGCTACAAATGAGCATGTCTTTAGTAGAAAAGTGGTTTCAACTTGTAAATAATTGTATATAACTTCTACACTATAGCTCAAAACTACAGTGGAAGATTATTACTAATATTTAAGTATATTAGCACAATTCATAATTATGAAAAACAATTATTATCAGCTATCTCATGCAAACACGACTTTGTCTCAAAATGAAAGCTTCCTTTACTATATGCTGGATGAATTTAGTATTAGAAGGCTCAGAAATGGCTTCCAAGAAGGACTGAAATTAATAAAGGGAAACCTTACATTACATTCTGCATGTGAAAAAAATGTTATATATTTTGATATTTAACAAATAAGACACTGTATTTTCTGCACTCGATTTTTATTAACAGAGATGTGACAGGATTATAGTGTCAAATAAGTAATGTATGTAATGGGACCTGGGGTAAATTTTGAAATCACAGTGTTTTGGAACAGAAAAATCCATCATAGGGGATACCTTTTAACAGCTGTAATCAAGAACAGAATACTAATTCAAAAGAAAAATAAAGCACAACCGCATTCCTCTTTATTTCTGATATTTCCTCAATAGTATCTTCCTACTTTTCTGCACTACTTGATGGGGGTCAAAAATAAACAGATACTATTAAAACAGCTGCCGAGGGAATAATATTTTATGATTACATTTTCTACATATCCCATTTTAATTCACTGACAGCCACCTCTGCTTGCTATTCAAATTCCTAATGTCTTTCTTCCTTTATGTGATTTTTACTATGACTAACAGAATCCTACTTGACTAGAAAAAAGGAAAGATTCCAAATTCAATAGAAATAGTTATGGTCTCAGAGAACTCAGAGTCATAAATCCTTCTTTGCATACAAGTGCCAAAACTAACAAAGACTTCTTTCATCATCTCAAGCTAAACTCCATTTTAATTCTGCTGTCAAATGAGAAGAAACTTGTCCTTTGCTAAGAGTATTGAAGAAAAAAATAACATAGGTAAAAATGTCATATTTGTACTATTAGGTTCACATATTTGCAAATTTCCTAAGTAAAAAAAATTTGAGTATCAAAATTTTATTAATTAAATACTCAGAGAAATAACTTCATTGGTGAAAGTTCAGTTTTGGTTTGTCAAGTAGAGCAAGATTTTATTTTCATAATGTCTAGATAGTCACCAACTGACAATGTATACATGATGTCATCATATGTGAGGAAGGAATTTTAAACTGTACATACCACATTATCTGTGCATACTGCATGTTGCTTTTCCTTCTTATGAACCCTAGTCTCATTTGGAACAACTTCATTGGGCTCTTCTATAAGAAAAAGAAAATGTGATTTCATTTTTCATGCCTCAAAACTTTATTGTGAATGCCTTTTTTAAGATCACAAATAATTTCTTTATCACACAGACATAAGTGGCAAATTCAATTCACACATGCTTTGAAAACCAATTATATTTCTAAGAATGTATCCTAAGCAAATAAGTGTGAGAGGATGCAAATACAAGGATAGTCACCAGTGTACTATATAGAATAGATAAAAATAAAAGAAACCTATAGCTTAAACAATGGAGGATTGGAAAATTCAGTTAAACCTATCCCTATAATAAATGCTGTGCAACCCCTAAAAATGAAGTAGAATAGTTAATAACAAGGCAAATACTCATTATGAATTGGAAAGTTAAAAAGTGACACTGACAAAACCTACTCCATAGGTACACATACTGTTGATTTTGTAAATTAAAAAAAATATTTACATGGAGAAAAATAGAATGGCTTTATTTGTACCAAAACATTGCTGTTATTATCTCTAGATAGAATTATATGTGTTTTAAAATTTTTCTTCATTTTTTATGTATTTAAATAGTTTTCTTAATGAATACATATTGTTTGTCATAAGAAAAATGATATAATACTCTAATGCTAGATAAAAAACTATATGCCGCACATTTCTAATTTTGTGAAAACATGGAAATATGTGACTGCATGTACGTTCTCTATACGCTCTCTCTTTCTCATATATGCAAAGAGAAAAAACAAAAATATCTCCTCACCCCTATTTTCAGGAGGATAGGCTTATTACTATTTTTATTGTTTCTCAATATTTTCTGAAAGGAACTCTTTCTTTTTTTCTGATCAAATTCAATATTTTAAAATAGAGAAAGGAAAAAATTGAGAGAAGAAGTTAATTCAGAGAAAGAAGTAAACTAAAATACTTTCCACGCTAAGCTACGGGATGTGGCTAGTTTGAACCATTGAGTTTCTGCATATATTTATCTCCCTGTTTTAGATTACTCTCACTCCTTCCTTTTAGAAGTACAATATAGGAATATCCTTTCCTTCCTTTGCACAGTATACAACAGGATGTTATAGTACACTCATATATAGTAAAATGTTTCCTATATTAAAAAATAAGCATCCCCCCCATTTCACATAGTTACCCACCCCTTACAGGCAACAGTAGCTATAATCATTTAGTAAAAATTCTGAATATAGTATATTTTCATTAATTATACAGCTTTTGTTCTACACTAGATCTTTCCACTTATTCATCTTATGCATTTGGTACTTTGTAGCCTTTCACTGATGTTATGGTTTATACCTAGATGCTCATTCAAAGCCTTATGTAATCACAGTTGGTTTTTTTTTTTTTGAGGTGATTGAATCATGTGGGCATGATACTCATCACTGAATTAGTCCTCTGATGAGGTTATAGTAATTTTGATGTTGGAAGGTAAATAATGATGAGGTTATAGTAATTTTGATGTTGGTTGGAAGAGGTGCATCACTAGTGGCATGGCCTGGAGGGATGTATCTCCCTCCCTCCTCTCCTGATTGCTCTCTGCTTCCTGCCTGCAATGCTATAAGCAAGCCTCCTCTGCAATACCACCTGCCTTGGAGCAAGCTGTGTATGGACTGAAAGCTCTACAAACTGAGTCAAAATAAACCTCTCCTCTAGTGGGTGTTGTGTAGTGTGTCCCAGTGACAAGAGAGTAACTAAGACAGATTTTAGTATCAAAGAAGTGGGGACATTGCCGGGGTGCTACCTGAATATGTGGTTCAGAAGCCTCTGTAACTGTTCTGTAGGATGAGGTTAGCAAGGTTTGCAGGTGCCAACCGGAGAAGAGGCCCTAGAATGCTGTAAGCTAAGCTTGATAGAAGATTCTGGTCACAGCTCAGAAGACCAGAATGATGATAGAAATGCAATGCATAAAGACCAGGTTCAAGAGGTTTCAGTTGGGAAAAGGGGCTGCATTGGCAGTTGGATTCCAGGCCATGTGTGTTATACTTTGGCAGAAAATTTGTCTACATTTTGCTCATGTCCAGATATATTGCAGCAGAATAAGATTCAGAGCAGCAGCCTAATTAATCTGGCAAAAGAAATTTCAAGGCAGTCTAATATTGAGGCTGTGACTCAGCTATATTTGGGGGCAGGATTGAACTCATAACCTTGTGCTTGCGAGGCAGGTGGTGGAACCACTGAACTAAATCCCCAGCCCCAGGTGGTCCTAGTTTTACAGGAATGCAGGGATTCGAAGAGTTGTGGGGTCTGAGAAACTTCCACTCAGATTCCAGAAGAAGGCCTGGGAGGCTAGGCACTGTGCCCCTGAGAGGGCACTGTGTGAAGCAGTGAGTGTGAAGCCTAAAAGCTGATTGAGACCCCTAGAAAGTTGGAGAATCAAGGAATGTGAACCATCTGAGGAAAGCTCCAAAGAGTGAGCAAAGCAGGCCCAAGAGAGGAGCCATGAGTGCTATAACAATCACCAGCAATACTGAAGGTCCAGGGCTTCCCAAGCTCTGGGGTTCACAATTTGCCACAGATTGCCCCAGGTTCTGGACATGGAACCATGTGATTTAATGTTTACCTTGCTGGATTTTGTTCTTCCTTTGATCTCATTACTTTCTATCCACCTATTTCTACCTTTTGGAATTTCTGTGCCATTATATGTTGAAAGTTTAACTTCTTTTCATTTTTATAGGGCCTCACACCTAAGACCTTGCCTAAAATCTCAGAGGGGACTTTGGATTTACACTTTTTAGCAATGATGAATCTGTTAGGACTTTGGCAACTCTTAGAGATAATTAAATACATTTTACTTTTCCCCATTTCCTCGTGGGCCCCAACCTTGTTCAGCATTTTTAAATTCTCTATTTCTATATATTTTACCTTTATTCCTCCTACCATTTGCTACAAAAGGATGGTCCATTTGCTACAATAAGATGGACCTGGAAGATGTTTTGCTAAGTGGAACAAGGCAGACAGAATGTACAATATTGCATGATTTCATTTATATGTGGAAACTAAAACATGTCAATTTACATGTTTAAAAAAGAACATTTCATAGACAGAGGAACTTTTACCTATTCATTATTTAGACTCTTCAAATTACAGACATTTGGAGTCCTACACAATTGGCAACTAGATGAATTGAAGGCAGGGGTTATCATCAGCTTTAGCTGCAGACCAGCTAATAACACTTGTGGCCTGAAGAGGGGATATATTGTTCATCACAAAAGATAATTACTAGTACCGTTCCTTATATATTTACCTTATTTTCCTGTTCTGACTTATAGCTTTTACAGAGTTCTGCTTTAGTAGCAACATATTTTTGCATTGTTTTGATTATTTTAGAAGACCTAAAAACTAATTTGATGATTTCTAAAATAAAATGTATAAAGTGATAAGTTGAATAAAAATCATTTTCTTTTGCTTATAGAGAGTTTCAACATAAATGAAAGTCTGAAAGCTAACCACTGTCAGTGCATCTCATAATTCTTCAAGGAAGCCAGCTCTGCTGATTGGAAAATAAGTAATATTGTTAATCAGTTAAAATCCTTTAGAGTACTCAGCTATATGTTCACAGTCAGCAACTCCAGTTGAAGTTAGCAATTGTGAGGGAGTGAATCCATGTAGCTTTTAAAAAAAACCTAACAATACCTTTTTTCTTTTCACTCCCACATAGAGAAAAGGAAAGAAAACTCATGAGAAGGTAAGAGGTAGAAGTTGGAAACAAGTGGTAATTCAGAAACTATGTGTCAGGCAAGTAAATATCTGCTCTCTCAGAAAAAGAACAATGGATTTGAACCTGCTAAAAGATAAGTAGCACATTTTGTTGACTCTGGTTAAATTTGCCCTTTACTGAAATTTTTTAAAAATCCTAATTTTTGCTTGTGTAAATTTTTAAAAGAAAAATTTATGTAATTTTTGAGTGATATTTATCATGTAATATGTAAGGCTCAGCATAAAGCTATATTTTTCCTTTCTTAGACATTCAGAATGAACATCTGTGTTATAAGGACTCTGAATTTCTGTTATTAGGTTTTGCAAATAGTATATTCTACTGTCATTATTCTATATTTATATCTCTAAGATGTAATTAATAGAAATCTCAAAATAGACATCCATCTAATTGCATTTTCATAAATGGGAAAAATATATGGTTACCATCTTCTAAAGGTATAATATTAGTCTAAATCAGATGATACAATAATTGAATCATTACAAAGGGATGAAACCAATCAGATTAGCATTCTCCATTGGCAAAATGTGGGTAAGGTTAGGATAGAACTTGTAAGAAATTGCAAAAAAGAGCTGTTTTCTGTGTTTGAAAATACATTTTTGTTGCAATTTTTGATGAGAATGAAGTTACCATGCAACTGAGAAAAATAAGCTTCTCAGAGAAATTCTCATCACTTTTTGTGTTTTTTTGTTTGACACATTAAATTCTGTCTCTCCTTTTTCTCATTAGATCTTGAATAGTATGCCAGGTGTCTACAGCCTTTTAGAGAACCTTTTAGAAACTTTTAGAGACTGAATACCCAAACTGCAACTCAAAACTCACTTATTTATAGCAAAGTGCCAATACTGCAATAAAACATAAAAACTGAGGTTTTAGTTTAGAATAAAAGCAACTATTATCCAATGCTTGGCTGTTCAGGAGAGTTGGCTCACATGGCAGGAGTGAGGGCTCTGCATGCCTGTTGTAGCAAGTATACCATAGGTTTGCCCCCTCTGGTCTAGAGAATATACTGTTATATGCCAAAAGATGCCTGTGTAAGGAGCATTAAAGATGGAACAGTAAAGTGGACTTTAAAATTAACTTTCATTTCCCCATTATTTGTTTTCTAAGATTTTTTTTTTTGATGAGGAGAAGTGGCAGAAGAGGAATGAAACTAGACTTAGGGGTTTCTATACTTTCTACTATCAGAATATTTCTTCACAGCTCTCCCACTTACTCAATGAAACACATAAATCCTTATTTCCGAACTCCCTCTCACTTGCTTCTAGACATCATGCTCTAAAGATCCTGTCATGAGTCACGGGAAATTTCTAAGTATTTTCAGGTACAAGCAATTTAGTAATTACTAGTAGAAGACAAAAATGTGTGTAATGGACCAAGTATATTAGAAATAATGGGCTTGGAAATAGTCAAATATATTTTCTTGTTGGTTTTTAAATCAGCCTCATAGTTTTCCCATACACTAAATTCTGCTAACATCTTTCTAAACACCAGTCATAAGTGAAAGAAGAGAACTTTCATATTCACATAGACAAACTTTCGAATATCTTGTCTTAAAATACATAGCCCTGTAGATTTTCTTTCCTTTTCATTACTTAACCTACTGCAATCTTCTCTTCTCCCTACTGGGCATGCAGTTAATTGCATTTTCAAAGATCCTCTTAAACACCCTACCGAAAGGTCTCTTTTTTACTCAGTCTCTTTGAGTTCACTGAGAAAATGACTCTTCTTTCTGAAATCTTTTCCTTTCCTTGTTTTTAGAAATAGCATAATATCCTAATTCTCTTGTTTCTGAATATTCTATAAAAATTTTATCTTTTCCTACCAGCTCCCAAATCTGGTGATGTTGCAACACAGTTCTTGTTCATTGTCCTTTCTTATTATGTTTTATTTTCATACTTAATTAAATCTATTTCTATGGCTAAGTATTTTTGGCCTTAATGTGGGTGAAGCGTATATTTCTTCTCATGTAGTGAGTTCTCTTCTAAGCTCCAAAACAAATGTGTATATATATATATATTTTTTTTCTTATATGTATGCCTGTATATGTGGCTAAAAGGTATATTTAAGATCTCTAGAAAAAGGGTGGATTATTAAGCAAATCACATATAGGCAACTGTTTATTTGAAACACTAATATTAGGCATTTTCCTAAGATACTTTAAGGGAAGTATCAAATTTGCAAAAATAAAACCATAAAAATATCAGAGGCAAATACAGAGGTATATTTACATAATTGTACTATAAGAAAGACTAATCATAGCAACAAAGTCAGAAACCACAAACAAAAGTATTGGTAAACATGATAACATAAAAAATTATGAACAAAAATTCTGAAATCAAAAAGCACCATGAAAAAAACAAAATACCAACATTTAATTGGAAAAGAAAGTGTGTCAATATCCTGAACATGTCCTAATAAAAGAAAGACAAAAGGCAAGTTCATGACTTCCTCTCTGTTTCTCAATCACCAATACAAAATGACTATATATTGTATGATTTCATTTAGAAAGTAAGAAAGCAGAGTGGCTATCTAAAGTTGACATTGGGATTAATTACAAATGAACTCAAGGGAGAATTTTGTAGTTATTAAAATGATTTAAAATTAGATTTTAGTGATGGTGATAGTTGCAAAACTCTAAAACTTACTAAAAATAACTAAATTATACACTTACAATGGATGAATTTTATTATATGTAAATTAAAAATTAATAAAAATGTTAAAATGGCATCAAAACTTTTTTGAAGTCAAAGTATACTTGTCATGGATGAATGGCATAGCTTCATTCTATTATTTGCTGTCTCATTTAGGGGAGCAGCAAGAAGTATTATAAAGATGATCCAGTCTAATTTCCTTTTGCAAATCAGAAAAATTAAAAAACAATGAATTAATGTAAAAGGTGGGGAGGTTGAAGAGATGGCAGGGGGATGGGGAAAAAATAAGAACCAAGATATATCATGTAAAAATACTAGTTACCAATGATGAATATAACTATTGTATACCTAAAATGTACCAATAAACTTAATGAAAAAGAAGAATGAATTAAATGCTTTGCCCAAAAATCACATAATCAGCTAGCAAATGCTAAGACTTTCTACCAGTTGACAGACTATAACCTTATTGTTAATCACATTATATCATACTCTCTTCCATTACAGTGTGTTTATAATGTTCTAATCTAACTTGACTAAAATTCCCATATAATAAAAAATCATTGCTTAACTATAATGTATAGATTGTTATAATAACCAACAATTTTAAGTTCTGGAGATCATTATAGTATATATTTCTTGTAATAATGTGGGAAACTATTTAGGAGGAAGCATTAGAAATAAATCTGCTTCTTCTTAAATGCTTAGTCAAATGTTTTGAAAATGCTAGATTTGAAGTGTAGTAAGATTAAAAACACCTAAGAATGCATTAAATATACAATGGCAATTGTTAAGAAGTGCAGCACATAAAGTACCTTGAGAGCTTCCATCGGACAAACAGATGGATACTTCATCATTTCTGTCATTATCATCTCCTACTTCAGGCCCTGTTTCTTCTCCTGGTGTGAAAGCAGAGAAAGAAGCAGACTCAGGCTGCTCAGAGAAATCAGCAGGACCTCCTCTTGGAGGTGGAACTTCAATGCCCATTAAACGATATTTCCTTCTTCGATTGCCAATCCAAGTCTTTATAAAAGAAATACAAGAGGAAATTTTATAATTATAAAAAACATAGTATCTCTGGCCATTACAATAATAAATGCATGCTACATAAATTATGCTGCAAAAGAACAAAAAGGTACATAAAACAATTTTTCTCTCACTAAGCTAAAATAAAAACTTATTTTTATTTTAAAATAGTTTATTAGCAGGGTAATATTTATCTAAATATTCAGACTTTCAAAAACATGCATACTATTACAGATGGCATTTGTTTATTTTTTGTTTTTTCTAAGGAAAATAATTCATCAAATCTTTCAGAAGAAAAATGAATTAGTTTTTCTTTCAGACAAACTATAGTTCATATCTCATTTCCAATCTTGTTCTTCCTAGATGTTAAGCCCTCTATTAATTTTTTTGGCTCAGTAATTGTCACCTTGTTTATTTAAATACTTCAACATTTTATTCCATTGTATTTAGGACCAATTTTTAAAACATTTTATTTAAGCAATTTTAGAGTCACAGAAAATTTCAAAGTTAGGTCTTGTGTATTGTTCATTTTGTTTCCTCCAACTATCACCTTATTAATTATAGCACAATACCAAAAGCAGGAAATTGGTACTATCCAATGTGTGCATACAGTTCTGTATCTCTCTCTCGCTCTCTCTCTGTTTTTTTTGGTACCGGGTATTGAACTCGGGACCTTGCTCTTGCGAGGCAGGCACCAGAACCACTGAGCTAAATCTCCAGCCCTTCTGTATCTCTTTTTTACACCATACATTTTCCCCTTCTTTCCACTATCCCTAATTCCTGGAAATCACTAAAGTGTTTTCCATCTCTATAGCTGTTTCAAGAATATATGTAAACTAAATTATCCAGTATGAGACGTTTAGAAATTAGCTTTTTCTAACTTAATATTTTTTTGGAGATTCATTCAAGATGTGTTTGTCAATAATGCATTATTGCCAAGTAGTATTTATTTATTGCCAAGTAGTATTTTGTGATATATGTATATGAATGTTTATTTAAGTAGGATATGAATTGTTTTCATTTTTTGACTATTACATAAAAAGTTACTATGAACAGCCATATAAAGGGTTTTGTGCAGAAGTAAGTTTGCATTTTTGTAGGATAAATGTAAAAGTATACAATTTCTGGGTTATATAATTACACGTTAAATTTTATAAGAAAATTCCAAGTTGTTTTCCAGTGGAGCCATGCCATTATACAGTTTTATGAGCCATTCTTCACAATAGAGTTTCTCAGCATTCTTGTCAATATTTAGTATCTATCTATCTATCATCTATCTAATTTAGCTATTGGCATAGGTGTGTAGAATGATGACTTATCAAGTTCTTTTTTTAAAAACAATTCTGCTTTTGCTGAAGATTGAATATAGATAGGGCCTCATGCATGCTTAGCGGGTTTTTTACCACTGAGATGCATCAAGATACTAATTTGATTTTCCTAATTACTGTGATGTTGAACATCTTTCCACATGCTTATCTACCATGCATATAACCCCTTCAGTGAAATATATCTTCATTTTCTAGTTGAAGTGTTTAGTTGAACACACAGGATAGTGTCTTTCGAGAGTTATTTTGTATATGAGTTCTTTTTCAGACATGTGGTTAGCAAATATTTTATCCTAGTCTACAGCTTTACTTTCTGTCCTCTTGTTCTCCTGTAACATAAACCTAACACTGCTTTAAATAAGGTGTATTAATTTAAAACAACAACAAAATGTGGGTTCATTAAAAGAGTAAAGTTGACAAATATCTAGCAAGACTTCCATTTACTGAGCCATGTAGTGCCCAAATAACTGGTAAAACATTATTTTATATGTGTTCATGAGGGTGTTATTGGAACACATTAACATTTAAATAGGTATAGAAAGTAAGAAGATAACCCTTATCAATGTGATTAGGAATCATCCAACCTGATTAAAACCTTAAGTCTTCATGTTGTCTTTACATGAAAAGTTCATGAATATGGAATGCACCATTTTACATTTTTATCCAGTTCAGTTTTTGGACAGTTTTTTTTCCTATACCTGAAACTTAATATCTATTATCTTCTTTACATTTTGTATAGTTTCTAGTTATTTGTTCCAGATCTGATTCTCCCCAAACTCCTTCTTCCACATTTTGACTACTAAATATGCTGAAGATAATTTATTCTCTGTTTCAACCTGACACCCCTAATCATAAAATACCTTGTTTTCAACCATTTTATATGCCCCAAGGGCAAATATTTTATCATTTTGGTCTTCAAATTCCTTATATGCAAATTTAGGGAACTAGTTTATAAATCTATATTTTCCTTGATAATAATTGTCTCTTAATGGTGGTCATATATCTACAGAATAATATTATATCTTTTTAGCCAAAACTTTTATGTATTATTAGCATAAATTATAATGGGCTAGTAAAATGAGGACCCACAGACCCTATAAATTTCTAATTATATTTCTAAAAAAATAATTTAAAACTATACTTCAAATTTTCACTTAAATATATTATTACATATTTCATAAACTATGTATGTTATATACTCAAAGTACACCATTTTGATAGACAAATGTTTATGCATTCCATGCATATCACTAGACATCTACTATGTATCAAGAATTTCAAGCACTTTGGTGCTGGGGATACAATGGTAACCATAACAGACATGATCTATCTTGATGGAACTTGAACTGATCATCTTGTAGTAGTATAAATAATTAACAAGTAGACAAATTATGAATTTTGACCAAGTGTTAAAAAGAGAAAGAGCCAACCATAATATTTAACCAGAATGACATGTTCCAAAGTCTTTTTCAAATTTAATAATAGGAATCATTTGAAGAAGGACAGCATTTAAACTCCTAGGTCTTTCTTTGAAAATTCTGATCCAGCAAGCCTAGGATGGAGGGGTGTGTACTTCTAAGAAGTATCTAAGGAAAGTCTCATGATATGACATACACTAGTGAGGTAGAAATAGAAATGATGTTATACTGGGTGCAAAGAATTCTGGCTTCTAGTGACTAACTGGTTATGTGATCTTGGGCAATCTAATCTCTATTCTGGCTTATTTTATATTTGCCATATATGGTGAGGACACTGAACTCAATCTCTAGGTGCCCAACAACCTTTAATCAATAGCTATAATAAATAAGAGATTTTGTCATGTAAATGAAAAACACTGCTTTACTTAGACACTTCAATTCTAGCCATGGTTATTTAAAAAGAAATACAATCATAAATATAAAAACACATTTCTTTTATATGAAGCATAAGTCTTGCAAAATCCATTTCAAACATTCAATCATGTGTTGTTCATGCAGTATATGACCACAGTAGGTTTTAACATATGTCCACTATAATTCAAAACAGATAGAAAGGTTAGACATTAATTGAAAGTGTGACAAGATATGGGATGAAACTAATTTTCATTAAAGATTTATGGTGCTGATATATTACATATTCACGGGTAACTGAAGATTAGAAACAATAAAAAATTGTCCACGATAAATTGCAAGTTTTTTGGGAGAGCTGCATTTTTTCACCTGACAACTAAAAGAGTTTTGCAACTCAGTAAATATTCAGTTTACTCTTGTTGAATGAATAAATTAGTAAATAATACATATAAACCTAGAAATTATTAAGTTAAGAAAATTTGTACATATAACTAATGATATTCATTAAGATCAAAGGAAAAGTATGCCAAAATTTTTTCCTAGACTTCTTAAAAGTAATAATAGCCCTTCTTTAACCAGTGCGTGTGTTTGCCCCTTTGCTAAAGATCAAATGTGGGGAGACACTGGCCAAAGGAGTCACTGAACCTGAATGCGCTGAGGAAGGAAACTTGGGGAACAAGAGTTCCCATGTTCCTGTAATGCATGGTTAGAGTTTAGACCAGAATCTGCGGGACAGTAGTATGAAGAATTTAGGGCAAGTTACTGTTGATGTTTGCTTTGCCTAATGTGTTCCTTCTAAGATTTCCTGAACTAGGTCAACATGGGTCACATAACAAGCCATCCTATTCCTACCCCCCCCCACAAACTCCTATATAATATGTTACAAAACGCTTTTTCTCTAAATCTTTTTTTTCTTGTATCCTTGAGTTACAAATAAATACTTCCAGAGGTCTCAGCTAGGGACAATTTCTCTGAGGCTCTCTTATGCCCAATAGGCAGCCACTTTGAGATCCCAGTGCTTGAACTAAATCTTGTTTCAGAGTAATTCTTTTCATCTTCTATGCAGCCATGCTCACATACTGTGACAAGTAGCACTCAATGTGGGGCACAAGCTCATGCCTGAGTCAAAGAAAAAATGGGGCAGCACTGTGAGGTATGAAACTGCAAGGCAAAACCTGCAGCTACCACTCAGCATAGAGGACTGGCCTCCCAAAGCCTGAAAAAAACTTAGGACGTCCAACTCTTCATTTTAGTCTCAGTAAGGAAGATAAAGATGGCCACAAAATAACCTGGAACATCCCAGTGATGTTGCAGCCTAAGTCTTTTCAACCCAGAGATCATCATTGTCCAATTGCTTACTGAGTGGGCACAATGTTTCTTTGCACTTTCACTTATCTTTTGTTTTTGTTTTCTCATTTGTGTTACTACCATAAGTGCAACTTTGTCTAAAGAGGAAAAACATTTTAAGCAATACATACAATATCTTATAAAATATCTGGATCCAAAGTTTCAGAGCCTTGGTTTATTGAATTGTTAATTGTCATTCACCAGCACTGTCCCTGGTTCCCATTGGAGGGTAACTTGGACATGGAAAACTGGGAACAATTTGGTTGCAAATTGAAAGAATGCCTCAGCTCAGTAAAGGATGCTCATCTTGTTATACAGCACCTTTGCAGGGTTTCTATTTCCACCACACAAACAAAACAGGCACCAAAGGAGAAAGTGTTTCCCTCTCCACTCCTCCTTTGCCCCCCTCAGGAGCTTCATTTACCCATCCATCTTCCCCTCTCATAGGGGCTCCTCTTAAGGAAGAAATTTAAATATTGCAGAAAGGATTAAGACTTGGCCAAAATGTGGGGATGGGATCTCATAAAGCTCAAGCCTTGTAGTCCTGGAAATGTTATAACTGTAGCAAAGAAAGTTATGTTTAAAAGTTCACAAAAATAATAAATAAGATATTTGTCAAAATTAAAAACAGTTGCCACCAAAAGCCCAGAAATTGGTTCAGACTATATGCGACAAATTAAAATTATAATAACAAGTATAAGATATCATGTTCTCCCCAAAGAAACAATTATCACTATTTTTACAGAGGTTCAAAAATTCCAGAGTTTAACACAAAACCTGCAGCTGCTTAGTTTGAGCTCAACAATTCACTCTTACAAAAGTATCAAATTACAGCCTTTAGCTGCCTCTGGAGTGCAACTGGGATCTAAAGAAGTAAATTCACTTCTTTCACAATCAGGGGGTTACCCAGGAAATTCTGTGCTTGTGTGTAATGGGTTCTGAAAAAGAGTGAGACACACACCACTCCATCTTTGGTTGACCTTCTTCAACTACGTACTCTGTCCACACAGAAGATACAGAACACCTGAGACTTATTTTAAGAAAAGCAAAACTGACACAAACACAAAACTGACACAAAATAAAAAAGACATTTGGAATGACTCAATAACCTTATGCATAAGCCAAAATAAACAATTCGTCTATAAATACCACCTGCTGAATGTAAAAGAATGCTGCTCTCAGAGTACATATAATAACTCCACTAGAGGTTATTACAGAAAAACCTCAGTCACAGGGATCAACCAAAAATAATTAAAAAATGTTCTAAGCCTGGGAAACAAAGGTAGGGGCAAAAAATTCTTCCTGAAATTTTGTCCAGCCAGTCTTTTGGACATAAATATCACTTCCTAGGTTTCAAGAGTCCATTGATACAAAGCTTAGCTGCTTCATGAATTTACCTTTGGCTTTCAATTTAACTTGGGATTTTTATTTAACTGATATGCTTAAAACATTTCTAATTCTTCATAAATTCTTAGACTGAAGTTAAAGAGCTTGTTATCCTTCTGCTTCAATACAGACAAGGTCACTTAATTCATTGGCAGTCAATGGTCGCTTGTTGACAGCCAGTCATATCTACATTGTAACAAGCTGAGCTTTTCTATATGACCAAAGGGGAAGAAGAAAAAAAAGAAAATAAAAGGTAAGCAGCCACAAGCAAATTTGTTGTAGAATGACTATATAGTAAGTAGGACAGAGAGTAAAATATAAAGAAAGCTACATGTATAATGATACATTTTTGATGTAAGAGGATTTTGCATGATGAAGAAAAAGAGAAATAATAAAATTAGAAGTCTCAAGTATGTTGAAAGCAGGTTTGTGGAAGATGCATTTTATAGAAAGAAATATGTATGTTTGCTTGTTGGTTTGGTTGAGCCTAGCCTGTTCCTTTGAAAAGCTTCTTATTGCTCTAGAAAGATTGGGGGTATTGGCCTTGATTCATTAATCACTCTTTCCCAGGTCTCAATTCTCCTCTCCAGTTTAACAGATGCTTTCAGACAAGGGCTATAACTCTCACTTCTGCAATTAATATTAAACATGAGCTTATTTGCATGACTAACAGAGACATTGGTCAATAACAAAACATAAGACAAAGCTGTCTCCTTGGGCAGTTTCAACTTTTTTTTCAATTTTTTTTATAACATCCATTATTTCTGGTTTTATGGTATATTAAATATATTTAAACTCCCAAATGTACAGTTCTTTGAAAATACAAAACTTAAAATAAAATCTCATCAAATTACTGACTTCAAGACTGAAATAATGATGGTAAACTTTAAACTCAAATATCTGGCTTCTGCTTTACTTGTTTTCTGACTATTTATGCTAAAGTATGCATTGCAATCCAACATAGACAGTCAGCCAAAATATACATGTACTTTTTCAAGGCTTACAACACTTAATAATGCTAAAACTTTACAATCCAAGCAATGTCACATAAAATATATCTATATACATATGCATTCTTCTCAAATAGCACTCTATTTAAATATTACAAATTCGGGACTGGGACCTGCTTCCTCCCTCTTGCTCCACCAGCTTGCGACCAAGACAGGCTTGAGACCAAGACAGGATGAGGAGGACCCCCCCACCCCCACCCCGGACACACCCACCCGCCAACAGCTTGGTCAAGCGGGGCCGAGCAGGGCCAAGTGGGGCCAAGCTTTTGCAGCCTGGCTGGGACTTGCCTCCTCCGGTTTGCTCCACCAGCGTGTGACCAAGACAGGGTGAGGCGGACCCACCCCCAGTCACGCCCACCAGCTGACAGTTTGGCCATGCCAGAGCCTCAAACAATAGCCGCCACCACCACCACCACCACCTCCACCGCCTCTGGACTTCTGGCTGTGCAGCTACTTGGTTCCACACTGCAGAGGCACAGGGGGACATAAAACCCATTGTCCTGAGCTGCAGAAGTGAACAACAGAGAGAGGGCCTCTCTCAGGCTCCATGATGAAAACAAGCCCACTGGAAAAGTGAAGAGAATCTCTGCCATAAAGGCACAGCAGACCACCGTGCTTGGTAAGTTGGAGGGATCATCAGCTCCCATTGGAAACTGGAATTTCTTCAGGGGAAAGGCAGCTGAAACCTGCAATTGAACCTTGCAGAGTGCACTTCTGCAGGAGGACAGGGAGCTCAACTTGGGACTTGCAGCCAGAAATCTGCCTGAATCTCACAGGACTGGGACTAGCTTACTCATACTCACTGACTTATAACTGCACAGTGCTGCCCACATTGCCAATTGTGACAGGAGAGACATACCATGAAGGAGGCCCTTCATTTTTAAAGGTGATAGATTAATAACTACCACAAATTGTCAGTCTCTAATGATGAATTTGATGCTATGATGTTGCTGATTGTATCACTTGGGCTAAGATGTTGTGGTTGATATAATCAGTTGTCCTTCCTGGTATGATGAAAATGAGATAGCCTCAGAGCTGTTAGAGACTCAAAACCTAAAGACCAGCTATATCTGGAAGACACCTCGGAGAACCAGTCACTCCATAAGGGTTCTAAATACATCAACAAAGATACTTACAATAAACAACTTCAAAATATCAACCCAGGAACTAAACCAAGAACAGTACCAAAAACAAAAATGAGAAGACATTAAAGCAAATCACAAACTCAGACTTCCATCCCACAAAAGGCAAATTCTGGGGGAAGTGAGGTGGAAAAGTCTGATAATCAAACACCTGAACACCCTGAACTAATAGCACAGGAAGTAACAAAACAGATGAATGAGGCTCTAGAAAAACTCAAAGCAGAAATAATCTCCCAGATAACTACAGAGATGGTGAGCAGAGTGAAGGACATGATTAGAGGCTCTAGAACAGAAACTGATAAAAAAGTATATGACCTCAGAAACATTCTGGAAGCCATGAATGCCCAGCATAAAAAAAAAAAATGGAAACCATGATTGAACAACATAAGAAAGAAATGGAATCCATGAAACAGATTCAAACAGATATTCAGGAGATTAAAAACTAGATTGAAAGCATGCAGAGCAGATTACGAGAATCTGAAGATAGAATATCAGATATAGAAGACAGGATTTCAGTGAAGGACCATGAAAACAGAGATTTCTTAAAAATAGTAAGGGACCATGAGAAATCAATTCAGCAGCTGCTAGATGATGCAAAGAGGAATAACATAAGACTGATAGGAGTCCATGAAAAAACAGGAGAAATTATAATTGAAATAAAAAAACTGTTCACAGAAGTAATAGTAGAAAACTTCCCAGACAGAGGTGGAAAATTGAACATACAGGTAAAGGAGACATGTGGAACTCCACCAAGAAATGATTTAAAAAAATCTACACCTAGACATATAATTATCAAGATCCCAGAAACCCAACAGAAGAACAAAATCCTACAGGTAGTTAGAGAAAAGAAACAAATAAACTAGAAAGGAAAGCCGATCAGAATCACAGCAGACTTCTCAACACAAACTCTCAAATCAAGGAGAGCCTGGAGTCAAGTATTTCAAGCCCTAAAAGAAAATAACTTCCAACCGAGACTGTTGTATCCTGAAAAATTATCTTTCAAAATCAATGGGGAACTTAGATACTTCCATGACAAAGAACACCTGAGAAATGTCATGAACACCAAACCACCACTCCAAACAATTCTAAGCAATATCCTAGAAAAAGGCAATGAAGGTCACAACTCCATGAGGCTCAACAGAGGGAAGCCATCAGGCAAGGTATGAAACTAAAGGGAAAGGGGGGAAAAGAAATAAAAGCCAACAACAGTAAAACATCATGACAAGGAGGAGTCAATATCTATCAATTATAACTGTCAATGTTAATGGCCTCAATTCACCAATCAAAAGAAGTAGACTGACAGAATGGATTAAGAAGCAAAATCCAGCAATATGCTGTATACAAGAAACACACCTAACTCAAAAAGAAATTCATAGACTGAATGTAAAAGGATGCAAAACTGCTCGGCAAGCGACAGGAACTCAGAAAAAAGCAGGGGTAGCAAATTTATTTGCAGACAAAGTAGATTTCAAACCAAAACTAATTAAGAGAGACAAAGATGGTCACTACATAGTTGTGAAGGGAACAATCCAAGAGGAAGAGATGACAATCAAAAATATATACACACCAAATACGAATGCCTCCAACTATACAAAACAAATATTAATGGACATGAAAAACAAAATAAGCACTAATACAATTGTAGTGGGGGACCTCAATACCCCACTATCACAAATAGACAGATCATCTA